>JAWNPK010000065.1:0-377500 GCA_035047565.1 Drosophila mulleri | reverse complement strand
GTCAGAAAGACATAGAGATAGAGAGAGAGAGAGAGAGAGTGTGTGTGTGTGTGTGTGTAAGTGAGCCAAAGCGAACACTTACCCAGTAGTCAAACGTCGGTCTCGATGCTAACAGCCAGCGCATTGTTGTGCCTCATTGTGAGGCTGCTTCCGGCGCTGCCCGTAGCTGCGCTGACGCTTATTGTTGACTGCATCTGCTTGAAGCCATTCTGCTGCTGCAGTTGCAGCTGCTGTAGCTGCTGCTGCTGCTGCTGCTGCTGCTGCTGCTGCTGCGCTGGCGGCTGCAGTTGCATCTGTGTGGCTCCCAAAAATGGAGCTGCTCCATTGCGTCCAGGATGCGTTTCAGTTAATCCTGGCGTCGACTCAACACCATCATCCAAATCCATCATATCCGATGAGGACTCGGACAACGATGATTTCTTCAAGTGTTGACCTACTTGTAGTTTTATGCATTTGTTTAGTGTTGTTGAACGTTGTTTGTTTGTTGTTTGGTTGTTGTTGTTATAGTTGTAGTTGTCGCAGTGTTTAACAAAATTGAGTGTGCGTGTGTTCGTTTGTAGTTTGTGTGTGTGTGTGTGTGGGTGTGTGTTACAGTGACATCGAGCGTGGATGGATGATGGAGGGAAAAGGCATGGATCGAATTGGATACGTTCGCGGATGGGGAGGGGAAAAGAAGGTAATACACATATAGAATTTTGGATGATGGTAACGGATTGTTGGTAATTATTTCATATAATTTCATTGTTTTTTTCAGGTTCAGGTTGAGGTTATATCGATATCGATAGAGTTATCGATCGAATTTGCATTACGATTTGACGGAATAAAGAGAGAAACAAAAAGAAGAGAGAGAGAGAGAAGAGAGAAAGAGGAGATCACACATACAGTTGTAATGTATTAATTACAAAATGCTTTTTGTTGTATTTATTGTTTACACACAAAACACACAGTACGTGTAAGGTACGTATTTGGTAGGTCCATGCACAGTACACAGTGTTGCCCGATGCGAGCGCCCGGGCGTTGCCACCTGTGCGCACATTTGGCAAAACGGTGTGCGGTGATGCGTTGGTGCTGCACGCACCGCTCCCAATGTTGCTACAGCGGCAACACTGATTCGCTAAGTACGGCAACGCCGCAACGCATCAAGCATTCGTCTAATGCCTACGATTCGTTCTTTCTTCGTAAATGTTTCTATTTTTATTCAAATTGGATTCTATTCAGTGTTCAGTAGATATGCAGGCGACTGTATGTATGTGTCTGTGTGTGCGTGTACGTGTGTGTGTCGAGTACGAGTGGGAGTTTATTGTATCTGTGTGTTGACTGTATCACGTGTGTGTGTGTGTGTGTCTATTGTGGTTGATGTGATTTTACTTGGCAATCGTCCAGTCGAATGTGATTGTGATATCGAGTAGTAGAGTGGAAGATATTCGAGGCACAGTGCACATTTCAACTTACCTAATGTACCTGGCAAATATGGACAACTAGTAACATGATTAAAGTTTTGGCTCTGCATCTCCTCCTGATCCGTTTCGCGGTGATAGAAGTAATTGAAATTACTGACGATAACCGGTACGGGCAGTGCGATAGTCAGCACACCAGCGATCGCACACAGTGATCCCACAATTTTGCCCCAAACGCCGACGGGCCTATTTTTATCGTATATCGTTGATCGATATCAATTTCATTTCATTTGGTTGGCATATCGTGTGTCAAACGAATTTCAATGCGTTTTTTGGTGTTTATATCAAATTTCCAATTTTCATTCAATTTTCCATGAATTTTCCGTTTGAATTTTTTGGGTGTTTGGTTTAGGTTCATTTTCGGGTGATATATTTTCGGATTTTTATTGGTTTTTTTTAGATAGTTGTATTTTTATTTTGGTTTTTTTTTTTTTTTTTTTTTTTTGTTTGTTTTATTAAGATTATAATTTTTGATTTGGTTTATTTTGCCGTTAAATTGATTTGAGGTATAGATATATATATATATGCAGATATATATATTTATATATATATATAAATAGATTTGATTTTTTTTTGGATTTTTGTTTGTTTGTTTTGGATGATGCGAGCGATGTTATCGAACGAACGATAAATAAAATGAAAATACAAATATATAAGAAATGTAAAGTAAAACTATCGATTCTTTTTGTCAAATTTAGTTTTTTGGTTATGCTTGAGATACATTTTTGCTTATATTGTATACATATATGTATATATGTAATATATATATGTATATATAACTCATATATATAATATATATAATACATATATAAGTATATAGTTTTTACTTGGATTTTTTGATTGCATTATAGATAATGTACGTATACAGATACGAGTATATTTGGTTATAGGCAATAGCAGTAGAAACAGTAAAACGAAATAATAGTTTAGCAAAGAGTACTCGAAATTAGGCACAACACTTAGAACGATTAGCGTTACGAGTGGTTTTTGGTGAAATCTATATATAAATTTTTGTTTGTTTGGTTTTATAATATTTTTATTTATATTTTTATTTCTATTTTTTTTTTTTTTTTTTTTTTTTGCATAGGCTTTGGGTTAGGGTTTCCTTTTTTTATTTGTTTTGCTATATATAAATATATATTTATATATAACGGCATAGTTGTCTGTGTGTATGTGTACGTGTGTGTATTGGTGTGTCTGTGCGCGTGTGTATATACATATGCAATATAACATTATAACGGGCGAGTTATACAGGTGCACAACGTGTTAAACAGGGTGCAAGAGTGATAGGAACAGATAGGGATAGACAGAGCAATAGAGAGAGAGAGAGAGCGCGAGACAAAGGACAGTGAAAGAGAGAGAGCAGAAAGCAGAAAGTTGTGTTTGTTGGTGTGTGTGTTTCTGTTACGAAATTTCTTGTGCCAGAACTACTCAAAGTTAGGCGCAACTTTTAGGCGTGGGCGTGGGCGTGGGCCGGAGGGGGCGGATGGGTGGTCATAGGTTGTTTGGACGACAGTGGCATGTGGTAAGTAGCGGTTGCTCTATTGCACGAGCTGCGGCAGATTGTTTTGGCATAGTTTGAAGGCGTTGGATTAGGAGTTGACGACTTGGGTATTAGGCACGGTTACGGCTGACTAACTTTGTGCGCGCGTGTGCATGTGTATGTGTGTGTGTTTGTGGTGGGCGGGTACTGGGTGTGGCTGTTACTGTGTTATTTTGCTCCTTGGCATTGGTATTTGGCATATATACATATGTATGGGGGGCATGCAGCATGCGTTCGATAAGAGCAGAGCTAAAAAAATATTGCGCAACATGTGTTATTTGTATCGGTTCGTCTATCGATCAATCGATCGATTCGCTACAGCCACGGCTGGGCAGTTGCTGTTGCGGCAAGCACGGCTTGGCATGCTGCACTATATAGCAAGTCGAGTTAGGTAAAATACTTTCAACTGCAACTGTATATAAATGCATGTAGGTAGATATGGAGATCAGATGAGGTTATCGAGTATATTTATCGATAACTAGACGCTGCATGAGATGCATCTGTCTGTGTTAGTGTGTGTATGTGTGTGTGGGTGGGTTTATTTTACTGGTTTCTTAGTTTGGACTTTATGTGAACTAAACAACGACACAACGTTACATCGATAATGAATAGAAAAACTGATTGATTAGAGCTTTTCTAAACACTTTTCGTTCGATGGATGTCGCTTTAGGCAAAGGCATATTTTCAGCAATTGGATTCAACTGGGAAAATTGACTTTGCTTAAGACTGTCGTTGAATTGAACCATAACAGAACAGAACGGTACGCAACGGAACGAAATGGAACGGAACGGTATTAGAATACGTTGGCAACACAAAATGTTTATAAAGTAGACAGTTAGAGGTACACAGACAGTTAAATAAGTGTGTGTATATTGGATGTACAAAACGGAAACGAAACGAAACGAAATGGAAATCAAACAAAACGAAGTTGAATGGAACGTAAAAGCGCAACGAGTCAAATCAAGTTTAGCAATCGCAAATGAAAACCAGAATACGTAACGCATAATGCAAGCGAATCTTAAAAAGCCTCTTCTTCTTCAAATTTTGGATTAATTGAGTATTGTGAGGTTTGGTTAGTTTGTGATCAGAAGTAACTAAAGAGCTTGGCTTAGCGAAACAGTTAATAAGTAAATGACAACACTTGAGCGCAATTAGAACGCACGTTAAACGAACGAAAGAGTTGTAAGTGTAATGGAAATTAAACTCAGAATTGAAAACAAAATCGTAAAGTCGAACGTAAACTGAATTGTAATCAGAAAAGTTAGAATTGTAATTGTATAGATTTGCATACGTCATGTCACCATATCCAACGGTGGTCATGGTAACGACTGCCCACCAAAATGCATCGGGTATGGACTTGAAGAAGGAATTTTCGCTTCCAGCTTCCGCAAAATAAACCGCTGATGAGAAGAGTACGACGCCTAAAAAAATTGATGGGAGAAAGTGCTTTGCATTGGTTCCGACTCAATAAATTCATAAACATAAGTAATTTTTTTTTGTTTTGTTTTTTTCTTTTTTTTTTTTTCTGTATAAAATAAATTTTTTTTCTTATATATTTTTTTAATTGAACATTTTTTATTTTATTTTCTCAAAATAAAAAATATTTGAAATGAAAAAAGTTTTGTTTATTGGAGATTCGGCTTGGCGTCCGGGCAAGTCCTTGTCTGTGATTAAACGTCTCAGGCTGGATACGTATGAACGGTCCGGCAGATAGTTCTTTCTCTACGTGTAACTACATATGTATATATATGTGTGTGTGTACATATATATATATATATATATATGTGTGTGTGTGTGTATGTGAGGGTGTGTGTCTGTACTGTAGAGCGTGCTATGCACTGAGTTAACGGACTAGCTGATGAGCCGGCTAAATAGCGGACAAAGCGGAACAAAGTTTACAACTGAATCCGGAACCGGAACCGGTGCCGGAACGTTATGACATTTATAGTTATGGCTGTAACGCCATTGCATAGCATGCCCTTCAGTTCGTTAGACGCCTAGAATGAGAGAAATGTGTGTCAGTGTAGTGGAAACAGAGTTGTGGAGTCTACGCAAAAATAAACTGAGCCACGACAGTCCCAAGCAGAAAAGAAACGAGTGGGCAGCACTGTTCAAGAGCAATTAATCAAATTCTGGTTTCCGGTGTGCCAAGCCCCTGGGTCTAGAAATATGGTGATATTGCAGTCTGAACAGCATAAAGAGAACGACAACGATGATGACGACGACGACAACGACGACGACGATGACGATATGAATTTGAGTTCAAATGTTGAGTGTTTTATTTGTTTTGTGTTTAGCATTCGACTATGGATGGTTAGTTAATTATTCTGCTTGGGGGACATTTGGGGAAAATCAAGAAGGGAACGAGACAAACGAAATGGAAGAGTACGAGAGAGAAAATTGAAGTGCAGAACATGCCAAAAAAAAAGTTAAAGTAACAAAAGAGCAAACAAAACCCAGAACTGGAAAGTAATTGAAAAACCAAAAATCTACGAAAATAATTATTCAAAAATTAACTAATTAAAAGAAAATATTAAGAACATTAAGAGAATAAATCATATATGAGAAAAGTGCCTGGTTAATGATATCGTTATAGAGACCAAGTAAACGACGAGGACACACAGAGTGAAAGTGAAGGGGGAAAGGAGCGAGACAGAGCGCGAGGAGCCATAAGGAGCATGGATTACAACGAGCGATCACAACAACCAAATACGACAAGGAACAGAAATAATGCTATACAAGGCACAGATAACACGATAAGAAGATACAGTTATGGACACACAGAGCATAGCTATAGATATAGAGCTTGTTATATATAATGTAAGTAGTAGTAGATAGTTAAGACATATATAGTAAGGTATGTATATACATATTTGCACAGGAAAAATATGACGGACTGAAACGATACCTAGTTGTAGGGACTTTTTGAAATACACTTTTTATCTGAGACACAGTTAAATAAGGGCTGAGATGAGACAGAGGGATGAATGAAATTTGGATTTGTAAAAAATTAAAAGAGAGAGAGAGAGAGAGAGAGACATAGAGAGAGAGTTAGATAGAGAATATGAAAAAATGTGATAGAACTCTCATATACAATTCTTAATTTCTCAGACTTGCCAGATCGTAAGAGAGAAAGAGAGAGAGAGAGAGACAGATATATGGAAGGCTTTTCGGAATTGATAAGAACTATATGATCTGCATATGCGATCGTTATTCTCTTGGATAAACTGGAGACAATTATAAAGCTAGGAAGAAGAGAAAGAAAGTAGGAGAGAAGGAGAGATGTGAAGCATTACTTGGGAATTTGAGAGAGCTCTATGAACATCGATAACTCTTACGAGTGAGCATTATTCTTCAAGATATTCCTAAGGCAATATGAGAGAGAGAGAGAGAGAGAGAGAGAGAGAGAGAGAGAGAGAGAGAGTGAGACTTAGAAATGCCATGAGCTTGACATGACTTGACTATTTATTTGACAGTGAGTAACTTAACGGACGTGACATGATGACAGGTAGAGAGAGAAAGAGATATACATATGTATATACAATATATAATGTACAATAAGGGACAGAAACATGTATAAAACATAAACACAGAAATGATGACAGAAACGACACAGAGAGACGAAGAAGAGATATAAAGAGGTAAATAGAGGTAGAGATAGAAAGGAAATATGGAAAGAAGCAATAGATATAGAGCGAGAGACACCGCTAGAGTAGTTGTAGCGTTATACAATACATGGAGAGCAGTTAATAGCTTGGTTAGTTGAGTAGACACACAAATAAGGCAGCACAGTTGTTATTAGATTTGGTATTTTGTTGTTGTTGGTATTTTGTTGTTGCTTTTGTTATCAATTTTGGATTTGGAGATGTTGATGTAAGTTTTAAGTTGTACCTCATATCACCATATCCCACCGTAGTCATGGTCACCACGGCCCACCAGAATCCGTCGGGTATGGACTTGAAAAAGGAACTTTCGCTGCCAGCCTCCGCGAAATAAACGGCCGATGAGAATAGTACAACGCCTGGGCGCAATTTCAAACAGAGATCAGGCGATAGATTAGTTTCAGTTTGATTAAATATTATATATATATATTAATATACACATATACAATAATGTTGAGTGGAATGTAAACAAAAATTATGATATTGACAATAATAATAATGGTAAGGAAAGACAGGCAGAGAGAAAGGCAGAGAGAGAGAGATAGAGAGAGAGAGAGAGAGAGAGAGGGAGAGAGAAGGAGAGGGAGAGAGACAGACATAGAGGTAGATATATAAATAGATGTATGTATATAGAAAGAGAGAGAGAGATATTTCAGTTAGTTTTCTGCTTGGGTCTGAGCTCGTTTTCACCTGCTGGGGAACTGTTTAATATATAAATATAAACATATATACATAAATATATGTGAATGAGAGTGACCCCAATGTAAAGTATGTATAGAGTGCTCACTAGTCGGCTATAAGCGACTAGGATTTCATTAAAATTTATGAAAAGTTTTAGTAATTTATGGTGTATGTATTCAAAAAAAAAAAAAAAAACTGATTATAGAGAGAGAGAGAGGGAGAGAGAGGGAGACAGTATTGGACTTGTTTACTTTGATATTATTTTGTGCACAAACTATAAAAAGGTGTTACAAAAAGAAATTTTGCAAGTGAAATAAAGTGTTGAAAAAACTTTGTGGGTCACTTTATTTTTCGCTTTAGAAAGTAAGTATGTCTGTGTATGTCGGTTGTTTCGGGTTATACAGGTAAATAACTGTGTAAAAGTGTGTGTGTGTGTTTTTTATAGATCGCAAAATATTACAAATCGAAAAAAAGGGAAATGCTCACAACGAAAGTCTTCGGCTCAGACCGAAGTTTCAGTGCACAAATGTTGAGATCCGACCGAAACTCTACGATTTGGCTAACATTTGTGCAATATATAGGCTGATCAGCGGAGAGGCAAAATACAAGTTATCGATCAATCGATTTTTTGTTTTTTTTTTTTTCGTTTAATGTTAGGTTAGTATTGCTTCTAGGTTGTTGCAGCTAACTATAGTATCTAGTATATTAAGACATTATTTAGTAATCTTTTGGTATTATTTTTGTTGTCAGTTTTTTGTTTTTTTCATAATTGTATAGAAAAACAGAGAAATTAGCTAGGTAATTACTTTGTACAGTACGAAATACATATATAAATATATTAGTTAATATGATATATGTATAGGTATATATATATATAGGTATATTAAATATATACTACACTACGGCAAGCCAAATGATATTCGAAATAAAAGAATAAAATATATATATAGAGATTTTGTTGTTGCTATGCATATCAGTTTGGCCGCATCATCAGTGAAGATATATCTCTCCAAAAGCGCTCTAGAATTTCCGTTCTCTTGTGAGTTCTGTAAAGTTATTCTAAACTAGTTAATAATATATGTATTTATATGTAGGTATAATTAGAGATGCATAGCAGGCGCTAGTACTTAACCAACTATCCTGCCATTTGATTTTAGCCACAAGAAATGAACACCAAGAAATAAAATATGTTAAACGAAACGATAGTCAAATACAGACAAAACTCAACTCGAACGCAAACTCAATGACCTCGCTTGAGATAATCTTGGTTTTTTATTTTTCTTGTTTACCATTGTTAATTAGGCGATATACTAGTTATAGTTCATACAATATATACATCGAGTGGTAAGTATTTATTAGTCAACGGATACAACAACAAACTATAAAACTAAATGAAAGCCAAAGAAACGACATCAAAAACAACGTAGATGAAGTTACGTTTACAAATACGATAACGATTACGATAACGAGTACGGTTACGAATACGATTATTACGATTACGATTACGGTTACGGTTACGTTTACGTAATGCGAAACAACTTGGTTATGTTAAAACGTGAACAACAATACAAAATATATATATATGTTTATAGGTAGAGTATATGTTATAAAAAATATTGCGTTTTTTAGTTTTTGAATAACTCTTATTTGAATTTAGGTTTTTGCTAAGATTTGCAGTAATTTTCTAGTACTTTGCTAGCGTTTTTCTAGTATATTTTGCTAGTATGTTCTAGTATTTTTTTTTTTTTTAGTTTGTGTCATCTTGGACAATTCGACGCAAAGAAGTTTGCCAATTTTAAGGCATATTGTGCGCAGTTTGTGCAGAAAAGAAAGACAAAGACTGTGAAATATGAAAGGGAATTGTGGTTGATGATGATGAGAATGAAGCTGAAATCGAAAAATATAATACAGATGATTATAGATTGTTATAGATGGGGTTAAAGTTAAATAGAATATTATACTGCAACAAAAATACGTATGAACCTTAAAATTGCCAACGACTTTAGCGGTTGGGGCGTTCATATAAAAACCATAAAAATCGTGTTTTTACACTGTCAAAGTATATCAGGAGTAATAGACTAAAATTCGAGTACATTGACATTACATTTGTTTTCTAGCCAAAAGACGATGGAAAAAATGTTTAACTTGGCATACATACATGTGCATATGTATGTATGTAGGTATATATCGATTTTACTGTTACGTTTACTGATACCAATACTGTTATCGACTAGCTAATATCTTTTCCGGACCCAAAACTAAATCAATAAATCAAAATTAAAATATACATATAAATGAAAAGAAATATAAAAACGGGATATTTGATCATTTGTTGTTGTTACTATTACTTAAGCTAATTAGTAGACGACAATATTGTATACTATATTTGTATATTCGTAGCGGGTAATTACACATACATCATATATCTCTCTATAAATATAGAGATATTACGCTCTAGAGGCGCCTAAGTATTGTATATGCTGCATCTGGTATTTAATCTATTGTATATAAGCTACTCGTATTATGTAACTAAGTAGTTGGGTTTCGTATAGTTTAGTTTAGTTTAGTTTAGTTTTAGTTTTAGTTTTAGTTAGGTATAAAAATAGTATAGATCGTATATTGTATAGACATGTTTTATTCTTGATGGTATTTGCATGTATACGTAAAATATACTGTAGTTGTTAGGTAATAATTAGCAATAACTAGACTTGTAGAGTAGATTACTTTAATGTATTGTTTACTATAGTTTAGCTTGTATTGAATCATTTGGTAAAATAAATATATCTATATATACATACATATATATGTTGTATATATAGATAGTTCACCATATGGATCCTACGTAAAAGTATATATGGGTAACTTATTCAAAAATACTGGCAGACAGAATAGATCATTCGCTTCAAAGATGATCTTGAAAGCGATCTGGAGCTTTGGTTTTTTGGGATTTGGATAATTGAAATGACAAATGAAAATTGTTAAAAAGCATATAAATCGACTTAGTATATAAGCTCGATTTGAAATCGAACAAAATTTTCGTTTTGTTTTTGTTTTTTATGGGTATTTGTATTTTGTGTTTTAAACAAATAGTGAGGAGTTCAAAAATGTGCTGGCTTTTTGTTATGTACTTTCATTATATAATGTATAAATATTTAAAACGATTACTGTAGCTGTATTTTTTGTTTGTATGTTTGGTATTTTGAAAGCAGGATTTAACAAAATTGTTTCCTGGTATTCCTATGTGGTAAATTGGTCGGGTCTAAATTGTTTTTGGAGTGGATTTGTTAAAGTATAGGTCGCTTGTCGTAAAAGTCATTGTTTAGTATCAAAAATAGTTGTAAAAAGTATTTAGTTGTTGTTAGGTATAAAAATATGCATACAAAGTATGTATGTATGGGTGTGTGTATATGTTTAGCTGTTTTTTTTTTTTTTTTTTGTTGTTTTTGTTTTGTGGTCTGCTTTGTTGTTAACTTACCTATAAATAAGAAAAATATAAGTAAACCTAATTCCCGCATTGAGGCTTTCAGAGTTCGTCCTAATATTTGTAAACCCTTCGAATGCCTAGATAACTTAAATATTCGAAATACTCGAACTAATCGTGATCACTCGTAATATTGCCAAGGACATAGCCTGATTCGATGACTTGTCCTAAAAATTTATAATTATTTATAGAGTTGTAGATTGAGATGTATGCAACAGGTTGTTTTGATAGGTAAGAGGTTCATATAGATAAGATGTACATATGTAAATACATATACACATGTGTATATATATATATACATATATATATATATATATATATATACGATTATATGTATATGTATTTGTGTGTGTGAGAGAAAGTGTGTGCCACGAATTAGTCGTTTCGATTTGTGTCTCGAGTATTTGATTTTAGTTTAGAGTTAGTTAGTAGTTAATGTACAACAATGATTCGTACTGTAATACGATATTGCAAGAGCACTAGGATAGGCATTTATAGGTAGTAGTATATATATCAAGTATATTACGTAGGCAGAAGCATTGCTATCAAATCATAAGCTGATTATATATGTATGTATTTGTATATGTATATGTTCAATGTTTCTCGCGGTTGAGCACATTCATATGGTAAATATATAATTTCAAGAGACAAATCATAAAGTTCAAAGCAGGCAATTCATTTATTACTCATTAACGACAAAAGAAAAAAATAAATAAATAAAGAGATTAGTTTCACAATTTGTTGAATGAAAGAGATTTGGTATTTTTTCTTTCTCCTTTTAGAAACAGAAAAACATATTGACATAACACAAATGCAGTTGTTTTTTTTTTTTTCAATTTGTATTTTTTAATATGTACAATGACATGTTTTGTCGTGTGTATGTGTGTTTGTGAGTGTGGGGGTGTGATTTAGCTTTACAGTTTTGGCCAAACAAAAATCTCATACCTGTGGACTGACTGGCGCTTTTGGAAGATTTAACGTATCCTCCTCTTCGGCAACGACAGTCGCTAGTGTTATAAAGTACGGAATGATGGCGATTATGTCGATAACATTCATGACATCCCTGCAGAAATTTAATTTGTTCGGACATGCGAGGAACCTGCGCGGTCGCAACACAAAAAAAAATATATAAAAACAGAAAAAAACAGAAAATTGTACCAACGCGTTATGACAGAGACGTCAAAGAAACACAAATACACAGAGAGAGAGAGAGAGAGAGAGAGAAAGATAGAGAGACAGAGAGAGAGAGAGAGAACGAGAACGAGAAAGAAAGAGGGAGAGAGAGAGAGAGAGAGACAGTGAGAACGAGAGACAAACATAGTATGATTAAGAGTAATACAGTGTGGAAAAGAAGAAGCAAAAAAAGAAAACGTACAAATATATTACATATATATATCAAGATGTTCTATCCATTGTATGAAAGTTTATTACGATCTAACTAGATATTATAATAAATAAATCATAAATAATTTAGCCAAACTTAATGATATTATACTTGTTCTCCGTCAAACGTCCAAAATTTCTTATCTAATTAAGTTCCCTTTGCGTTTTTAATATCCAACAACGGTTTGTATACAACTCTAATGATGCTTAAGAGTAATTTAATTTAGTTACAAAATGAAAAATTTAGTTCAAGATCTAGGATGCAGACGCCCATTAAGGTAGCACTCATTGGGTTGTGGGGAGCCCCAAAGCGGTTCTAAGTCTTATTAACTGATTTATCGATAAGTTAAAAGTTGTTTGATGTTGATTCATACCTGACAGTTAGTTCAAATGTAAACCAAATAATACATAACGTTTCTATAAGGAAGAAAGGATCTGTGATGTCAGGCACCTCGTCTTCCTCGATTTTTGTGCCATTTGTTGTTGTATTGAACACCTGCAAAAGACGAAACAAGCGAAAACAAAACGCCACAGAAATAGAGAAAATGTCAAGCGATATGATTTACAATTTGAGTCAGATACAATATAAGTATTGGGGTGGAGTTTGGATGCTATGCTCGTCTGGTACGTACCTTGTAATGCTTAAATTCGGGTAATGTTTCTAGACAAAATATAACAATTGATAGCAATATAACAAATACACTAATTATGGCTACAACTCTGGCGGCTTGCGAGCTCTCTGGGTACTCAAAGAGCAGCCAGACTTTTCTTTGTTTCTCATTATCCGGTAATGGTCTTTCTTCCTCTTTAATAAAGCCTTCATCCTCTCTGCATTGGAAGATAATAAAAGATTATCGGTTGTTAGCGACATTCGTATATCTATATATGCAATTTGGTGTATGTATGTGTGTGTGTGTGTGTTGAAGCTTTCTGAAAGCTCATTTCGACTTGTTTTCGTGTTGGCCCTAAGCAGCGTTTCGGTTTGGCAGCCCATTGGGGAGCTCTACAATTGCAATGCACTAATTTAAATCAATCGCTTATCGATAATCGCTTATCGATAAGTCGCAAAATCAATAGCATAATATTAGATTGAAATGATAAACATGAAGCGTTGTGTTTTAAGTTTGATACGGTGCAATTTAAGTCTACGCTTAACTTCCGGCTTGTTATCAGGCTTCTTCCTCATCATCTTTGCTCCGGTCTGGCTTAAGCGATTCCGGCCACAGTGCCCCCTTTTGTTGCCGTATGAACAAAATTTTAAGCTGGTGGTCAAGTGATTAACAAGTGATTCGACAACGGCCTCGGGCTTTCATACTCTTTCGTTCGTTCTATTGTCATTGTGCAGCTGTCGAGTGTGTGCGTGCGCGTATGTGTTTGAGTGTGTGTGTGTGTGTGTGTGTATCGGTCGTTCTCTCCTTCTCTGTATATGTCCTTTGTATACTTCCTTTGTTTAATTCAATCCGCATGAAAGCCACAAAGTATGTAAAACGTTCAATAATTGCCCACTGAAGGCGATTGAATGAAGAAGCCACAGATTTCAATAGGTAGTAACAACAGCAGATTTAACAATAAGTATAGCAACAATATTATATAGCTATAAGTGTGTGCCTGTGTATGTGTGTGTGTGTGTGCGTGAGCTTCTTCTCGTTTCATAAATTGTTCTTAATATGAACTCAATATTGTGGCTTTAAATCTGGCATTCGAATAGCTGAGCTCAGGTGAAAGGAGTGTGTAGACAATGATTTGCATTCCCCTCACGTCACGTTTCTTAAGGGCAAAGGAGCGAGTAAACATATAATGACAGGTGTGTCGCACTTCCAAGTTGTACGCTATATATGTATATCATGTTTAATACGACAAATATTTAGTGCTTCAATATGGACTAATTTACGTAATATATATTATATTAAGAAGGCACTTAATTTTATTCCATTATTTATGGTAAGAAAATATAACTTATATTATATGGTATATAAACCCATGTCATTGTATGTCATGTTCCGTTCTCCATTTCATTTCATATCAAATTTTCATAACACATAATTACATGATGGAAAGTGAATGCATGCAATATCGTATTTGATGTTTAGTGTTCCATTCCCTTGTTTCATTATTACCAAACGGCTTCATTTCATATGCCACATTTAAAATACCTCGTTTCACATATCATATAAGATATATAAGTATCATGTACTCCGCTTTACATACTCCATTCTTATATCATATATTAAAACTACTTTATTTCATTTGCCATATTCAAAATACCACATCTCATATATTCATAAAAGTTCTATGTACATGAAATGTTTTGCTTATTATGTTCCATACTCATATTCCATAAAATCATTTCAGGTAGGACGAGTTTGTTTTATTTGTAGTATCACCTTATGTCTCACATAACAAGAACATTTCCATTTCACGAAATACCGCGTCGTATCTTCCAAACATATATGGTATCGCAAGTCATGATTTTCATGTTCCATTCTCTTGGTTCACATAACGAGACTCTTGCAGTTCATTCGGCATTTTCAAATGCCATGTTTCATATATCACATGATATACAGATATCACTCTGTTTTGTATGTCATGTTTCATTCCCGTGTTTCGTATATCATTTAATCCACGTGTATGTCACATTCCACGTACACTATAGCATGCATATATGTATATGTTACTACTCAAGACATAATAACAAGAGGCTTTCGAAATATGTATGCTCAAATGTTACACCTTCTAGGAAGCTCCCTACATACATATATTAAATAATCAATATCTATTAATATATGTAATTCAGTGTGCAAAGGTGTAAAGTGGAAGTAGAACTGAAATTCTACTCAACTAATAAGATTATGCGTATATCAAAAACGGTTGCGGTTTCTACTGTATGCAATCTAATGTGCAATATATTTAGTTGTTAGTACGTCTCTGTGTATGGGTGCGTGTGCGTGTGTGTGTGTCTGTGTCTGTGTCTGTTGTCTTGCGTGTCAGGTAACTAGGTGCCGTGTTGCATGCCTTGTGGGAAAGGAACATGGTTCAAAAATCAGCTGCCGCCAATATACAAAGCCAATTCGCTATTTGCTGCATTTGAGTTTTTAAGTAAATCTTCATTTGTGTTTGATGTTGCTATTTTCATTTTCCTTTTCATTTTATCAACAGTGTAGAAAAGAAGTGGGAAAGCTTTAGATAAGAATGCCCGACTCAAAGATGCTACGCGGCCATGCCTTTGAATATCAGCCTGTATATACCTTAATGTGTCTTCTTACTGCCTCAAAATTAATTTGAAAAGAAAACTGAAGAAAAATGAGATTGAAATGAAAAACAATGTATTTGTTTTTAATTAAATTATAATCTTTTTTTTTTTTTTAAATTTTCATACTCATTTCAAATCTTTAAATTTAATAACAAAAAAAAAAAGTTCTTTCTTTTTTAGTTTTTTTCAATGCACCACTTGCTCGATAAAGAAAATGGATAATTATATTTTATTACAGTTATTTGGTTATTTAGTGAGTAAGCCAAAGTTTTTTGGGTCGGGTATTTTTCAGTCGGGCACTTTCTACCAAAGCTTGTTTCACATGTTTCGTTTAATTTTCATAAATTGTTTTGGAAATTTTGTACGTTTTTGCTTTTAGTTTTGTAATTTGTTAGTTTGGGTTGGATGCATTTAAGGGGCAACCGGCTTACCTGAATTTATTAATTGCTTGATCACCTAATTCATAAAATTTTATTTCTTCACTAAATACGTCTAAAGGGACATTGACCGGTCTCCGTAGTCGGCCACCTGTGAAGTAAACGCAAGCGAATCGGAATCGTGTTGCATGCGTGTATGTGTGTATGGTGGGCGTGGCATGTTGTATATAGAGAGTAGTAGTAGTAGGTTTAGTTTGTTGATTGTGGTATGTGGTATGTGGTATGAGGTATGCGGTATGTGGGAGAAGAGAAGAGTAAAAGTGAAGAGACATTAGAGAATCGTTCGACAAAAGTGAATGGCACTTCAGTTGGTAATCTATTCATCTGGCTGGCAACTTACCACTCTGATAATAGTATAAAATCGCATCGAAGCTCGGACGACTACGGTCAAAAAAATATTCATTTCTAAGCGGGTCAAAGTACCGTAATCTTCGAGCTGGATCCCCAAGCAGTGTGTCCGGGAATTGATTTAGCGTACGCAGCTGTGTCTCAAACCTTAACCCGCTTACCTGGAATGTAAGCAATAATGCTTGTGATATATAAATTGGTTGATTGGACCGATCGGGTACTTACATTTATAACGACTCTCTCGCAGAAATCATGATCGTGAGGAATGGGTTCAAAGTGTTGTGGTCCGCCACCAAAGCCATGACCAGCCCCCCCTTCTTCGTCTTGACTGCTCAATTTGGGCAAAGACCTGTTGATGAGACAAGAGGAAATCATTTAATTAGATATGTTACATTTACTTAACAGCTTACTAAATAAATAGCATCGTGCAAAGACAGAGTGATTATTCTACGAATTATAAGTAACAATACGAGTAACAGGTCAACATCAAGAGGGAGCGAGACAGAGCGAGAGAAAAGAGATATGGGCATAGATGAGAGATGCGGAGCGAGAAAGAGAAAGACATAGAGAGACAGAAGGAAAAGAAAGTGAAGAACAATGAGGGAATGATAAAAAACACATA
This sequence comes from Drosophila mulleri, assembly GCA_035047565.1. Lineage (NCBI taxonomy): Eukaryota > Metazoa > Arthropoda > Insecta > Diptera > Drosophilidae > Drosophila > Drosophila mulleri. The sequence continues at coordinate 360,636 of JAWNPK010000065.1, read as the reverse complement.
GAGAGAAAGAAGGATTGAGATGGTAAGGGATAAGAGTTAAAGAGGGATATGGAAGATAGAGCGAAAGAGAGAGAGAGAGAGAGAGAGAGAGAGAGAGAGATAGATAAGAGAATGTTTGAGAGAGGAGCACAGACATTATATGTATGAGGGGGAACAAATAAGTAAGGGAGTAAGAAGGAATAGAGAGAGAGAGAGATAGAGAGAAAGAGGGAGAGATACAGAGGGAGAGAGGGCAGACGAAGACTCTCAGAATGTGAGAAGAGAAGAGAGTATTGAATAATAATAGAGAAAAATATGAAAGACAGGAAGAAAGACAGACAAAGATGTATCGTGATTATGCTCTATCGAGAAAGAGATAGAGAGATATCGTAATTGTCTGTTTGTCCTGATTTCTATTTATAAAGAGGGAGCGACAGAGATGGACAGAGCTGATCAGACTGAGATTTAGCCGGAGGAAAGGAAATGCTTCGCTTTAGCTGAACAGCGTATTCCAGTGAATTCATTGCGAATGCGGCAATAAAAGTGAGCAATCCAACTGATGCAGCCATCTTTTAGCCAGACAGCCCCAGGTGAAATGGGACGGGCGGAGATGAAGCTGGCTAAATAAACTGTTATTTGTATGGAATGTAAATCTGTTGCCTAAGCAATGGGTCTGAGCTGGTTTTTCCAGCTGTCGCTGCCTTCACTTCGCCCCAATTAAAGATGCTTTTTCCGGCATCTGCAGCTAAGCCCAGCCAAAAGTCGCCAGTGACGCGCAGGGAAAACCTGTCGGATTTATTTGACTACAGAAAGGCAAATAAACGGATGGAAGTCGGACGCACATTCAGCCAGCCAGTTAAGACTCGGGCTGGGCTACTCACTCTGATAGGTTCCTCGGGCGACAGCGCCAAGCTGCGGCTTAAAAAGTATTTACAAGCACTTAAGTCGCAAGAAATTCACAGATATTTGTCATGAAATGAGCCAATTGGATTATGTATTTAAATTTGCTTGAGAGCCCACAGCAGAAGCTAAATGCGAAACTGAATTTGAATTCGAAGCTGAAGCTGAAGCTGAAGCTAAACTCAAAGCAGATGCTGATGCTTGATCTGAAGCTGAAGCAGTTCGACAATCGTCTGTGCTTGTCACACATTTTTGCACAAATATTTCGTATATTCGCATATTCGTATGCTCGGAGGCTTTGCTCCTATTTGTCAACTCAATCTATTAGAATGAATGTCATAAATTGGAATTTGTTTTGAGTGAATTTTGTATGCAGAATGAAATATGCACGAGATGCATTATGCAGCAATCAAATCAAATGCTGAGCTGTAATTGATATTTGATGCTTGATATTTGATGGGCTGTGTGGTATTTACCATTTAGTTGTTATTCATTTCATTTGGCTTTGCCTTTGGCTTTTGGGCCATGCCGTGTGGCAAGCCGCACCTGCAGCAGTCTCACCCCCAGCCCCAGCCCCAGCCCCAACCCCAACCGCAGTCACATGTGGCATACCGGGGCCCATTGAAAACCATTTAATGCGCATTCAACTGGCGGAAAATAGCAATACTTTTTGGCCCAATGCCCTGCCACATGCCACACACACACACACACACACACACACACCCACACACATAACTCTACCTCCTGCATTTGCTGTTGCTGTTGCTGGTCTTGAGCCCGCGGCCGTACAGGAAGGCAATAAATGTTTACACATGTAATTGAAATTGTATTACAATCCACATAGATATGCCCACTCACTATGCATATATATATATATGTATATACATATACATATACATATATATATATCTTGCAGCTATAGTAAAAGGCGTTGCATATGACGAGGCGCACGGCTGGCACAGTGCCCAAAATGGCAGCCAAAAGAATTTTATGCAGCCGTTCGCCCTTATCGCTGATGTTGCCAACAACGTGCAGCTGTTTTCCCTGTTTTCATTCCCCCCCCCCCCCTTTTTTTTTCAAGCTGCGGGTGCCCGGCCAGGCTATCCTTTGATACCCTGCACACATGCGAAAGTTTATCGAATTCCTAAATTGAAATTACAAGTGAAATTGCCTTTTTATCTTACAATAGTTCAACATTTATTAAGCCATAAACTATAGACGAACTAAGAGAGAGATATGAAAAACGAACGCTTAAGTATAAAAGCGAAGGCAGAAGAGCTCGACGACTGGCCAAGTCAAGAGGGCGTCGATCACAGCAGAGCTGTGGCTGGTAGTTCAGAAGGCGTGGCATCGAATTCTTTATTCAAATCGAAAGCTGTGCCAGCTCTCTCTGGCTCCAAGCCACGCAGTAGTCCAGCCGTGATAGAAAACAATGGATATAGAATTAAATATCAAATAAAACATTATAAAAAAACTGGCTAAGCATAATATATGAACTTAAGTCTAATGCCAAATAGTTTTTCACCGATTTTAGCAGCCAGAACTATTTTTATGATACACGAGTTGTTGTTAATTTGTTCAGTGTGCATGATCCTGTGTGTATAATAAACAAGTAATAATGAATAAAATAATTGAAAAAAAAGAAAAAAATATTATATAAATTAAAAACGATTGATATAATATAATATAAATTTTATTAATAAAAAAAGGAAATAAAATAATAATTATAAAAAAAATAACAATAACATAATATGAATAATAGAAATAAATTAAATTATTAAATAAATTAAATAAAAAGATAAATTATATATTAAATAAATCAAATAATTAAATAGATTAAATTATTAAATACATAAAATTATTAACTAAATTAAATAATTTAATGTATTAAATAATTAAATAAATAAGTATGTTCATCTTCATATTCGCATCGAATTGTTTTATTTTATATCTCACTAAAAATTTTTGTTTCTAAATTTATGTAGTAGCTTGATATTGGGAGATTCTATTAAAAGCTTAAATAAAGACATTTTATATATGAATTCAGTTCTTGGTCATTATGAAATAAAACCGAGCAAGCAACAGCGACACAGACAAATGCAGCTAAACAGCGGAGTGCTGTCAACTGGGGGCAATTGGGGAATGCTGTAAGTGTAATTCTTTTTATTTATTAATTATACTACATCAAATTGTTGTTATCAACACTTCAAAAGGAACAAAAAAGAAACTAAGTGAATATACTCATATATTTACTCATCGACCATCATTCGTAGGGTATATGTGGGCGTTGAGCAGATGCCGCTTAAATTTCTTCTTTCTCCGTTTTTGGCTGTCGAGGCGTTGTTGCATGGCATGTTGCCTGCTCATTGGGGGGAGGGGGGTATTTAATTAAGCGTGTAAGTGCACGGTCGGCGGTCCAAGAAATGGTAGACGAGGCGAAAATCGGCAGGCGAACCAGCAATCTAGTAAACCACCTGCCACGCCCCACGTTTGGATGGCTTAATATTTTGGCCACATAATTGCATATTTGATGACTTGCATAGATAGATACACAGCTCCGCCTGCCACAGACACGATGGGCGTGGTAGGCGTGGGCCTCAGTGTGAGCCAACGAAATGCAATTCTGCATAATTGAGATGCCAACTGAGCCGAACACTTGGCCAGGCGGCAACGGCTGCGACTGACTAGGCCGCCTGACTAGTCGACTGGGCGCGATGCTAACAAACTCTGCTTTGAGGTTATGCTGCATGCGTGTCGCGTTGCGTGTTGCATGTTGCATTGCGCATGACGTCAGCGACACACGTCCAGTGACATACATATGTATGTGCGTGTGTGTGTGTGTGTGTGTGTATGTTTATGCCGCCTTCTATTTTGCCATAAGCACAATCTGTGCATACGGATAATTAAGCACAGGCGTCAGCGGTCAGGCAGTCACACACACACACACACAAGCACACAAACGGAAACACACACATGTACACGAAATGTCAACAAACAATTGAAGTTTTATGCAAAACGCCAACACAAAACTGCATGCGTGTGTGTGCGTGTGTGTGTGCTCAGGTTGAATATTCATTCACACACACACGAAGTACTTGATGGGCGGCCTGCTTTCTCGCTATGCGAGTGTTAGTGTGTGTGTTTATCTATGTAAATGTTTTAGCTGTTGCGTTCTCGCTCTATCACATGCCGCAGATCTCCAACTATATACATACATATGTATGTACATATGCATGTGTGCGTATATGGGTCAGCGGCACGACTGTGACGTCATTGTGCAAGCATCGCGCAACGCCACGCCGTGTCTCGACCTATTTTTTGAAGCCGGGCTAACGTTTTCATTTGCTTTTACACGCTGCTTCGCATTCGCAGTCGCATTCGTATTCGCATTCGCATTCGCATTCGCATTCGAATTCGGATTTTGTTGCTGCACTTCCGGTTGTGTAGCAGGCGTTGCATAAGCAGCTACGGCTTCAGCATGCAGCTGAAGTTCAATGCGATAGCAGTGCCAAGTCGAAAGCAGGTCGACTCTAGTGCAAAATCACAGCTCATAAATCTTATGGACAGCATCATCTTGGTAGGCTGCCCCTCCCCCTGAACCCCAACACCCCTATAGTCAACACCCGACGACCTCCCCCCTCCCCCTCCATTACCAAGCCTTGTTAAGCCTCTCACTTTGCCTGTCTGCCTCTGCCTCTGTGTGCGTGTGTGTGTGTGTGTGCTCTTGTCTGAATGCATGCCGGTCAAGGCAACACGAGTAATCTGCTCTCGCACTGGCACTGTCTGTCCAAGTTCCCACTCTCCCGCCTCCCGCCTCTCTCGCTAAGCCTCTCGCCTGCTTGTTCGACACGTTTATATATTGCAGTAGACTCTATTTTTAGTCCATGTCTTCGTATAGGGTATATGCAATGTGCATGTTCTGCACATTTCTCATGCTGCGGCACGTTTTGCCACATAGATACATATACATATATATGTAGATATATGCATATACATATGCATATATTTTGCCTCTGCTGCTGTGGGGCCAATTAATGGCGAAAAATTAAATGCAAATGCAGCAAGCAACGGCAGCAGCAGCAAATGCTGCGACACTCGCGGACCAAATACGTGACATCAATTTGGCCAACTTGTCCCCAAGAGCCTTGAACTGGCGCATCTACTTAATCAACTGCGAGTGTATCAGTGTTGGTGTGCGTCAGTGTGTGCGTGTGTGCGAGTGCAGTTAATCAAAATTGCTGACAATAAAAACTGCTGCAAATGGCAATCAATGAAGAAGGAGAAGAAGAAGAAGAAGAAGAAGGAGAACAAGAGGAAGATGAAGTAGAAAAACTAGCTGAAGCAGCAGCTTTTTAGAAAACAAAATCCATTGCATACCCCAAGGCGCAGCCATTTAATACATTGTGCGCAGATATAAATCCTTTGTTACAGATGCGACAGCTTGACATATGAATTTATTTAATCTAAGAGCATTGATCAAGCGTAATTTCGTATATGCATATGCAAATATGGAAAAATATGGAAAATCGATCCATCATTGGCGAAAAAAAAAACAGCTGAAAGCTCATTGCATGTGAGGAAAGTTATTTGATTTTATAGCAAAGATATAGCACTATATACATGTCAATCTGTATATAAACATAATTTTTAATTGAAAGCTTCTCTTTGCCTCTGTCGATTCTCAGTTTCCGAAATCTCATCTATCTTTCTGTTTATCGGCAACTGTCAGAAAAGCTGTACAATCTTTTATTGTATGTGTCTTTAATGTGAGAACTTTACAATTTGATTATCGAACGGTTTTATGAATGTTGACATTGACCTAAACTTGGTACTCTGTGTTGAGATACATTTGAGCGAAAATAATGAAAAAAGTTTTTAAAGTCCTTTATAGTTATTAGCTCGTTTGAAACAACCAATTAATTATTAAGCTTCAATCTCCAATGATACGATATTTACACAAATGTTTCAGTATCGACCAGCATCATCCAGAATGTTGATGGCTCATGTGCCAGTGCATTGCGAAAGAGAATAGAGCAATTTACGACTCTCCCCAACATAGAAAAGAGTCGAGAGTTGAGACATGGGTTGCTCTCAGCTCCAATGACCTGCTGTGGCAGGCCATGGCAAAAGAAATTGAAATGAAGTTTAAATAAATAGCATCGTCCTAAAGACAAAGATGTTTGGTACTTCGAGTCTTTCTAAAAATACGCAGTTCTGCAGAGAGGCGCTGATTAGGACCATGATTTCGGCCACTTGTGTTTATATTAGAGCGCATCGCATCAAGTAAACATTTAAAGCTTATTTCACTTAAGTTGTTTTTGAATAATAATATTTGACATAATGGGCGATTATTCTTTTATTATTCTCGAGTGACCAGCCAAAAGATATCCTAGCAGCCGAATTTAGAAACAGACTCAGATGACATCAATATCTGGACTAACTGAATCGGGAGTATACTTAAAAACTATCAATCTATATATCCCCTTGAACTTAAACTTGACTTTCATCTTTTTCGTATGTTTTCAAAACATATTTAATAAATTTATACTCAGTTGAAGTTGCCAAAGAGGTAGCAGTCCATTAAAATTTATTATTTCATTTTAAATTTAATATACTTCATAATAGAACGAGCACTTTTTTCAGCTCTTGAAATGAATAATAAAACTCAATACAAAACATTGCCAATTTCAGATCTTTTAAATTGCACTTTAACTTGAAGTAATCAACTTTATCGACAGATATATGTATATATATATATGCACTTTCCTATTTTTTTCCGTTTCTCTCTCTTTATAGGTACAAGTATATACAAGTATATATACATATATATGTATATGGATGTATTTGAATTTGTGTGTGGACGTTGCTTGAAATGGGGTTTCGTTTGAGTTTGCATTTGAGCTCGTGGCATTTGCTGTGGCAGCCAGATACAAAGATAGACACTAAGAGACAGAGAGAGAGAGAGAGAGTGGGAGAGGGAGAGGCAGATAGTGGCAGAGATAGGAGCAGACGCTGGCGTCGCGTGGCAAGTGCTGAAGACGGCGTTGCAATCAATCGCCAAAGCCAGGCAAAATCACGGCCAAAGAAGGCGGCGAATTATGCAAATCCAACTTAAAGCTTGAAACGTGTCTGCCACATGGGGCAACCTGCTCACAAGTTGTCGTTGTTGTTGTTGCCGTTGCCGTTGCCGTTGCCGTTGGCTGACCTTGGCTAGCGCAACTTTGCGTGCGCAATTTGTGTTGCTGTTATTTTTGGCAGCAGTTCTCAAATTGTGCGGTGGAAAACATGCAAGCGACGCTTGTTGCTATTGTGCCTTGGTGGTGCAGGTGGTGCAGGTGGTGCAGGTGGTGCAGGTGGTGCAGGTGGTGCAGTTTGTGCACCCCGTGTGCAGCGGACCATGTGTGGGTGGCTGGCATTTTAAATGTGTTCCGCTGTGCCGCCTTGTTGAAACTTTAGCTCAGCTCGTTTATTAACCAAACAGCAGAGCTGATGAAGCAACTGCCCCAGGCTAAGCTGAGGCCAGTGAATGCAGCACCAAATACCCTGTAATCCTGAAATCGATATTGAACGAGCACAATTTCCCTGCACCACTCTCTATATAGAGGCTATATGGACAGTTAACGGAGCTGCGCACAGCCAACAACCAAATATGGCCAAATATCTTCGAAGCGAAGCGTGTCCAAGTGTGCCACAACTACATGCAGCAGTTGCCCTTTTCCCTACATACATGGCGCTTTTTTCTCCGGCCATGCCATTTTCTTATAGATTTTCTTTCGCTTCTGGTCAACTTCAAGCAGACACACTCAAGTGATGTAACTGCTGGCTGTCGCTCGGCCGAAGTGGCGATGTCAGCATCGAAAGCTCTAATTGGATTGTTTCAATACTGCTTGCCGACAGCAATTCCATTTAAAGCGAGCTTAATTACTGTTGGTTATTGCTATCGATATGAAAATCGATTAATAATATTAATTTGAATTTGATTATGCTTTCAAATACTGGTTTTTATTGTTATCGATAATTATAGGTAGAAATATTTATACATAGCTATTTCTACATATCGATAATACTAGGTAGAAATAATTCTTCATATTTATATATAAATACATATCGATTCCTAATTTAACACAGCTAAACAACCGGCTAAATATTTCACTATAGATCAAGCGAAAATGGAAATCGATAAATTTCTATATTTTTATTTATCAGTTATTCATGTTTAATTTAAGACATAAAACATGCAATGCTTTATTTGTGGTACAAAATGGATGACTAATCGATGGCTTATTATCCGAATTTACTTGCCTTTGTTAAGTATAGTCCACTAATTAAAAAGGTTAAGTTTAGTATATACATATATAAATACGATAGTGTCGAGTGACGCCAAGCCAATATAATTCGAAATCAACAATATCGATATTTTGGCATACAAATTTATCGATTGAATAGAGCACAGCAGCGAATTATTCAGCATCTTTTGCTATATTTCAAGAAGAATAATGATATGTGTCCAATATAATAAATGATTTAAGAACAGATATCGATAACTTTCAAACAATGTTTGATATGCCTAGCTAAGCATGATCGATAGATAATTACTGCAATTGCTTTTCAATAATAATCATACATACAAATATGCTTCAATATGTCAATTGCAATTATAACTGCTTATAATTATCTAATTATGTTATCTAATCATTTTGCCAGCGACTCTAATGAAATGAGATTTGTTCAGCTTCATTCGCTCTGATTACTTTTCAAATTAGTGTAAGAATACTTGAAGGCTTGACAGCTGCTTGACTTGAGTGCAGTTAGCAACGAAATGAGAGCAGGGAGTGGAAAGTATTTTCAAATATTATCCAACACTGGCGGCAGCTTATTGTGCGATTGTCGACAGCATTAATCAGGCTGATTTGCAGTGTCAGCTAATGGCAACAATGTGGCATGTGGCATGTGGCATGTGGCGTGTGGCGTGTGGCATGAAGTTAGTTAATAGACATGATAAACACAATGAACTGAATTGGCTTTATGGCTTTCTGGCTTTCTGAACCTTCTGAACATTCTAAGCAATGCCAATTGTTCCGCTTGGCCAGTGGCGAACTAGCTGAATGCCAAGTGCCAAGTTTTCATTATGTCCTTGCGGTGTTAATTTTTATGCCCAAACGAAAACGAAAACGAAGAGGAAGTGGAAGTGGACGAATGAGGAGAACGAGGAGGAAGATGATGAGCAGCAGTTGATATAGATAAACGCTTGATAAAGACGTGGCCGTAATAAAAGTAACAAGCAGAATGTAAACAACAAAAGACGACAAAGTTAAGCGAGTGAAAGCGAAACACACAAAGCACAGCAGACCAGACAGACCCAAAAGCGAGCCATATATTTATATATGTATATATACATATGTGTGTGTGTGTGTGTGTGTGTGTGTGTATCGTATGGCATTGTTATGGCCTTTGTTGCTCATGTTGCTGACGTTGACGTCGCTTGTCGCTTGTCGCCTGTCGCCTGTCGCTGCCAGCAAGGATCAAAAGTCAAGAACAATGACAGCAGCTGCGAAACAAAACAAAGCAGCAACAGCAACGGCAACAAAAGGTTGAAAAGTCAAGTTGCAAGTTGAAATATGCGGCAATTGTTCGACTTGGCTGCCACCACAGGCGCTAGAAAGAGAGACAGACAGAGAGAAAGAGAGAGAGAGAGAGAGAGCAGCCACAGAGCTAGGCAAGACGGCACGGGATTGGGATTGGGAATGGGAATGGGAATGGGATTAAGTGAGAGTCTAAGCATTTTAGCTGTTTGGCCCCAATCGGCTTTGCTGCGAGCCTCTCGTGCTCTCAATAGTTTATTTGCACTCCAAGCCAAGTGAAAGAAAGGAACGAGAGCGGGTGAGAGAGCGAGGCACACATCTCATTATCAATGTCAAACGGATGTCAATACTCATTGACTTGATTATGGGGCATATTATCAAAGGATATTGTTATGTCTCAATGAGAGGCCCAACCAGCAGCCCCCACAGCCCCAAACGACGATGATGAGCGTTGTTGTTGCTGCTGGCTGTTAACAGCTACTGCTGCTGCTGCTGCTGCGTTGACTGTTGATGCTGCCAATGTCACGTTGATGCCACATTGCGCATACGCCGCATGGGCCATCATCAAATTGGCCATATATAGACACACAGCTTACAGATGTAGTGCGTATGTGTGCGTCTCTGTGTGCGTGTGTATGCTTATTGCCGCATACATGCCATTGTGCAGACTACTTGGCATGGACAACTAGCCATTGGTGCCCTTTTCATACGCCGCACACCCATTGCAAATGCCAATACAGTGCATATTGGCTGTATACAAATGTATGGAGCAGCTGCTGACTCCACAGAGCATATATCTGTATATCTACAATAGCTGAGTCGCCTGCCAATTCTATTCATCTGTCAGTCTACCCATATGCTCGCCTGTCCATATTGAAATTGATCTCTGACTACAGCAATCAAATTTGATATACATATTATCTCAGTATAATATGGTATATCTTAAAATGTGGTTAACCAAAAATACATCCCTTCTAGATTCCATTTTTTTCGTTCAAAATCAATATGTCATAGCTACAAATCTAGTCAAATTTATTTCGTATATCTCCCTCCAGTTCGCTCGTACACAAAGCTTTACTGAGAGAAGCTTAGCATACGATAAGCTGCAGCTCTGCTCTGGGCACAGGGTATTCTCTATTTGACCATGCTCGACTAGAGCACTCTTACGTGTTTAAATATAAATTGCACAAGGCACAAAATGCCAGCGCCAGCGCCAGCGCCTGTCGCTATGCAATGCAATTTTGTGCACACAGCTACGCCGCCTCAGCCCGCGCGCAGGCAAAGGCCAAGCTCAAAGCTGGGGGAAAGAGTCATATACATATGTATAATAATATAGGTATATATACTTATAATGGATATACAACAATATTCCAGAATTTGCCATGTCAAGTGCTGGCTGCTCATTTAAATTCATTTGGCTTGAATTGAAACCAGTAAAAACTTCTGGATTTCTAGTTTTCAGAGTTTTCGGCATCAATTAACATTCTGTTAACATGGTGCCGCAATGTTAAATAAATCTTAACAGACTTTTACATTGAGTTCATTGATTCATTCCATTTCATTTCATTTCATGCATGCGCTTTTATTGAATGTAATTGCAAGCATTTAATTTCATTGCTTTACATGCCATTTCGTTTCACTCTATTTCACCCATTCCGGTTCATTTACTTTGTAAATCTGCTTTCGCGGATATTGGAAATTGTGTCTCTGTCCATGTCTAATTGTGTTTCACTATTTCCCATCGTTCCCTACAAACCGAAACAGTACCTAGCGCAATTAAACATACATAATTGTTGTATTCCTCAACTGCTTTCATGTCATTACATTTGCCTTGTTCCAGCTCATTTCGTTTCACATCAAACTTTTGAATGAAACAAAATGGAATGCAACGCATGCTTTGGAAATACTTGATTCATAGCTATTATTGTAAAAGCGTTACAGTTTTCAACTTTGAATTCCCAAAATGTTAAAAGTGTTTTCATTAATCGAGCTAGTTGGGAGAGAGAACGTTACCTATCACGCAGAAGAGGGGGCGAGGCGTTGGATAGATTTTCACCGCTCAAGGGTTGCTCCTGGCGCGGTCGCAAAACCGGCGTTAGGCCCCATCTCTCGATGAAATCGATGCGGGAAATGGTTGAGGACGAGCAAGTTGGTTGAATTTGTAAGTGCGCCAACGTTCACTAAGCGCTGGCTGCTGCTGCTTAGCGTCCAACTAGTTCAGCTGGCTGCCAGTTTTCTGCGCTCCAAATGGCTCCGCCTCCGGCTCCTATTCCGGCTCCTGCTCCGGCTCCTACTCCGACTCCGGCTCCTGCTCCTGCTCGTGCCTGCCACACCGTGTGGCATACACACTTTGCTGCTATTTGTAGCTGCGTCTCAGTTGCGGCTGGCCAACAAAGCGTTGCATACTTTTGGGCGTTGCCATTGAAGCGTTCGCATTTGTTGTCGCTGTCCTGGTCGGCGTCGTCGTCGTTGTTGTTGCTGTTGTTGTTGTTGTTGTTGTTGCTGCTGTTACTGTTGTTCTTATTGGTGCTGTTGTTAACATTTAGTTGACATTTGTTGCATGATTGCAAGCAAGGCGCTTTAGCATTTATTTATTTATTTACATACATTTATCTTTATTTTACTAAATTTATATAATTTTCTGTTTAAAGCTGTTTGTTGCTGCTGTTGTTGTTGTTGTTGAAGTAGAAGACTTGTTTGATTTGTTGTTGTTGTTGTTGTTATTGGCTGTTTGTTTGTTGTTGCTGCTGCTAGAGCTGTTTTTGATTGCAACACACTTTGTGGGGCAGACGCATAGCTATAGTTGTTGTTGTTGCTGCACTTTTGTCACATGCTGTTGTTGACGCAGCCAGTCGTTTGTTGTTATTGTTGTTACTGCCGCTGCTGTTGTTGTTGCTGTTGCTGTTGCTGTTGCTGCTGCTGCTGTTGCTGCTGCTATCTGCTTACAGCGCGCTGCATTTTATATCATAATTTTCAGTTTTTGGGCCAAGCTGCTTTAATTGATTTTGTAATTAGTCGATTTTGAGCTATTGTAAATAAATCTGGTAACACACACACATACACATATATATATATATGTATATATATATATATATATATATATATATATATCGCGCGCGCGCGAGCTGAAACACATATGGCAACAACTAGGCTGGGTCGTGTCCTGTCGTGCTGTCGCTTCGTGTCGTGGCAACCGGAAACAGCAAGTGAAAATGTTAATTTCCGCTTTTAGGCGTAGCTCACACTTCCACACACACACACACACACACACACATAAACAGAGGCACAAACACATGTACAGAAATGTATTTATATATGTTGTTTTGAAGTTATTTCATTTTTTACAAAAAATAGGCTCAACGATGTAGCTGTCGTTGTTTTTGTGATGATGTTGTTCTTTTTGTTGTTGTTGTTGTTTGCTGTGCGAATTCGAGCGGGACGCTTCGCGTGGGCGCGAACGAGAGGGCCAGCACACATACATATGTCCTTTGCCTATTGATTTTCAGCAGCGACTCCGTGTGCTTTTCCTTTAGCCACACACAAACACAAACACACAGACACACATACACACACACCAATACACCTATACACCTATTCTCTCGTTCTCTAGCTTTTGTCGTGTTCTTCTCATTTGCCGTTTAATTATTGCAATTGATTTGAAGTTGCTTTGCTACCAGTTGGCGAGAGGGACAGGAAGCGAATTTGTAGGCGTGTTCGGGGTGTTCTTTTTGGCGCGCTTTGCTCATGTTGTTGTTCTTGTTACTTTTGTTGTTGTTGTTGTGAATGTTTGCTCCATTTCATGCACTGAACTGGACAACCTTGAACCTTTTGGGGCCACATCACAGAGAAGGAATGCCAGAGTAAGAGAGGGAGATAACTGTCGCACAGGTACAACACACAAAAACACGAGCACAAGCACTGCCACACACACGCACACACACACACACACACTGACAGCTATAAATATCCGCAAAAACATGCTATTTTCATATAGATTTCGGCAGTTTATTTTTAATTGGAAGTTTCCTTTTCCTACGGCTATTTATATAATAATAAATCATGAGCTGAGATTTGTTATATTTTTAGTTTACTTGGGCTCACAGTTTGAACAAAGCTAAATGGGTCTCATAATTTGACTGACATTGCACACTCGCACACACAGACACGCACACACACACAGAGAGAGACTCACACGCATGTACACACCTTCTCCTACTGCTAGGTATAACAACAGCAATTCAATCAAATTATGTAGAAGAAATACCAACAAAAAGAAAAATGAAACAAATACAATGAACGCTGACAACTGCGACTGAAACGTGGGCTAAACGCAAGCGCAACAAAATGGAATTGAAACATACGCACCGTACAACAAACAGCAAAGGACGACAACAACAACAGCAGCAGCAGTAATAAAGAAAAAAGAAAAAAATAAAATACCCAAAGCGGACCACAGCGAAAAACAGTAGTAGAAGAGGAAGCAGCAGCAGCAACGGCCGAGGTACCAACGCGTTTCTTCTTTTCCCCCAGCGAACAACAAAAAGAAAAAGCAAAAAAAAAAAAAAAACAACAACACAAAAGCAAAAGAAAGAAAAAACCGACAGCAAACAAAACGACGAGGACGCACGACGACAAAGCGTGGCACGAGTAGCAGCGACAGCGGTGGCGGCGGCGGCGGCAGCGAAAAGAAGAAGCACCGCGTCGCAGCAGCAAACGGTAAAACGCTGTAGCGAAAACGCAGGCAATGGCAACAAGCGACAACAAACGTGTAGCGCAAAGCATACAGCGAAAATGTGTGCGAGAAATTGAAGCGTGTAAGCGCTTAACAGTCGTTGTAAAAGGCCCATACATACACACACACACTGATATATTCGTCTATATATGTAGAGAGGCCTATGCATGCCTGCGCCAGTGCCAGCAGCGCTGCTGGCGTTCACGAAACGAACTAAGCACAAACAGGCACCTCGCTCGCTCGCTCGCATGCTCACTCTCACGCTGACTCTCACTCTGCCTCGCTCTTGCTCTCGTGCACGCGACGCTGCAAAGCGCGCTTTGGGAGAGTGAGAGTGAGAGTGGGAGTGGAAGAGAGAGAGAGAGAGACAGAGAGAAAGAGAGCGCGCGCGTGAGAGCGTAAGGCTAGAACAGCAGCCACAACAAAGCGACGGCAAAATGGCTGCTGAGTGGGCGACGGACCGCCGTTGTGGGAGTGGCAGGCCAGGTGGCGGCTGGCCATGCACAATGGGAAACTTGTTGGCGGATTTATGCAGCACACGCATATACGCATACAACCGCAAGCGACCGCTGCGAAAGGACACGACAAACGCACATGGCCTGTGTGTATATGTATGTGTGCGTGTGTTCATGCGTGTGCGTGCGCGTTTACCGTTTCACACTGCCGTTGGCTTTTGCAGCGTCGTTTATTGGCGTCTATTGCTGTTCGCACGCTGCTTCGCTGCTGTGTGTACACACATACAAGCGAAAAGCAGCTAAAAACGTTCGTGTGTGTGTGTGTGTTTGTGTGTGTGGCATCTTTAAGCAGCAGCAAAACAATCGCTCGTTGCTGCGTTGTTAACGGTATTTTTAAAGCTTGAAGTGCTTAGCAGCTGCCTTCTTTCCATTCACTCTTTGCCCAGCTATTTCTTTCGGCATTTCTAGCTGGCTGCAACTGTATCCCTTTGCAACCAGCAGCTTTGCCTTCTATCTCTCTCTCTCCCTCTCTCTCTCTCTCTCCATCACTCTCACTTCGCGTTTTTTCTCGTTCCATCTCGCTCTGGCACTGTCTGCGCCCATGGGGAACGGATGTCCATTCTACACTTTGTCTCCATTTCTGCATTTGGAATTTCGTTTCCCTCTTCTTCTACTTCTTCTTCTTCTCGTTTTTTCTTTTCTTTTTGTTGAGCAGCATTCACTTCATCTACTTCACCTTGCCGCGGAGCCGTCGCTTGAAAGAAGCGCCCGAAACAAAAAGAAGATGAAGAGAGGAGAAGATGATGGTAAGGGGGTTGGCAAGAGGGAGCTAGCAAGGAGAGAAAAGTGAACTCCCTAGCGTCCGCACACACACACGCATTCTAGCGCCTCTTGCTTGCTTTTTGTCCTGTCACGCGTTTTTATGGCCTATGCCACAGAGTTCGGTCGGCGTTCGGTCGTTCCGTCCTTTAGCACAGTGTTAGATTGTTCATACCTACATATATCTAAATATACACAAACACACACACACATATATATACATACATATACATATATATATATATATATATATATATATATATATATATATATATATATATATATATATATATATATATATATATATATATATATATTTAAATATATATGCGTATATTCGCGCATAGATACACTGAGATCCGAGCAACTGTCATCTATAATGGAATTTTCCATTCGCACAGCAACTAAACAGAAATTTGCATATTTAAATAGAAAATACCATTAGCAAAAAAGAAACCTATGGCACTTCCCTCAATCAAACGACAAAAAATAAAAAAAATAACAACAAACTTTTCCTGCTAAATCGGGTTTGTAGCAATTTAGACAGCATATGAAATCAAGTTTTAGTTTACAATTTCCATCAAGTCGAGTCAAATTATTCAAATATTCCAGTGACATTCTCATTCATGAATACAGTTTCTCGCATCGAAAATTACATTGCAAGCGAAATCGACAAAGATTGAAACTTTTACTGAATAGCCAATTGAGCTATAAGTGATGCTTAAGCGAGGAGAGGTGAGCAGTGAAAAGGAAAAGGTCATATATACATATGTATATATGTATATTTAGATACTACTTGAAGAATTCAATACAATTCAAAGAGCTTGAAGTTAAGG
This sequence comes from Drosophila mulleri, assembly GCA_035047565.1. Taxonomy (NCBI): domain Eukaryota; kingdom Metazoa; phylum Arthropoda; class Insecta; order Diptera; family Drosophilidae; genus Drosophila; species Drosophila mulleri. The sequence continues at coordinate 344,333 of JAWNPK010000065.1, read as the reverse complement.
TATTTAAATTTAAGGTTCAGTTGATGCACCGATACATTTTAGTTGAGATTCTTACTATGTAAACACTTTAAGCTTATGGTTAATTTCATGTGGCGATAAGGCCAAGAGAAACTTTAAGTTGAAGAATTTCTCCGATCTGCCGATATATACATATAAGGTGAATCTAAAAGTCGATAACGTTTGATCGTGTATTGTTGGGCAGTTAAGAGGGTATGAGAAGATACAAATCGGTGAAAGTAGGTCAAATATATATGATAATATATAGAGATCGATACGGATATAATATAAAGATTTAAATACGGATGGAAAGAGAAATCTTCCATTTCAGGATAGTCTAATGTGTATGATAATATATTGAGATCGATACGGATATATATATAGATCTAGATACGGACGAAAAGAGAAATCTTCCACTTCAGGATAGTCTAATGTGTTGAGAAAACGTTAAAAAACGTTAAAAGAGTCAATTATCGACGATCTTGGAAAGAAAGTACTATACGAAGTCGATCAATCAAAGGCACATGCAATACTTTTAAGAAACAGTATTATATTTTTACAGAGTCTTTAAAGACTTTTTCCCGTAAAATGTTACTCTCTTACATTAGAGCGAGAAAATGACATCGAAATAAAACATTAAAATTAAAAGTGTTTGCTGAATTCCGTTTCAATTTTTGTCGCAATAAAAATCAATAGAGAACTCAAGAAAAACAAACAATAAACACGAATTGAAGTCAAATTAAAAATACATACAAATCGTCTAGAGATGCTGCTGTTGCCCTTGCCGCTGCCATCGGTTCCTGCTCAATTACTTAACGTTATTAGAGAGTCCTGCCCTATTATTCCCCTATAAACTACGCTGTTGCAGTTGACGCTGTCAATTGTTGCCGCAGATGAATTGATTAACTAACTGCATTTCGTAGCTGCTAATCAATTTCGATTATGTGTGTATGTGTTTGTGTGTGTGTGTGTGTGTGTGTGTGTGTGAGTGCTGTGAGTGTGCAGCGCAACAGCTGAAACTTAACACATGAATGTGGCAAGAAGTGAGTGCTGCAACTAACGCATAAGGTCATCCTTCAATATGCACCTGAGTGTATGTATATCTATTTATGTAGATGCGTACTTATATGTGAGTGTATGTGTGTGTGTGTGTGTGTGGCATTGTTCAAAGGTCAGCTGCTGCTGTGTATGGGAGTCTGTGAGCGCAGCTGTCAGTATGTTATTTAATTGAATGCTCGCTAAATGTCGAAGCAAATCAATAGTCAACAACAGCAAGTTGTTGTTGTTGTTGTTGTTGCACAGACGACAGCAACAAGAAGAAGAAGAGCAGCAACAGCAAATCGAATGGAAAATGAAATGTTAAACTGGAAAAAAATCACCCTATCGACTCAATGAAATTAAATCGTTCAATCAAACTGAAACTCTTCTGCACGAAAAGGAAAAGTCAAAGAACGTCAAATGCACATTGAAAGAGAGAGCAAGGAGCAAGAGCATGAATTACAAGAAATTAAATAATTCAGGAAAATATTTGATAATCATAAATATGAATATGAAAAGCACTCTTGAGATAAATGTAAGACGGCTAATATGGAATAGAATGCTGTAGGTTTGGAAATCTCAACAAGTAAACAAAGAATATTGTCAGAAAAAAAAACATAATTTCCATTGTAAAATCATAAAATGGAGAGTTCGCAACCCTGGCTAGTTATGTTCATATATGTTATACATAAACATAATATATATATGTATATATCGATATACTATGTATTTCATAATATATGTTTAAGATTGTCTCTATCATACATAATTGGATTTACTTGTTTCTATATCCATATTTGCTAAATGAAAATGAATGACATTAAAAGAAAGTTTTTAAAGCAATACAAAAAAACATATTCTATTTCATTAGAAATAATTAAAGAGTTTGCTAAACTTCTTTGTAATCCATACTTCTTTCTGCATTGAAATAAGTATATCTGTCAATAAGAATAGCGTCATTCGTGTTGCAATCTGATATCATTCCACAATTCAATTTTATTAGACTCTGCTTTATGCTTCCTAACATAAAACTAAGTTGAGCTCTGCTGCATTATCTCAAGTATTTTCAAAGCCAAATTGAGAAATATCTTACAGAAAAGAGCTAGCTCTAAATTTATAATCTGAGTAGCGCATCCAGAACCAATTGTGAATATCACGATAAACAAACAGACAAATCAAGTCAAGACAAAGATTTAAGCTTACTTTGACTTACAGTGACTGTATAGACTAGTGAAACTTTTATTTACTTTTATTTTGATTGAAAAGGCAATAGTAATAGAGAAGGTTCTCTACTGCAAAATATTTCTATTCTGATATCCAGGAATGAACTGGTATAGCTGATATATACACATTGAACTGATATATATATATACATTGTATATATATACCAGTTCATATGCGAGTACATCTATCTATAATACATGAGTACATCTTAATATAATATCACATCGAGCTCAACATTTATTCCAATTCTGCTCAGCTTTGTGACCATAATTTCAATAAACTTGAACACTTTAAGGACTCTAGTTATAGATTGCTTGGGCTTTTAGGGCTTAAGAATGAATTAGGAAATGCGTAGAGTCGGTTTCGGCATAAATAAAAATAAAAACGGAATCACAATGAGGATAAGGCGACATCAATTTAGAAATCATACTTGAAATCTCTCTCTCTCTGTCTCTCTCTCTGTCTCTCTCTCTCTCATGCTCTCATTCCATTCAGCACTTTTGCTTCTTTGTCTTTTCTGGCTATTTCGGACTTGTTCTATACAAATCTGAGAAAATCCTATAGAAAAATCAACACAAATTTTAAATCCATTCGCCCAAGCGAAACACACAAGTACAGTGGTAATTCACTAAGACTAACGCATGTTGAGTAAAACAGAAGCTATAAATTGGTAACAGCTTTGCGTATTAGGCACTCCCAGAGTCAACGTTGACAAATGTAGTAGACGAAAATGATAAATTCCCTAATTGGAAATATTGGAGAGTTTATGAACTGAGAGCTTATGAAAACTTCGCATTTAGTGAAATGTATTTCCATTCCAGCGAGTAAGCACTGTAGCGTTGGCCATCCAATCAAGATAAACAGATTCATACAAATGGAGCACAGTGTAAAAGTTTATCTATTGAAAGCTTTTGCGCTGCGGCACGCTTATCCTTGAGTCCTGTCATTTGATTTTAATCAGATTTCCAATTATTAGATTGACGCGCGCTCTTTTAAGCGGTTTTCGATTTCAGCGATTTTCACAACATTTTTGGGGTTTCCTTTTCTTATTTTCTTCTGCTGCTTCTTTCTTTTTCGCCTATTTTTTTCTATTTTATTTATTTTTTTTCGAGTAATTCATTTTCGTCTCGTTATGGGTGAGTGAAAGAGGGAGAGAGAGAAGGAGACAAAAGGGAGAGAGGTAGCATGAGTGAGAGTGAGAGATAGGGAGAGAGGTAGATTGTGTGTGGGATTGAGCACACAGGCAAGCAGAGAGTGTGGCACACACACACACACACACACACACACAGATAGCGGCTGCTGCAGCCAGAAAATTGCCTTTGGAACGTCCTTAAGAAGGATATGCTCGAAAAAACCGTTGCTTATGAAGGCGCCGCTGGCGCTGTTGTTGTCGCTGTCGTTGTTGTTGTTGTTGTTGTTGTCGCGCAGGTGTGTGTGCTTGAAGAAACAACAACAACAGCAGCAGCAGCAGCAACAACAATTGTAACAGCAGAGGCCAAGGCAGCGAAACACTGTGTGTGCGTGTGTGTGTGTGTGTTTGCCTGTGGCTCAGCTGTTTGGCTATTGGTTGAGTCTCATTATATATATATTTATATATATATATTATATATATATGTTTAAGTGTATGTGTGCATGTGTGTGTGCCTAACAATATGTTATATTTATGCTGTGCTACAACATTTTGCATTTAACGAACCACTTGTTCTCTATTGTTGTTTATAAATAAATTGCATTTGCTTTCGATTTGCTTTGATTATTGAAATGTTTGGCATGCCACAATTCATTCACACACACAGACACACACACACACGAACGCTCAATACATACACGCATACGCACAACAACAACAACAACTTTGACCAAATATTTAGAGATATATTCATATACATATATTTAGATATGTGATATATTTATATTTAAATTCAGTTTATGTCAAGGTGAATTTCGTTTACTTTTGCACTTGATATTTATTTATTTAATTTTTTCTCACACAATTTTTTTGCATTTGCACTTTGCACTGATTTTCACCAAGAAAAAAAGTTTACTAATTTTGCAAGAAAAAAATATATTTAAAAAAAAGAACACTAGAAAATTCCTTTGCACTTTAGAAACAAACGCGAACTGCGTGTGCATATAGATATTTATATATATTATATATATTTTCGATTATAATTATTATTTGTAATATTATTATCAATTAAATTTTTAGTTATTCTAATACTTTTCTATTAAATTTTGTTGTGCAAATATATTTTTATGATTTTTTGTGGCTGGTGCTGCTGGTTTTGTTGCCCGCGGCTTTGTGTTTGCTTTGCTTTCGCTCTTTTTGTTGTTTGCACGCAACGAAATGGCAGCCGTTACAAAATGGAACTGAAACACGACGCACTTTTTGTTCTGCTGCTGCTGCTGCTGCTTACTGTTCTTCTTCTTGTTCTTGGGCTTTTTCTGCTTCTTACGCTTGTTCGTTTGCTTTTTGCGGTTTACAGTTATCGTTCGACGGACTCGCACTTTGTCTTCGTCAGCGTCTCGGTTTCGGTTTCAGTTTCAGTTTCGGTCTCGGTTTCGGTTTCTGTTTCGGTTTCGGCAACTGTTTCTCGTTTCTCGTTGCTCGCTTGGCGTCCTCCGTTTCTCGAGTTTCGGTGCTCTTGCTCGTCTCGGCATCTGCTGTCGGCTGCTGGCGGCGCGCAACTAAACATCACAGGGCCCGAGCTTTAGTTTCGCTCGTTCCACTTCCCATTCGTTCCGCTGCTGCTGCTGCTGTTGTTGATGCTGCAAACGACAACAACTGTGCGGAGAGCAGCACCACAGCTGAGCCGACGCCGCATCGCCGAACAGAGCCGCTGGAAGTTAGCCGTATTGCCTTTCGCCTTTCGCCTGTCGCCTGTCGGCTGTCAGCTGGCGCAGCCTTCCATTCGAAGCTATCAAGTTTTGGCCTTCGTCGTCGCGGCAGGACGGGCGAGCGCCCGTGTGGGCCTTTGAGTTTTCTCAATGAAAAAAGCTTTTGACTTTCGGGTCGGGAGAGCGTTGCCAATGCCGACGCAGACGCCGATGCCGACGCCTTCGCACGTGCTGTGTGCCGATTCCAGTGTTTCGCTTGACCACAGTTAGCTTTCGTTCGCTGTTTATGCTTTAGCGGTCGCATCTCTGTTATTATTGCTCTCTCACCATGCCCACTGTCACTCTCACTCTCACTCTTGCACACTGGTTCCCTCTCTCTCTCTCTCTCTCTCTCTCCTTTGGCTTTTGTCTGTTATGCAGCGTCATCTGTCGCCGGTATGCAACGGCATGAAACATTTGTGAGGCGCCAAAGCTTTCATTGGAAGCCGGAAGCTGTGCACAGCTTCCAGTGCAAAGCTGTGCTCAAGCTCACAGCCGCCAGCCACAGATGGCGCCACTCTGGCTGCCGGCGGAACCTCGGTGGCCCAAGATGGCGGCTAAGCACAGATGCTAAAGCGCGCCAAATTCAAATGCTTGGCTTCGCAAAGCAAAGCAAAGCTCAGATGCAACTCGTTGCTGTTGACGTTAGCCGCATTCCCATTAGCCGGCAATGCGATGCACAGTTCGCTGGCCGGCTCTGACGTCACTCACCTCTCGTCTGGCGCAGCCAAGGTGAGGCGCCCTTGAGCAGCGCGTCTAATGCAAGTTTAGCCACAAGGCTAACGGGCAATTAAATCAAACATTTCAAATTCAATTAATAGACCTAATTATTAACGGAACTAGCCACATGTGGCATCCACCTGAGGCGCACTATTAATTATTTTATCTTCAAGCCACTTATCGCCATATCAATATGCAGCTATTTATATACTATATAGTTATGCTTGTTTTAGCGCATTTTCATCGCCTGCCCCATCGCCTGATTGCCTTCAATCAATACTTTTTATGATAGCCGCCGCTCAAAATGCAATTTTAAGTGCACTCAAAATGCATATTTTTAGACTGCAGCCCGGAAGTGTCCATTAGTAAGCGATTTTCAAATTCAATTTCAATTTCAATTTCAATTTCAATTTTACTTGTTAAACGCAATTTACATTTGGGCATTTAAAGTGTTTGCCTCGGTTAGCTAAATGCTATCGAAGTCGATTTCTATAAATTAGGCAAATACTCAGCAGGCAATGCCCATACTCAATATGTAGAAGTCCTTGCGTCATATTAAGCCAGCCCCAAAAAGTATGCTATGCTAATATTACGTGCTTGAACCATGAGCCTCATCGAGTCAGCTGGATACAAATCGAAGGGAATATAGAGGAGTTTCTTTTCCATGCCAACTAATCATTCAGTTCTTCAGCTAAATTCGGAAGAATTGTACATAGTTATCATAGATATTATTGTTAAATAATTAGAAGTGTGTACAGCTAAAGGAACTACTGCAAGTTGGCTGACCCGATAGTCGAATGCAATTATTGATGCTCATTATGGTATATGTTTTATTGTTGAAATTTCTTGAAGAGAGATATGTTTCTCTCTCCGCACAGATATGTGTGTGTCAATTTAACATAATGTTAGCTTTGATAACTAACTCATTTCAATAGTTCAATAATTTCAGTAAGGCATTTACCTTATTTATTAATAGTTTATTTAGTTTTATATTCAAAGATTTACTAAATGGAAACACTATTTTGTCTTTTATTTATTTGCTAATTAAATAATCATCATAAAATTAAAAAAAAAAATGAAGAGTTCCTTAACTTTTTTAAGCAGTATTGTCGATGGTTGAAATTATCGAGTGGAGCTACTATTATTGATCTTGAAGCTCTGATATATAAATTTATGTATAGCTACAGAGAAAACAAGTAAGAAAACTCTAGTCGAGAGTGCTCGACTACGAGATCCCCTGAATCCTTCAAGCAACAGCCATTTCAATCATTTTTAGCGTCTCTCTGCTTACACAAACACACACATACACACGCAAACACACATACATAGACACCCATAGGCGCGCACGCATGGGCTGCAGTGTGGGCTTACTATGGGAACTTAATTGTTTAATAACTTTTTTTCTGGACGTACGTTCTTCATAAAACTTTCAGATTGTGGTTTTATCATTACTATGCGTATAATTTCCAAAGCTCAAGTCTCTAGTATTTGAAATACGCCTTTTACAAACTTATGGGTGAGGGGGTGGATATAAGGGTGGGGGGTGAAATTGAACAAAAATCGAAATTCTATAACGTACATATCAATCTACATTTAAAATTTGGATACTCTAGCTTTAAAGATGTAGGAGATATAATTTTATAACTGCATTTCGATAAGGTTTTTGATCGATAAAAAAATAACGGGATGAGTTATCGATTTTTAGTGATAAACTCGATATCCGCGTGCTATATACGAGCATTTAAAAAAAAAGTTGAAGTCTCTAGCTTCTATATCTTCTGAAATCGACGCGTTCAAACATACGGACAGACGGACAGACGGACAGACGGACGGACGGACAGACGGACAGACGGACAGACAGACGGACAGGGCTAAATCGACTCAGTTCGTCGCCCTGATCAAGAATATATATACTTTATGGGGTCTGCCACGCCTCCTTCTGCCTGTTACATACATTTCAACAAAAACATTATACCCTGATTTCCCATTTTCAATGGGTTCAGGGTATAATAATGAAGTAAGGTAGGAAATAGCAACAGTTTTATAAAATAACATCGACCACGTAATATACGGCTTATGGGTAATGAGTTACCTAATCTAAATACTGTAGAGTCCGGTTATAGCTCAAGGGACGCGGTAGACGCTTTAATCGTATAAGTTAGCTCATATATATGCTATGGGACCATAAGTCCTTATAGCCGGACTCTTCTGTATGTATTTGTTTCGTCTTTATGTTAGATGATATGGCTACGAATATATGTATGTAGCTGCAAAATCGAAGGAAACTTACGACTTTTTATACCCTGAACCCATTGAAAATGGGAAATCAGGGTATAATGGTTTTGTTAAAAGTATGTAACAGGGAGAAGGAGGCGTGGCAGACCCCACAAAGTATATATATTCTTGATCAGGGCGACAAACTGAATCGATTTAGCCATGTCCGTCTGTCCGTCTGTCCGTCTGTCCGTATGTATGAACGCGTCGATTTCTGAAGATATAGAAGCTAGAGACTTCAACTTTTTTTTAAAATGCTCGTATATAGCGCGCGCATATCGAGTTTATCACTAAAAATCGATAACTCATCCCGTTATTTTTTTATCGATCAAAAACCTTATCGAAAACCAGTTATAAAATTATATCTCCTACACCTTTAGAGCTAAAGTCTCCAAATTTTAAATGTAGACTCGACTGCACGTGATAGAATTTCGGTTTTTGTTCTAATTCACCCCCCACCCCTATATCCACCCCCTTACCCTCATCTCTGTAAAAGGCGTATTTCAAATACTAGAGACTTGAGCTTTGGCAAATATACGCATAGTAATGATAAAACCACATTCTGAAAGTTTCATGAAGAACGTACGTCCACAAAAAGTTATTGAACAATTAAGTTCCCATAGTAAGCCCACACTGCAGCCCATGCCTGTTAATGCGTGCGTGCCTATGGGTGTCTATGTATATGTTTGCGTGTGTGTGTGTGTTTGTTTAAGCTGAATGACACTAAAAATTATTGAAATGGCTGTTGCTCGGAGGGTTCAGGGTATCTCGTAGTCGAGCAGTCTCGACTAGAGCTTTCTTACTTGTTTGATATTCTTTTTTATTATCCTATAATATAGGATGATTGAACAGATCTGAACTGAACGTCTTACGTATGCAGTTGAAACTTGTCTAACTAACTAGCACTAGAATGGCAGCTAATTAAAGAAATAATTGAGACTTTGGTTTGCTAGTCCACACACACACACACACACACACACACACACACACACACACACACACACACACACACACACACACACACACACAAATGCACATGGCAATTAAATGTGAGCTCGGCCAAGTCAAGCTCAAATTTTTAACCATCTATTTGTTGGCATTTGTGGCAGCTGCTGAAGCCAAAAATGTATCAATAGATATTTTATTCGTGCTCGTCTTGCCACAAGGACAGGCATATAACGGGATGCATTTAGCCGCAGGCTCCAAAGGCGCATGAGAGGCACTCGAGGCAGCCGAGCTGAGCCAAGAGTGGATGCGGTGCTTCCCTTTGCGCTTAGCTAACTTTTGAAATTGTCAGTGTCATGTTATGCATTTGTCTCTTAAATCAATTCCAAAAATATCCCAGCCAAACGGAATGATGTTGCATGTGCCTAGACTCGCCGAGGGGTGGGGCAAAGGGGTGACGGGGTGGTATGATGGAAGCAGTGAAAAACGGCGCTTGTTAAGCTGCAAATTTATGGCACAATGTGACGCTGGGGAGCAAGAGCTGAAGGGCTAGAGGGATGGAGGGGTGCAGAAACTAAGTGGAGCAGTTGCTAACCTGTAGGGGCGAGGCGGGCGCGGCGGGCGGCTGCTGGGGCGCAGCTGCAGTTGTCAGCTGGCAGGCAATTAGCAGTGAAAGCATTTAAAATGTCTCGACACTCGTGTAAGTTTAATTGCGCCAAAGTCAAGTCAATGAATGGTAATATATATATATATACGTATGTATATATAAATTTATATATGTATATGTAGATCTGACGCTTTGATATCTATGTATGCATATGTATGTACATCTATATATATGAAAAGCAGCCGCTAATAATGCTGCCCCAAGCTGTGGCCGACATTCGGGCCCGCCTCCATCTCGCCGCTCGTTGCGCTGCATAATAAATGCAGCCCCACAGGCAGCCAGAGCACGATGGAAGCCAGGCAATAAAAAATGCAAAAATAATATTAAAAAAATAAAAATAAAGAAGAGCTGAAAATGGGGAGAATGGAGAAGCTGGATTGAAATCCGAAAATTTAATGCACTTAGATAACATTTGTATGTATGTGTATATGCTTAAAAAATAATGTCATCTCATCAATTGACAAAGATTAAATACTACTAAAGTATGAGACGGCTTTTGAAATTATCTAAAACGTCTATGGAGCTGCCTTGAACTATAATATAAACTAATTTAATATAATATAATATAATATAATATAATATAATATAATATAATATAATATAATATAATATAATATTAAATAATATAATATAATATAATATAATATAATATAATATAATATAATATAATATAATATAATACATATGTAGTCAAAAGTACATATTTAAAATTATTTATTTATTAAGTAATTAATTTATTTCTTTCTTTATTTATTTATTTATTTATTTATTTCTTTCTTTCTTTATTTATTTATTTCTTTATTTCTTTATTTATTTCTTTATTTATTTATTTATTTATTTATTTATTTATTTATTTATTTAATTATTCATTTATTTATTTATTTATTTATTTATTTATTGATTTATTTCTTTATTTCTTTATTTCTTTATTTATTTATTTATTTATTTATTTATTTATTTATTTATTAATTTCTTTATTTATTTAATTACTTATTTATCTATTTGTTTATTTATTTAATTTTACTCTAGCTAAGATTTTTCATAGATAATAATGAGATAGATGGATAATATTTATAAAGAAACTCTTAGAAGCTATTGAAGAAATCAAAAAGCAAATTCAATTCCTTATACATATTTGTATATGATATATATATATATATATAGAGCGACATCAATCAAATACTCTGTAAAATACATATTTATTCTTTCCATGTATAACACGAGGGTCTACATAGCGGCCAGACGCATGACGATATCATAATGCTGCAGGCAAAGTGTATTCAATTGAAAATGATTATGAATACATAGATTTTTATACTGTATACACAGTGTACATGCATATCTATATATGTATCTGTATAAGCTATATATATATATGTATATGAATATATATTTTTATGTATGTATATATGTATGCAGGCAGCGTAGAAAAGTGAAAGCGAGCAGAAAACCAAAAAAAAAAAAAAAAAAAACCAAGATGAAAAAAATAACTTGCAAAATTTATGGCAAGTCCTTCGAGCGTGTTGCAGTGGCAAAAATTGGCGCCTCGGCGGCCAGCAGGCGTAGCCAAAACGAAAACGGCGAAGAGCGGAGAGGAAAGCGTGGAAATGCCAAGGGAAAGTCAGCGAAAGTCGGGCGAAGGCAGCGAACGAGGAGCTGCTCGAGCGGGCATTCCGGATATGAATATGAGCAAAGGCACAACATCTATCTCTATCTCTAGCTGTCTCTCTCTCTCTCTCTCTCTCTCTCTCTCTCTCTCTCTCTCTCTCTCTCTCTCTCTGTTTCTGTTTGTCGGTGGCATCTTTGCAGCTTAAATTGCTTGTCACTTCCGGTTGCCACATGCGCCAGCCCGCTGCGTCCTGCCCGCCGCTAGCTCCAGCAACTCTAAACTTGGCCTTCGATACACATATTTGGCTTCGATGTATATTGACTTCAGCGCCTTGCCTGGCCTCGTTCGTTGCAAGCGCAGCTCGTGGCAATTGCAACATGCTTGCTTAAACGTGCCGCAAGCAGCTTTTATAGTGTTTGTCGCAACCGGACTGACTTAATATGATTGATGTTTGCATTTGGAGTAGACAAGGAGAGGGACAGCAGTAAGAAAGAGAAAGGGAACCAGAAACAGAGAGAGAGAGAGTGACAAAGAGTTGGAGTGAAATGGATACATATATATGTATATATATGTATAATATATATGTAGAATAAATGGGCCTTGTGCCAGTTCTCTTTGCAAGCAATTACTAAACGGACTTGGCTCACAACTCGCTCTAGATGCTGCCTGATGGATGATGCTGCAGCTCCATGCACACACACACACACACACACACACACACGCACACTCCCACAGTTAGAGAGAGAGAAGGAGGTAACCTTAATACGGCTGCATCAGCAAATATGCCGCTTTACACCTGTGAGCCAGAGCTGCATTTAAATGTGTGTCAGCTGTTGTTAATTTGCAGAACTCAAGCGCCCCAGCCGGGCCCGCTGGCCAGAATAATGAGAGTTGAGAATTCAATATTGAGAAACTGAGAAAGTGAGAAGCTAAACTGCTATGAATGTCACTCTAAGGCTTGATGCATTGACAGCAGCATTGCTAGCCGAAAGCTGATGCGCTTTAGGCTCTCGCACAGCTGTTTCAAGCTGTTGTTGTTGTTGTTGTTGTTGTCGTTGCCTGCCACATTGTGTGCGGCTTATGAGCAGCTGCAGTCTTATGGGACCATGAATCATGCACACATTTTGCAACTAATTTCATTCGGAGAGCTCTAATGCAATGAGGAATTGACTTTGACTTTAGGCAAATTTTAGAGTGCTTTAAATAATTATAAATTAATCCACAAAATTTATTGTCAATAACAATACATATATATTCGCTTAAATATTTATATAACATATATTTGCATTACGAAATTGGGTCACCTATTAAAATATTCATTTGTAAATAACTGAGTTTTAATTAATGAAAGGTATGAATCACATGATTGGGATTGAATTACTTGTTTGAACACAAAAAGTCACTTGAAATTTTTGATTCACGTGATCTTATTTTCACTTAAGTCACTTAATTTCCTCAGTGAATCATTGAATTATTATAAATGAAATTTTTCACTCAATTTTGATATTCATAGTGAATCATTTTGTAATAACTCATTCATCAAATTTATTTGACTCAATTCATTATTCTATTTTTTGAATTCTATGATGAATTATTCATTTCAATAACTATTGAATCATTCCATAATTTTAATTCATTCGAGGAAAAGTACACAACAGTCAAGTGATTTATTACATTATTATTTAGTGGCTTCTTAAAGTATAAATAAATGATTTGCTTCTTTTGAATCATTCATTAGAAGAAATCTATAGTACACAAAGAAAGTAAATACTGCATTACTGAATCATTCATTTTCTATAAAATGATTCATTCACATGTATATTACAATTCACTCAATTCTTTTAGAACATTAATTTGATTGAAATGATCTTAGCGTTAAATTGCTGTTTGATTCATATGAGTACTTGGCTGCACACGCTTGATGCATGTGCATGCTTAAGTTAAGAGAGATGCTAAAGCGTTGATTATATGCGTGTGGCTTACGATTGCGATCAGCTATTTACAGTTGACTATATAAATGATTCATAATACGATCGGAATGAGCGTTTGACTCTTACTTTCAACTGTTTATACTGTGCATGTAAATATACATTAAATATTATAGCATTGCATACACAAATGAGTGATTTACAAACTTAACGAATGATTCAAAGGGTTAAATGAATCTTAAGTACTATTTCAAAGCTTCGAGGCAAAGGAGTGCAGAAATGTTGGTGTTTTGTTCAAATAACTGCATTAGCTACTCTTTGGCGCATTTGTTTGCTCGACTGGCATTCAAACGATTCAATGAGTGCTATTTTTTTGACTCTCGTGTGTATGTGTGAGTGTGTTTGCATAAGTGTATATGCGTGTGTGTGTGGCACGTGCATGACCCGAGCCTGCTTGGTGCCTGGCAATTTGCAACGCCTCGTTGTCGCGCCATTATGGCCAGCTGGGCCCCGGCCACGCCCATTGACAGCAGAGCACAGATCTGTCCACCCAACAACGCCCACCACTAGCACTAACATCCCATGTAGCTGCACCAACAGCAGCGGCAGCAGCAGCAGCAGCAGCAGCATCAATGCAGCAACTCCGGCACTGACACTAATGCAGCAAAATTGAAGTAGATGCAAGTGAAAATGTCCTTGAGGCAACGGTGGCGCTGCTGTTGATGCTGCACTTGCACACAGACACACACGCACAGATATGCACACACACACACTTGCGCGCTCACATATGCCGCTGTTTAACCGTTGCCCAGCAGCAAAAATTCCTTTTATGCTACTTCTCTCTTTTCACACTCATGGCACAGCAGCATTGTATATATGCATGCAGCTGCTGTGTATGCCTATGTGTGTGTGCCTCGCTCTCTAATATGTGTGACTGTAAGTATGTGCTGGTATGTGTGTGTTAGTGTGATTGCTTTTTATGGCTCTGGGAGTTTTGTGTTGCAGTTTTGTTTTCCTTCTTTTTTTTTGCAAGTGCAGCAGCACGTGACGTCACACACACACACACACACACATATAGAGAGAGAGATGCAGGCTGGCTACTGATGAAAGTAGAGGAGAGCAAAAGAAAAGCGTATATGTGTAAATTGCAGCTGCGTTTTGGGCATGTTTAATGTAATTACCAAAAGGCTTTCAATGCACACGAGCATTAAAGTCAGCATCACTTGACAAACACACACACACACGCACACACACATAGGCACACACAGACACAGGCACACTCTCAACGACTCTAGTTGTGCTTGGCTGCATGCCAAAAATATCATTCTATAAAATTTACGAGTTTAAGCACAAAGCCAAAGTCCAATAAGAAACTTCGAAATGCACGCCAAGGCAGCTGCCGCTGTTGTTCTGATTGTTGTTGTTGTTGTTGCTGCTGCTGCTGCTGCTGCTGCTGAGTTTTGGGGCAGGCTTTTGAAAAATACATGGCTTGCTACATGCTGCATGGCGCCAAAGTGGCAGCAGCGCTGTCAGCGTCCCTGTCGCAGCCGCCACTCAGCGAGCGACAGAGAAAAAACAAAACAAAACAAAACGAAGCTGAAACGAAAATAAAGCGGAAAATAAAAGTAAAATGAATAAATAACAAGTAAGCCTCTATGCGACCGTCGATTGTGATCGACTGGCAGATGCCCTACAGCGACTGACTCTGCTTCGCTTAGCGCATCAGTGTGAAACTAGAGAAGCCATGACTGACTGCAAGATACCCTCTACACAATAGGTTGGCTCACTTATTTGCTTCCAACGGAATACTTTTCGTTCTCCTGTATTGGCTTCCAAGAGTCTAACTGATGCATCCCTGATGAATCTCTTCAGCTTTCACTGCTCTTCTTACTGCTAATCTATATCTATATCTGCCTCAAGACTCTATATACACCATATAGACTCGATATCTGTGTTGATTTGAGGCACCGACTGAAATTTGCACATTTGCTGCGATAACTCAAGGTTGATAACCATATTGATCGACTTTACGAGCTATCGAGTCATCGAGCTATCGATTGCTGAAACACAAATCTGATTTGCGTATACTGTAGTAATATTTTCTACGTTGGCCTTTATGAAAACACACGCAAATAGAGCTAAATGATGACCTTCTTTTCTTTTCTTTTTTTTTTTTGATATAGCATGAAATATTTATGAAATTAAAAAAGCGTAAATGGTATACACAAAAACCACAATTTTGGCATTACTTTAATATTCGATTATGTACATATATATATAGTTGTGGGCGCTTTTTGCCTATGGCATAGACGTTGCTCATCCTTCCGACGTTCCCCACTTTCAGTAAACTCTAAAATTGTTGAGCAGCAAAGTTTTTACAACTTTTGCTTCAACTTGAATAACTCCCATGCACTGCGCGCCATCAGGATAGCGCAGCTCAAACTCACATTTCGTTTTATTCGTTTTTTCGTCTTGCACTTCGACTTTATTTTTATTTATTTATTTTTATTTTCTATAAACTCGCTGGCAAAATAAAAAAATGTAGCTCGTTATTTACCACTTTGCATTGCTTTTCAGATCGCGCTCAATTTAGCAGCTACAGCATTTATCGCGTGAGCCAGAAGATGGATTTGGAAAAAGGAGAGAGCAAAAGTACTATGAATATCTGTAATTTTATCCGATTCCAATTCCACTTAAACTCCCTCGAAAATGAGATATATGAAAATAATGTATGTAAATGGAGATTTAATCTATAATTATGAAGTTACTGCTAACTGGCATGCGAGCATAGGTTTTGATGATAAACTAGCTGGATTGTGATATATATATGTATATATATATATATACATATATGTGTGTATATATGCATAGTTACGCTTGTATAGCTGTATATGTGCACCAGAGTTGCTGGCACAGTCTATATACCCTGTTCTGATCATTTTAAATCTTCTAAAGGGCGTGAAAGCATTCTGTTTGCAGTTGCTGTTGCTGGCGCTGGCTGCACAAATGTATGCGCCCATATAAATGCAGCTGCAATTGGCTGACATGAACATGCATGCATACATATACTGTTTTGCTTATGTATCTGTAATTATAAATGTATCTCAATCTGTATCTGTAAATGTAGCTGTCGCTGCTGTGTGTGTGTGCTTCTGCATCTGCATCTGTATCTCAATCTGTTTTTATTTTTGCCATCTGCATCCGTATTAATGTGCATGTCCTGCAGGTGCAAAGGCTTTAGCTTTATGTCCACGGCAAAACCAACAGACAGTTAGACAGCCAGGGCCAGCGATACGGATCGAGAAAAAAGCAAAAATAGTTTTCAGCGCTCGAAGGTTGAAAGTTTATTTGAAATTTGCATTGCAACATTTTCATTGTTCATTGAAATTTATATGCAAATATTTTGATACACGAGAATATGCCATCCACTCCACACGAGTGCGCTTGGCAAAATATTGAAATTTATTGAAATATATTTTAATGGAAATATTATTTGAGGCGTGTATGGAAAGGTAAGCAGAGCTGCAGGCGGAGTACTTGAAGGGAGCTGCCGAGATTATTTATGAATTCTTTAGCAAGAGTACTTTGTTAAATTATTGAAAAATCTCTATGTTAACATCTTGCTTTAAGCCTCCCGTATCTGAATGTATGATCAATTTAAATGCCAATTTCGATTTGAATTAAAATCTCTCCAAACAGATATATGAGAGAAGAAGACTCAATCTATAATTATGAAATTACTATTGACTTACATGCGAGCAAAAGGTATTGACTACAGCTGAATCAAGAGTCATTTGTAATATCATTAATCTATCTACACGTATATACACAGATATATAATAATAATATAATCTATTTGTACAAAGATGGTGTTGAGTCGCCTTAGAAGCAGCTTCTCTTGCTTTCTGGCGCTATTTAAACTGGGATTGCTTTGCTCTAAGGCGTTAGACTCATTATTGCAATGAATCGTTGAACGCTCTTGATTGACTAACGGTAATTTGATTCATCCTTTCAAAACATACGGCGCTGATATCCGTTACACTTGTGAACGCGCACATTCGATTATTCTTTTCACAACTCGCTTCAAGCATTCTGCTCAGCTCTCTCTCTCTCTTTCCTTCATTCTCTCTTTCTTTCTTTTTCTCTTCCTCTATATCTCTCTTTATACTTATCTTCTTATTTCTCTCCCTTTATTTCTCTTCCTTTCTCACTTACACTCTCTCTCTCTCTTCTTTCCTTTCTCTTTCTTTATTTTGCTCTCCCTCTATCTTTCTCTATATGTTTCCTCACTTTCTCTCACTCTCTAACTCTCCCTTTATCTCTATCCTTTTCTTCTTCCCACTCTCTCTCTCTCTTTCCCTTATTCTCTCTTTCTTTTTCTCGCCATCTAATCTATCTATATGTTGCTCTCTTTCTTTTGCTTCCCTCTTCCTTTCTCACTCCTACTCCTCTCTCTTTCTCTTCTCTCTCTGGCTTTCTCTACCACTCTCTATCTCTATGCCTTTCTCTTTTTATATCTTCCTCTCACTTTCTCGCACTGACTCCATCTCTCCTTCTATTTGTCTATATCTTTCTCATTCTCAATCTTTCTATATCTCTCTGTAAATGTCTCTCTCGCTCTCTATCTCTCTCTCTTTCTTTATATATCTCTTTTTTTCTTTCTCTATCTCTCTTACTCTTTCTTTCCTTCACCAACTCGCTCTAGATGTTGCCTAATGCTGCAGACTCTCTATCTCTCTTTCTCTCTCTCTCTCTCTCTCTGTCTTGTTTTAATAGCATCCTTAGTTTCTGACAATCTTCAAGAAACTAATAGCCGCCCTGTTGTGAGTTGGAATCTAATAAGAATCTCCATTATTCTTTTCTTGTTATACATACATACATATATACAAAGAGGAAGGGCATGTTGGGTGTCCTTTTGTTTGTCTGTCTGTATGAAAGTACACCATTTCATCGCTACTGAAGCTAGAGAAACGTGAAATTTATACTGCTGGGTACCCTCCCCTGATACAGTTTTAAGAAACCCCTATGGCTCCCCTAGGGGCGTGGCAATGCTAACAAGTTTGATAGCTCGATATTTTATTTGAATGTGAATCGGATGAGTCGAGTATCATTATTATCATTAATATGAATAAGAATAAGTAATATATAGTGTAATTTAGGGAGTGTGAAGCATACCCATAGCCGTCGAGAGAGTTGCGCTGCTGTTGCTGCTCTCTTAGCTGCAATTTGCGCTCGGCAATCTTCTTCTGCTCCTCCTTCTGCTCGAGCTGTTCCTTTTGGTGCTGCTGCTGCTGCTGCTGCTTCTTGCGGTGCTGTCGATCCTCGCCGAGGCCGTACAGGCCAGCAACGGCGGCCATGGCAGCAGCTCACTAACAATTGTTGCTGTTGTGTTGCTGCAACGGCAACGGCTGCTGTTGCTGCTGCTGCTGTTGCTGCTGCTGCTGCTGCTTCTAGAGACAGCTTAGCAGACGTGGCGCCACCTCTGGCATTGAAGTGCGGCGCTCTCTGATCTGCTGCTGCTGCTGCCGCTGCTGCTGCTGCTACTGATTGATATTGTTGATGTTGTTGTTGTCGCTGTTGCTGTGTCGCTTGCTGTTGCTGTTGTTGTTGTTAGAGTCGTTGTTGTTGCTGTTGCCATCTTTATGCACTTAACTCATTCACATTTCATAGCTCGCGACTCGCAACTGCAACATATGCGGCATTAATTTATTGCTGCCACCGCTGCTCGGCCTCCGCTTGCAGCACTTGCCCCACCCCCATCCACAATGTCGCCCGCTGCTCTCGCTGATCTCGCTGCCCTCGCTGCTGGCTGGCGCCAGGCAGTCGACTTTCGGTTTCTGTTTCGGTTTTGTTGTGGCTCTTGCTGATTTACGCTTTGTTTTCGCCTTCGGCTGCAGCCGCAAAACAAAAAGTGGCATGCAACATGACCGACTCGAGCCTTGAGTGCTGCCACTGTGGCTGCCCCAGTGGCTGCCTCGACGCATCAATTTTTCGTTGTCTGCAGAAGTCGCTGCATACCTTGCGGCGCCGCAGCAAAACTTTTCTTTTGCCCGCGTTTTCTGCCCAGAAATCAATTAGCAGCCGCCCTACCAGCCCCACCACCAACCTCACCCACCCATTTTCCTATGCCCCCGGCCACCACAATTGGCGCACATTTATGGCCCGATTATGTGGCAAGACCTTCAGAGTGCGTTACGTAAAAAGACGGTCATAAATAGCAGGCGTCGTGTCGTAACATTAACATGTTAATCTTCATGTTAATGCGCCTGTTAATGACGCCACTTTAAATGCTGCTCCTAACAGAACAACGACAACAGTTGCTGCTGCTGCTGCTGCTACTGCAGCTGCTGTTTCAACTAATTGCAATAATTGTAAGCATATCGAAGCAATTTCCATACCAATCGAGAGTCGCATAAATAATTGCAAGCAAATCAAATCGTATCGCTTGCCCAGCTAAACACACACACGCACACAATCATTTCAGCAAAGCAAACAACACTCGGCTCTCGGGCTGGCGAATGTGAATGTGAATGTGAAATGAACGCACATTATCTCGCATTGAATCAGTGGCAATTTATGTTCGATTACAGAGAGGAAAGTAGCAGCTACAAACAGAGATAGCCATAGCTAGAGTGAGAGAGAGAGATAGAGATTGATAAAAAACCTGCTTAAAAGTACATAGAAAACAATTGCACAGAGCTCAGATGCAACAACTCAGATACCATCTACGTTGAAAGCTGAGCTCGACTCAAGTGGGCGTGGCGGCGCGTGTGCAGGATAAGTGGCATGTTGCAAGCATGCAATGTACATTATGTTTATATTTCAGGCTCTTGTTAGGCGCCATATGAGGCAACGTCGCGCGCCGAGCAAGCCATAAGTCTTAAGTGCGCCGAGGCAGACCTTAAAATAAACAGAACTGCGAGAGATGTGCGAATGGAGAGTGGAACGCAGCCAAAGTAAATATCAATCAGAGTAGTGCCTCAGAAAAGACAACACGGAATGTGAGTTTAGCTAGGGACTGGCATGAGCACATGTCAGACGGTTAGGCGGGATGAGCTGGAGATTTCATTAAAGGCCAGCAAATGGAATGCCAACTTATAGTTCAGAGATAGCGTGAACTCAAGCAGACATGGCGAAGTGATCAAACTTAATTAAGCAATGAATTAATTTCATTTTGTATAACACATTCAGCACTCATCCAAGTCGTTTACCTTATTCATTTCATTTCATCACCAATTCGTTTAAACAATATAACATGCTATCTCCCCTAACTTGTTAATCATCATTCAACTTATTATCATAACTCCTCATCATCATTATGTATCTGAATTATCCCTCCGCTTTAATAAAATTGGTTTCTACCTAGTGGAATTCAACCTAATATTAAATAGAGTCTGTCTCATATATTATATATATTTTATTTGTAGGATTTTTCATGGATAAAGTTCTATAGTATTATCTAGCTATCCTACAGAAATCAATCAAATATATTTTTAAGACTAAGAAACAGAGGACGACTACATAATTTGGGGATAGCAAGAGGGTAAGATCGTAAAGCTCCAGAGAATATTATATATTATTATATTTTAAGTCATGACTTGGTCCAAACTGATAGCGTTTGCGTCTTCTTCTTCTTATGAGAGTGCTAGCAGATCATTTGAGTACAGTACCTAAGTGAGACTCAGTTGTCAAAACCTATTCAATCCTATCTTAGGGAAACTTCTTGAACTTTTTATACCCTGAACTCATTGAAAATAGGAATTCAGGGTATAATGATTTTGTGAAAAGTATGTAACAGGCAGAAGGAATCATCGCAGACCCCATAAAGTATATATATTTTTGATCAGGACGAAGAGCTGAGTCAATATAGCCCTGTCCGTCTGTCCGTTCGTATGAGTGCGTCGATCTCAGAAGTTATAAGAGCTAGAGAGCTGAAATTCTCGTGTATACCATACGCAGTACGAGTTTATCATATTTTTTCGATAGCTCATCCGATATAATTTTTATCGAGGATAATCGATAAATTGATATTGTTTTTTCAGCCTAATTTGAACACTATTAGACATAGAGACTTCCAATTCACTGCGTATATACATTTGGTGAATACACACATTTTGTATTTTGACTACCACGCCCCCTTCACGACCAATTTGTAAAAAACGTATATCAAGTACTAGACACTTGTGCTTTGGAATGTACACACATTTACACTTTATGTTTCCGTTCTAAAAGTTTTATTAAGATTGTAAGTCTACAAACGAAATTATCCAACAAATAAATTATCATAATATTGCCCACACTTCGCACACTGCGCAGCCCAAGGGCAGTCGCTGCTTACTGCGCAGTTAGCAGAGCGGGTGCTTAAGCGTGCGTGAGAGTGCATGTGTATGTATAATATACATTGTATATGTACATAAAAGAAATGCAGAATAATTAGAATATCAGCTTGGAGGGTTCAGGGTATCTCCTAGTCGAGCAGTCTGGACTAGAGCCTTCTTACTTGTTCTTGATCTAGTTATGGAACTCTAGCCTAATATTTCAGCTAGTTGCAGTAGGTAGGGTTAACCGATCCTAGCCAAGCTATTTATCGCAAGATGTATTCATTGCTATATTAGGAAAACTTCTTTATCCAACTAACGGAAATCCTTGATCTACTTTTTGAGTTCTAGTTCAACATTCCAGCTAGTTGGGTTGTTGATCTCAGTCAAACTGTTTCTTCAGTTTGTCTTTTTTAGAGGTATCCACCTCTTGTGTGCTATGTGCAGTAATTTCCATAGCACAGTCCCAATTCATTTGTCAAGCAACTCGAGCAGAGCGAAAGCTCTTTAAAACAATACCGGAATGATAGCAAATCACGGGTTAACTGCGTTCGATAAGGGGGTACGCGCTCGTCGTCGCATGTGACAGCGTGTAGCCCAGCCGGGCAGCGTTTAATGGACCACAGGCGCAGGCTGGGGTGGGGAGGGGTGGTGTTGCGGCAGCTCGGGTGAGGGCAATCCCTCCCGGGGTGTTTCGGGCGGGTGGTCAGTAGCTGGCACTTGTCGTTGGTTTTGCTGGCGCAATGAAAATTGCTTCCGTGTCGAAATTGAGTTAACAATGCTCGGCTGCCTGCTCGTCAGGTTGCCGTGTGGCAAGTGGCAAGTGGCAAGTGAAAATCGTATATATGTGAGTATGTGTGTGTGTGTGTGTGTGTGTGTGTGAGCTGCAGGTGGAACTGCTCCCATTTGGCATGTCGCGAGCCATTCTATTGATTTATGTGCCCCACACATCACGTATACGACAAGCTGTACAGCTGCTATTTGCTGTTGTTGTTGTTTTCGTTGTGGTTGTTGCGCTGTTGCACTAATCTGACTATTAAGTGCATGGCTTACAATGCAGTGCCAAACACTTGCATCAGCGTCGACGTAAGCGTATTAGCTTGCAAACCGATTCCCACCCAGTTTCAAGTGCAAGTCCAAGCACCCACCCAGGGTTATGTGCAGCCTGTATGAAAACTGGGAGGGCCTCTGGGCCCACTCAAGGTCAGGGTCAGTGGTAAGCCTAAACTGAATGAGAAAGAGAGGCAGAGACAGAAGAAACAAAGATAGAGAGAGAGAGAGA
The DNA here is from genome assembly GCA_035047565.1 of Drosophila mulleri. Classification (NCBI taxonomy): domain Eukaryota; kingdom Metazoa; phylum Arthropoda; class Insecta; order Diptera; family Drosophilidae; genus Drosophila; species Drosophila mulleri. The sequence continues at coordinate 321,454 of JAWNPK010000065.1, read as the reverse complement.
GCACGCCAATGGGCAGTCCATTAGCGGTGGCCACTGCATTAATGTGCCTGCACGTGTGTGTGCGTGTGTGTGCGTGTGTGTGTGGGTGTGTGGGTGGCTGGCTGTTGCGGCATGTGCATATTAGTTTATGCGTGTGGGCAGCATTAGTGATGGATATGCAGTTGGTCATATTTATTCGTGATATTTTCAAAGTCTGAAGTAATTTGTGATCCGGCATAATCCATTATTCATAACTATTTGCTTATCTATTTCCTAGTCTATCGATATTAATCAATCACTTGTATAGCTTGTCCTACAATTTATTGAGAGATCCTAAGTGTAACTATAGATTTTTACAGCTCGGTTATGAGCATTACTGAGGTGTTATCATCATATACTTGTCTTTCTGCCCATCGATATTAATCGATTATTTTTTCTATGAAGAATAACATAGCTATATATGTATATATGATATGGACTTAAGATTTTATGAGTCTTTTAAGACTTTTTGCATAATCCTTTCAATGTGTATCGCTATATATTAATTGGTTTTACAATTCACACGTTTATACAGAAATATAATTCGAGTTTCTTGATTTCTAACTATCTTACTGGCCATATTTCAGTATGTCGATAAATACCGATTATTATTGTAATTAATATAACTTTAGGCTAAACCACAGTTTCAATATATTCAAATATTTTATGTGTGTTATTGGATGATCTACACAGTCATACATATGTATATTTATCAATAACTTAGACAAATTACACCTATCAGAAAAAGATAGTGTAACATTGGAGGTTTCTAGGACTTATTTTCCTATGAATCAATTAAAATTCATTTTTCTCTGACAATATCTTCATTAATTCAATTCACAGTTGCAATTCAATCGATAATTAATCGATAAATGACTTTGCCCCACTGCTTTATTGGCATATCTCACACGACTATCGCAAAGATGCCATCTCTAGAGTGCTCCAGAGCATCATTCAATGCTCATCAACATTATCATTAACATTAATACGCTGCGGTTATCGCAGCTGCCGCTGCCGCTGCATCTCAACTCGTGCAGCTCGTTATTAAATTAGAATCAACTAAATTAAATGAGAGTGTGCACACGTGTGGGTGTGTGTGTGTGTGAGTGTGTGTGTGTGTGCGGGCGGGTGTGCATGTGTGTAAGTGCTCAAGCAGAAAATAAGCGTCGAAGCGCATCCAGGCAAGCAATGAGTAGTCACCCACAGCCATTGCCCATCTCCCACCGCCCACTGCCCACCGCCCACCGCTCGTGCTTCGTCTGACCTCCGCCAGCTATCGTCAACCCGCTTAGCCCCCTTAACAGCCAAAGCATTTAATTGAGCTCTGCGCTAATTTGAAACCAACGACGCGGCTCTCATTGGCCAAAAGTGCGAGAGAGAGAGGAAGAGAGAGAGAGGTGAGAAGGAGCGGGAATGAGTGTATATGGCTGCTGCTGTAAGAGTTTTACGAGTGGGCGTACGGCTGGCCACATAATGCGTATTTAATGCGCCTTAAGCGGGCAACCTTTCCAACAGGTAAAAAGCCAATCCCCGAAAAAGAGAAAGAAAAGTCAGGTGTTAAAAAGACATAAACACAGTGGCTGAAGCGAATGCCAGAGGAAGAGAAAGACACACTGATAGAGAGCGAGAGAGAGAGGGAGAGAGAGAGGGGCAGATGCACGCACCAGTGCTGGGTAATTAATGTTTATGAATCATAAATCTGTCAGCTGCCAAATGCTCAAACTAATGGGAGTTCTGAGCGGCAACAACAACAACAGCAACAACAACTACAACAACAACAATTTGCAATACTCATCGAATAATAATTAAAAGTCCAATGAAAATTCATTTGGCTCACCGCATCGTTCCGCACCGTTTTAGCTATTTTTAGCTAGCTTTGCGGTATTTTTCATTACCGAGGACATATTTAGAGTATATATATATACATATAGGCATATTTATATTTTGAAAATTTACATAAATATGTGTGTGTGTATACACGCAAAGCGGGATACATTGAATTTGCTATTTGTATTAAAAGAGAAAATTCATTTGAACTGCGCATTTTATAGACTTAAATGTGTATGAAGCAGCTTATGAAATTTTATTCAATTGAAAACTCTCTAGTTTGCTTTACATTTTGCTATTAGATTTGTTTGTGGCAAATTTCCTATTAATACACATTTGGTATGCCCTGAGTCCAATGAAAGTGGGAAATTAGGGTAGAATGGTTTTGTTAAGTGTATGCAACAGGCAGAAAAATCAAACGACGAGCTGAGTAGTGATGGCACGATTAATCATGTGATGCACAATAATCGATTATTTTGCGTCGGTTATTCCACAAGCTAATCATGTCGCTCTCTAGAGTATTTATATTATTATATTTTTATACTTAAAGCAGGTGCTATAGTTACGGAAAAGAGGAACAGATGGACCATCGTACATCTTTCAAAGTTATTGTTTTTAAATTCGCGACCTAATAAATAAATATTTATATATTCTTTCGAGCATATCACAGAATTGTTTACAATACAATGTCTTAAAAACTTTGCAAAATCATCACTTGATTAATGAGTAATCGATTAATTTACGTCGATTAATCGAAATTAATCACATAAATTAATAATCGATCGCTGAAACTGAGCCAATACGGCCATGTCCGTCTGTCCGTTTGGGTTAAAGCGTGGATCTCAAATCATATGAAAGCTAGACAAGTTATAGATCCCTGCATACGGGGTTTGCTAAAAAAAATCGATAACTCTGCTATTATCGAAGTGTTCAGGGCATCTCATAGACGAGCAGTCTCGTCTAGAAAAATCGATAACTCTGCTATTATCGAAGCGTTCAGGGCATCTCATAGACGAGCAGTCTCGTCTAGAAAAATCGATAACTCTGCTATTATCGAAGTGTTCAGGGCATCTCATAGACGAGCAGTCTCGTCTAGAGCTTCCTTAGTTGCTCAATAAGTCTAAGTCTAGTCGAGGCTAAGCGCGTAATAAGCTGTAGCTGTCATCTCTAGCTAGCGTTTGAGATTTTACAAAATTTGAAATTTTCTTAAATATAATTTCACCGTGAATTGAAAACAAGTTAAGTTTCAGGTCAGATTGAAGATACTTGACTGGCATTAGAGACTAGACACTCGAGTTTAAGTTGAAGTTTAAGCTACAGTTGATATCTCTGACTCTCTTAGAACATATGTTTTCCATATGATTATTACTCTAGTTATACGTTACGTTACGTTAAGCATGCTATAGTGAGTGCCGAGACTTAATGCTTAATTGGATTCACTTGGGCTCAACCAGCAGGCAGCGAATTCTGCGAAACGTTCGAGTAGCAGCATCTCTCGGCCAGCATCTCTGGTTGGGTTTCAATAGCCGCTTTATTAAAAGCATATTTGCAAATTTGTACAGTGGAAGCACCCTAAAGTATTCATTAGCATTTCATAGAGCTTTAGCTCTCTCTCTCTGTCTTTATATATATATATATTTTGTAATAACTAAAAATAGAGCAACAAATTGTCAAACTGACGGCAAAAAACAAAGAAAAATCCTTTGAAATTCGCCAAAAGCAGCATAATGATCCCATAGGATATTCCCGTCTCATGCTGAGCTTGCCCGCTGAGCTGCAGTGATTATTCTTGTAATTTATGCTGTGACAGCGTGCCGTCTCTCTCTCTCTCCCTCTATCTCTCTCACCGTCTTTGTCTCTGTTTCTGCCTCTGTCTCCCTCTCTGTGTTCTAATATGCAGCGTATTTTCCGCATTTTCCGCGAAACGCTTTGAAACAACAAACAAAACATGTGCATAATTTATACGCATTATAAAAGGACCGCACCGAAACAGTTGCTCTATGTTTATGTAGTATATTTGTATGTCTATATGTGTGTATGTGTGTGTGTGTGTGCGTGTAGCGCAGAGCCCAATCTGCCGCTTAAATATAGCCCATGGCATTGGCTTCGCTGACCCCGATCCCCCAACCCGCCGGCCCCCTACCGACCCCCCGCCGGCCCCCTACCGACCCCCCGCCGGCCACTCCCCAAGGTGCCATAAAGAACTTTGTGAGCTTCACTATGGCTATGCACAAATTTATTGTGCTATTGCAAAGAGAGGGTCGTCATTATTTATAAACCTGACTTCTGGACTGTGCGCCAGCCGGGGAAGTGTAGCAGGGCGCGTCCCACTTCAGATCAGCCATCGTGCCAATGGGGGCGTGGCCGTCACCATGGCTCTACTGATTGATGGACGAGCATTTGATGTGACCGCCACAGTTGCAGCAGCAAATCGCGAATGGCTAACACGGCTTTGCGCTCAAATGTATGCTATGCTTTTTGTTAGCTCTGCTTTTAGATCAATAGCTGAGGACATATTGATTGATATTGATATTGAGCATCTGCCAGTCCGAATGATGATTTTATAATGGAGAAAGGTTCAATGGACTGCAGCAAATACGCTTACGGGTGATACGTCTTGGGATCAACAGTTTGAGAGTCACACCGAACGACAGTTGGGGAGGCATTGCTTGAAGTTTAGACAAATAGTTCTAGTGCTTGGAATTTGATATTTATTGTGCAGCTTTAGAGTCACAGAGAGAGAGAGAAAGAGAGAGAGAGAGAGAGAAATATCAATATGCATACTTTGAGAGGCACTTGACTTGTCTATATTCAAGTTTGTGTCCTTGTTGAGCTAGTTTGACTTGGCACAGCTCTACAGTTTTATAGGAACTTCAATGATTCTCGATTGGAAGCAGCAAAGTAAAGTGAGAAGGTCACAGTTTTACATGCACTGCATGCAAATTACAGTTACATATCTCAAATTCGTATCACGAGCATTAGATGAAAACTGTTTCGCCAGCAAGAGCTCTCAGTTCCTGTCAATTCAATGTATAGCTGTGAACAGAGCATTAGGCTTGCTTTCTGACTGGAACAACAGAAAACCATTTCCGTTTTTCTTTTCATTTCTTTGGTACCACCACCCTGCCCACCCTCCAGGCAACCTTCATGCCTCCTGCCACTCTATCGCTGTGTCTATCTCATTTACAAATATATGGGAATACAACAAATTTATCGATTAGTAGCAGTCAGAGAAAGGGCACGACAGCAAATTGGAATTGACAGACAAACGCCAACAAATATCACAGCTGGGTAAATGTGTGCGTGTTCTCCTCTCTCTCTTCCTCTCTCTCTCTCTCTCTGTCTATCTGTGTGTGTGTGTCTGCAGGTAAACTTCAACATACCACGGTAGCTATGCCCCTCCCCACCCACCTCCCACCGTTAAACTGAGTAAACAAACCAAAACGCTGAAAGGAAGAAAAAAAGTCATTGGAAAATTTTTGCGCCAGCGTTTATGACATTCAATTTATGGCTAAGTATGCGTGTGTGTATGCGTGTGTGTGTGCGCTGCAAGCACTGCATAAACTATATACCAAATATGCATGCAACTACCACGCCCAGTGGGGCAAACAGAGCTGATTTTTTATGGCTGAAATTCTTTGCATTTCCACTTTGAGGCAGGCAGGCAAAGTTGTTGTTGTTGCTGCTGTTGCTGCTGTTGCAGCTCGCAGTGTGGCATGCCACTGATATGTGCATAAGCATAAACATCAGCTAACACCCGAACATGCCACATATCGATATTTTGTTAGCTCGTGCAAGCGTCAGCTTACGTGTCGGCAGGAAGCAAAGCGGAAGCTAAGCAGCTCTGTTATGCAGTTGCTAAGCGCATAAGTCAACAGCTTATGTTACGGACAGTGTCACATTAACATTGAACTGTTGCTTAACATTCATCAAGTGATTGTCCGTAGAGTCGCCTACGATTTCTTCAATCCATTTACGATTGCCCAGAGCCTGCTCAGATTTATAGCGCGAACGTGGACTTGGCTCTGCTATCTAACTGTTAAGAGCCTAAGTCAGCAGCTTCCATTACAGTATTAGCCTAACAGCAGTCACTTAACATTTATGAATTGAGGTAAACTTGAATCTGTTTAAAAAATCAGGCTAGAAAACTGAATCACAATTTAAAATAAATAAAGTACATAATAATATTGTGTGTTTAGGAATTTTTGTATTCTAAAACTTTAACTTTGATCAAATCTAAAATTCAAAATCTTTTTATTTAATTTCTGTAAGTCATTGCATACTTCCCTAATTTATTATTAATAATAATTTACAATTTACGTAACATAATCTTTAATCATTGGACTTTTCTTTGTTCATGTCAAAGCATGTATGGACTTTTGGCAACAGTTAAATAAATTCCCTTTTCCTTTTTCATTAGATAAACACTGAGAGATAGTCGTTAACATATTTTCCAATATTGCATAAGCAATTATTTAAATTATTTAGTTACAACATTTATAGCCCAAAAGCCGCCCCAATGCCAGGCTCAGTAATGAACAGAATGTTGTGTGTCGTAAAGCTAAGTCGTTTTTGGCTTTGTGCATGAATTCCTTAAAGTTAATGCTAGTTGGTTGAACGATTTTCATTTAGGAAGCTCGCATGCAGTGTGCGGTGTGTGGTGTGTGCGGGACTTGGCTAAAGCTACACGTGGTGCACACGGCGTATACGCAATTACGGCAAAACATTTAGTTCAAGACAGATGCAGCAGCTGCAGCAGATGGGACCAACGAATGCAGCTGCTGGCAATTAAAATAGTTGAACACAAATTGGGATTACAAGACAAAAGATAAGAGGAGCAAGTGAGAGGACGAGAGCCGCAATGAATGGAAATACAAATTCAATTGAATATGTGTATTTGCATATTTATTGCATAAAAAACACATTTACTAATGGGAATTTTCAACATAAATAACAGGCGCACAAAATGCACAGGAATGCAATCAAAAGTTGAAAGAGATAAGCCGAGAGAGAGAGAGATGGAGAGAGTGCTAGCAATAAAGAGAGAGAGAAAGAGAGATAGATGGCGTTGCAATCAACACGAATGCATATTTAAAGCGACTATTGTGAGCAATATGAAAAGTTCAAAGGCTGAGGATATTTCTATGTATATTATATATACTTATGCATGCATACGTAGGCGTAGGAGAATGGGCAATTGGGCGAGGCAATGAGCTATTCGATTCGTTTCGACCCACTGAATAAATAATCATGAGGATAATTAGCCCACGACTCTCGAATAATTGACAAATCAATGGCCAAATCAACTTCAATGGGGTACATCATTCCAGTCGAACGCACAAAGAGAGCTAGAGAGAGAGAGGGAGAGAGGGTATACATTAGCGCAAAGGCTCAACAGCTAGATAGAGCCTCAAGGCGAGGGTCGCCCAAGCACTTAGCGAAGGCTGATTGACAGCGAACAGAGGCTAAGCAGGCGTGTCAAGTTTAAGTGGGAGTCAAGTTATAGGCTTGAAAGAGACTTATCGATATCAATATCGATATATCCAAATATCAATATCGATGTAGCCAAATAGACTTTCGAATAAGCTCAAACTTCAGACTAACTTTACAAAAAGCTACTCTGAAATATATCTGAGTTTTTTTGCTATACATATTAATTATTATATCGATAAGTTGTACTTGCTAAAATGCTTCAAATTTACGAATAATCGAAGGACATATCGATAAACCATATTTACTGCGATATGCAGAAATGCGTTCAGAATTTCCACTCGCTCTTTTTCTTTTGCTTCAGCCTAGCGATGCTTTTATATTGCTATACCTATATCGATAACCGTATCGATATGTCTTGTTGACCTTATTAGAGTTACAATTAGACTATTAGCAACTTTGAGATTATATAGATCACTAAGACTATCGATTAAGCGGTTCACTATCCTGATTACGATTCTCTTCTATCTAGAGGCTTTACATCGATTCAAAGCCTGAGTTATCGACATGCTTATGCCTTACATAAATTTAGTCACATATATATACACATTAATTATTGTACACACTTTGTGCTATTTTCATTTATATGCCGTTAAGTCTCTGCCTTGTTTATGGTTTATTAACTATAGAAGTGTTGCAGGTGCTTAGTCCGCCCTCGCATAATTAATATGCATATGATTTATTTGAGTTTTCGAGAGTTTCTAGAATTCGCTTACGGCCTGCCAAGCTGACAGTTTGCACATGCTTGAAAGGGGGGCCAGGGAGTTCGCTGGGAATCGGAGTTTGGTCATGCGGTTGGGGTTTTAAAATAAGTTTTTGGGGATTTTGTACTTTTTTTTGTGTTTTTTATACTCTCAGTGCTGTGAAGCATTTGACCAACTTCCGTTAGCCTCCGTTTTCTGCAGTGCCCTAAATGGAGGAAATTGCAAAAGCCAGGACACACAAACACACACACACACACAGAAAGAGAGCGAGAGAGAGAGAATATGAGAATGAGAGAACGAGAGAGAGGTAGCTTCATATGCCTGAAACCAATTTTTGCAACAACAATGTAGTAAAACGTATTGTTGCTGACGCCAAGATGCCCTAGAAAAATGGGGCCAAACTTCGCAATGAACTTAAAAGCGGAAGTTTGATTGAGACAAGCAAAACGAAATAAATGTTTCACAGCAAATCGAAACTCTTTAAATGGTCTAAAAGGCGCCGAAAGCAATCACGTACGAGTGAAACAGATTTCGGCCAAATTTCGGCCCTATCTAGCGCGCTCCATGCTCAGCTTAAAAAGTTGCAAGCCCTTTGCGTAATGCACCAAACACATACATATACTAATAGCACTTGCAAAAATGAGTTAATATTCAAGTTCTCAAAACTTATTGCTTTTTATGTAGTTGTGAAGGCTAATAACAACAAAAAATTTAACTTTTTGGCTTTTACCAAAACAAAAAAAAACAAAAAAAAAAACAAAAACAAGAGTTAGTTTTTCACGTTAACAAATAGATTTTTTCCTAGCATTTTTTTCAGTATTTGTTGTTTTTTCGTGGGTTTCCTTTGGCCTGTTCCTAATGGTCGTTGAGTAGGTATGGGCGCACACTCTCCCCCTGTGTATGTGTGTGTGTGTGTGCGGGTCAAAGCGAGATTGAAATTCATAAAAGTGCAAAGGTTACAAAGTTGGCTTCAGTTGTTGCTGTTGCTACTGTTGTTGTAGTTGTTGCTGTTGCTATTGTTGTTGCGGTGAGCCACGCACGCAACTTTCGGTTATTACTTTTGTTGTTGCTATTGCTGTCGGTCTATTTTTTGTTTTTTTTTTTTTCGTTTTGCGGCTTGCCACGTGGTCTGCTGGGCGGGCACAGATAATTGGCACACATACACTCTCACCTACACACATACACCCATGCCTCACTGCGTCCAAATAGGAATAGGCAAATAAGACAAGCACAAATGTTGCTTTAGTTGATCGAGATAGCAGTCTAGCAGATACCCTGCACTGAGGGCACAGCCACAAATATAATGATTGTGATAGCATACACATACACATATGTATATACTTATGCATATATATTATATATACTGTAAATGTATATAAGCAGCGCGGCTTACGCTAGAGACTCAGATAGATTGACTGAGGTGGCTATATAAACAGTTGCCACTTAGCTAATACACGCAATGCATTACAGACATCAGATCTAATTATACAAAACTCCAAATAGGCTTTTCATTTAATCACTTTCCCTGTATGCATACATCAAATACAAATATATTGTATATTGTATTGTATAATTCAAAGAGCAGGAAAAACGAATATATTTAGTTTCTGTGCCGTCGTTCAGAGTTTGTCACCTCGTTGTTGTTGTTGTTGTTATTGTTGTCGGGCTTTACAATTAATTTACGACAATTTAAATTTAAGTGCATATTTTATAACGGTATGAACAACAGCAACAACGGGGGGCAGCTGCAATTACATCGCCCGCCCCAAAAAGTATGCAGCAGTTTTTTTTTTACTTGCTTCCCCTTTCCAAATTGTTTTGCATTCCCACGGCAAATTGCGCACAATTGTAACTGTGTATGTGTATGTTTGTACACCACTAGCTTTACATAGTTTCTGATGTAGTTGTAGTTGTTGCTGTTGTTGTTGTAGTTGTAGTTGTTGCTGCTGCCTCGCTACTAGTATTTTGTGTGTTATTTTTGGCTTGCTTAATGCCATTAAAACTTTTTGTCTAACGGCAACAGCAACACGACTCGCTTGTGTCTAGCTGGTGGCACCCTCGGTTTGTGGATGAGCCATGTTGCTAGAACAGAAAACGAGGCAAAAGCCTGCTAACAATGTTGCTTGTTATTAACATTTATAGTTTCGTGTCGACTCCAGTCTGGCTCTGTCTGTGTGTGGGTGTGTTTAAAAATTTGTAAACTGTCTGCCAGACTGACAGCAAGAGTGAGTGAAACTGAGATAGAGAGAGAGACAGAAAGAGAGAGAGATAGTCTGAGAATGCCTGAACGTGACATTCAAAGTTCGATTTGCGTTCATGTTGCACGTTGCACGTTGCACGTAGCGACAGAAGCCTTTCTTCTGCAACTTTAGCTGCCAGGTGGCCAGCTGAGCGACCAGCATTTAATTAAGCTAAGTGCAAGCCCCCAAAAATCAATGAGCCCAAACAATGGGCAGTGCCAAACCACCGGCTACACGGACCGAGCCGAGCCGAGCCGAACCAGCTGAAACCAAGCTGACCTAACTAAGCGCCTGCTTAATAGAACTCAACTCGTGTAAACAATATGCTCTACACACACACACACACACACACTCGCATACAGAGAGAGAGAGGGAAAAGGGCAGTTGAAGCTGCTGCAGCAACACCTAAATGCCGCAAAAGCCACAAACATGCTATGCCCTCTGCCCAGCGCTCTGCGCTCTGCGCTTAGCTGAAAGGCTTTTAAAAACTGTTTATTCACCTATAGAAATCTAGCTAATAAAATCCTTAAAGTACATATTATAGCCATATAATATGTGTGTCTAAGGAGAGAGAGAGAGAGAGAAAGTGAGTGCTACTTGATTGACGCCGGCAGCGATGTGAAAAGTTTGTTAACAATTTCATTTCACTTAGAGCTCTGAGAAATCTGAAATCCAAATAAATATTTTCGAGCTCTTTTGCAGTTGAAAATATTATTTAGTAAACTAAAATTTTAATTGATTTAAAATATTGTAAATTAATTAATATTATTATCATCTTTTAAATTAATTATTTTTAATATTTTTATCTACTTAATATTTTTAATTATTTATTATTTTTATTTGTTTATTATATTGGATTTATTTTAAATTTTATTTGCGTATTATTTTTCATTTATTATTATGATTTTTACTTATTATATTTATTTGTTTATTATATACTAAATATTATTTATTAATTTTATTTGTTCATTATTTTTATTTGTTCAATTTTTTTAAAGCCTATTATTGGTTTTTTATTAGTTTTATTTATATTTATTGCTTAGTTATTGGCCCTTTGAATATTGTATTTTTTAAGAGTCTAAGGAATGCATTTGTTTTCGACTCATTTAATTTTTAAGAAGCATTTCAATATGTTTTAACATTTCATTAAGGTGTAAATGTTATGAGTCTCGCTTCATTTATAATCTTACTGTTTAGTCAAGTTTCAGCATTATTTAGTATTATTATATCGAGTACATATTCCGGTCTATTGAGTAATACGATTCCTTCCGCGTTCAGTTTTCTCCATTGCTGCAGCTGTTAATTTTCTTTCAATTTCTTTCGTCGGCATTTTCTTCACTTTAGTTTCTGGTTCAATTTCAATTTCGTTTTTAATCTTTCTCGTCTCAGCTCTTCTCAATTTCTTTCCTGCTTTTCACTTCAGTGTTCCTGTTCCTTTTCTGTTTTAATTATTCTTTCGGAGCTCATCAGTTTCCTTTAGAGTCTTCCACATTCTGCTCAAGGCTTTTTTTCAGTTTCTTCCGTAGCTCTTTTTCCTATCTTCCTGAGTCTCTGAGGAAGGAGCTAAGCAGGAAGCTCGAATAGAAGTTAAAACTGTTGAGAAAAATCCACTCAAAGGAATATAAATTTTACTCGATTGTTTTTACAGTTTTAGCTTCTTTTAAGCTACTTCCTTCGCTTCTCCTGCAGTTGTCTTTTAATGTCATCATTGATTCTTCAGCTTCTTTTAATATTGCTTCTTTTCTATAATTGATCGTTTGCCCAACTTTTCAGTCATTTTTCTATAGTTCATTGTCCGGTTAATTTGATTTTTGATTCCCTTTCCCGTATCTGCTCCGTCAACCTCTTTCAACCTGTCATGAATCTTTCTCTGATTTCATTTAGTCGACTGAAGAATTCAGCATCTATTCCAAATACTCCTACAACTCTGAGCTCCACTTCTTCACTCGCTCTTGAGAGCAACTCATAAATTCCTAAGCTTTACGCTAAGTCCGTAAATAAGTGCAGCTTAGTTGTCTACCTCATTTAGCTCATTTTCCTGTGGAGTATGTTCAAAGTATCCAGAGTCAATTGTGAGAGTGATTTATTGCTTTGGGTTCGTTTGCTCGTTCTATGCTTTGGCAATTGAACAAATATTTCACAAAGGATACATTTAAGCCAACCTGAAATGAATAAACATTTCATTTCATTTCATATTTCTTATTTTGTTCTGGTTTTTTGCTATTTGCTTTTGTTAGCCATTTGAAATTGAGTTTGGTCCTCTGGCAGCCGCAAATGGGATTGAAGTTGATTCAATTGGAAAATTATTGCGAGCAACTGAATTTGTTTAATTTGTAATTATTCGTATTATGTTCGCAATTAGGCAAGGTGAAATGAACCCAAATCGTATTGCAAATATCATCATATTCAGAGTGTGCAAATAAATATTTATGGGTGATATTAACCTAATTGCAGGGTATCAACAGAGTCAATTCCCAATGCAGGCGAATATAGCGAATCAATTATGCTAGAATGCAGATGTTCCAGAATTATTCGAATTACCAACAACAACAACAACAACAACAAGAAGTTGACACATTTTCGTGAGCAGCTATGGCTGAGACTACTTTACAGGGTATCTGTTGACAGCTGTTACAAATCTGCGGATCTAAACTTGAGCGACTTTGCCTCGAGTGCTGTTTGCTGCCGCTGCCTTTGTCGTTGTTGTTGTTGTTGTTGTTGTTGTTGCACCTGCCTCACAAACAGCGCCGCAGGCGGCATAGCGTAATTTTTTTATGGCCAACAAACAAACACACACACACACGCACACACATACACACTACTGTTTGGCATTGGTATGTTTTATGTTAATTTTTATTGCTCGCTGCTTGCTGATTTTTATTATTCTTGTTGCTGGCGTTGTTGTTGCTGCCATTTGAATTAATTTAATTCGTTTTTTGGTCTTATTTCGGCTGCTTCATCTTCTTCTTTCTCTTTTTTTGCTGCTTTTTTTGGTTTAATTTGTTGTTTTTTGTTGGTTGTTTATTTACTTTTGCTTAATTAGACGCGGCGCTTGTTTATATTAAATTTCTCTCTCCCTCTTTCAATCCTCTCTCTCTCTCTCTTTCTCTATCCCTCTCACTCTCTTCAAAAGCAAAAAAAATTCAATTTCTCTCTTTCACACACACACACACACGCGCACATACTTAAATACAATTATAGACAATCTGCCTAAATACACGCAAAGCTTTTCATTGTCCCTTTTTTTCTTTCTACCTCAAGCTAAATCCCCGTTTAGCTCTTTTCGGGTTCCGGATTTACAGTTTGCGAACGTGTCCCCTTTTCTAGATGAGCCCCCTCGCTTTTGGCGAGCTGCAAAATCCGATTCCGAATTTGCGAGTGCTTCAAAATCAATATTCTAGCTATTGTTTATTCTGCTGCTGCTAGTTCTTCCTCTTCTCCTCCTCCTATTCCACTTCCTCTTCCTCTGCTTCATCGCCGTGTTTGCCTTCACAGGCTTGCTCGTGCTCGTGCAAATATTTTTGAAATTCAAATGAGTATCGACAGCTTCTTTTCTTCATCTTGTTTTGCCTCCATTAAAGTCCAAGCTGTCTGTCAGCATTGCATTGAGAACCAGTTCCGCAACTGAGATCGCATCTGATTTAGTGGCTGACTATGGCCGTGCTCCATTACAGCAAAGCTTGCAGATATTGAACCACATGATGCACTTTTGGAACTAGTTCAGACGTTAGATTTAATATTTATGAGATTTTTAGAACTAGTTCATTAAGTAATTGAATCGCAACATGGATAACGAATTCCTCATTGAACCAGTTCAAAAATGAATATAACCTATTATTGCAGTCATTGAGTTTTAAGAACTTGATTAATTCAATTGGAGTAAATGCAATTTATTATAATATTAATTTTTAAACCAAATAAATCACTTTTTGCGCTAGTTCAATTAGAACGTGAGCGAATAAATAGTTGACTCGTATTATACGTATACTTACGAACTAGTTCATCGGCTCACTTACGAACCCAAACAATAACAGTGAATATTGGGAGCCGAATTGAGAAAAAATACAAATTCCAGCTTGTTACGAATCACTTTCTTCGAACTAGTTCGCATAGTTCATGTAGCAATAAATGATGCAGTACGCAGAGAGAAAACTATATATGTAGCTAAACATTATGGGTAAGTGATCGGGTGGGCATTATAAACGAACCGATTGCGAATCACTTTTCGAACTAGCTCAAAAATAAATATTTGCTAATCAAAGCGATGTTATTTCGATAGGGTTCGCCGCGCCAAATGGGCTGGAATGGATTGTGGTTCGACTAACTGCGGTTCTGTGGCCATATATTTGCTTGCCCGTTGCCCGTTGCCACGCGCACAGCGCATAGCGCATAGCATGCAGCCCACAGCAAGTCGCTGTGGCAGTACCACACACCCCCTCATCCGCCCTCGCTCTGCCATTCAGCCTGAATGCCTGCATAATTAAAAGCGATTCCTCGACTTCAATTGATTGACCTGCGGCTAATGCAGCAGCTGCTCCATAGCTTGGCCCAGCTCCATCGCTGCATGCCACAAAACCGCCTGCGGAAGCGAAGGCGGGAGGCAGCTAAGGGGGGGGGGGAGGGTGTCGGCGGCACCAGGCGAACAGCTGCGACGCGCAATCGAAACATCAAATTGAATCGCAGCGCAGCAAATCGCAACCAAATCGAATTTCTATTAAAGCAATAAGAAAATGTCTCAACAAATCGCTCACTAAGCCACGCCCCTTGCCCAGCATTGCGCACATCTATATACATACATGTGTATATGTATGTGTGTATACATACATATATACTTGTTGCGATATTTGGCCAGATTTAAAAGCGACCGAGTTTTCGCTTTAGCGGTTTTTATTGCCTTTCCTTTTAGATTCTCATTTTTGGGTTCCGCAGGGCGATTCGAATGGAGCTTGCTTGCCCCTAAATCAGCCCCTTCCCGGCGACGAATTTCTTTTGAAGTCAACTGCTGAGCCAAGGTGGCACCACAGCGTGAAGGGAAGGGTGTGGAGGGAGGGGGGAGGGACAATAGATATGCCGCTCCCGCTGTGCCAGAATAATGTGAACAAGTGGATGAAAATGTTTGACACGGATAGAGCAAAGTGCAGTCAGAGTTATCTCTCTAGCAGCTAGATGGCTCTCTGTCAGTGTGTGAGTGTGTGTGTGTGTGCGCGCGTGTGTGTGTGAGTTGATGTGGTGTTTTGTGTTCTGTTCTGTTCTGCTCTGCTCTGTTGTGCTGTTTGTATGCCGTGCTGTGGCCTGTCTTGTCGCTGCTTCCGTTTCCGCAGCAGATTTTGCAGCTGCTTGGCCTTTGGCGCAAAATTTGAAAATAATTTGCAATGACGTCATCGTTGCATGCGGCAAGTGCCATGTGGCATGACAGCAGCAGCCCCGAAAAAAAAATATAAGAGGACGCATCAGCTCTGCTGCTGCTGCTGCTGCTGCTGCTGGCGGCGACTGCATAATTGTTTATGTTTATATAACAATGCGACGGAGACTCAAGCGAGAAGACTCAGGCGAAATTATGCTCGGCCCACGGTGCGTATGCTTGACCTTCAATTTGGCGGGCCGATCAATAAGTTCTTGTATTTGCTTCTTCATTTCAACATTTTGTTGTTGGCTTCATCCATAGTATAAGTTTTGCTGGTTTTGTTTCTACTGCTTGATGAGTCGTAAAACGAATTACGCAAAGGCCAAGTGAACGAAATAAAAAAAAAAAAATAATAAATAAAAAAGAAAATGGGACGCAAATAAAACAAGAGCAATGCAAAAAACAAGACGGAACCAGAGCTGGGCATGGCCAAGGTGTATGTGTGTGTGTGTGTGTGTGTGTGTGATGTGTTTGTTTCATATTAAAATCACGCAGCGCACGTGAAGCTTACACACACAGGGAGACAGCTCTGTGGGTCACGGCATATTAAAAAATAAAAATAAAATAAAATTAAGAAACGAAAACCAAACCAAACTGAAAAAAAACTCGCCGCAGTGCGTAACTTTTGGCCATGCCTTAAGCTGCTGCCTGTACACATTACACACGCACACGCACACACACACACACATACACATACCTATCCTCGACTCTGTGAGCTGCCAAAAAATATGTGCCACAAAAAGGTTTTGGCCAGCAAATAATTTGTAGCGCCCAGTCAGCAGTTGAAATGAAGAACAGAGCAGACAAATGCAAAGTTAATGGCCACGCAGAGTAGGACAGATAGTGGGGAAAGCCAGAGAGAGAGACAGAGAGAGATAGAGAAAGAGAGACAAGGACTATAACCATATTGAAGCATGGTTCCCATGGCTCTGCATAGGCAACAACTTTGCAAGTCAAGTCAAATTCGAATATGCTACAGACATGTGCAGCAGCAGCAGCAGCAGCAGCAGCTAAACAGCGCACAAATGGGGCATGCACGACTTAGTAGATGCCCCGTTCACAAGTCAAGCTGTAATTGCAAGTCATTAAAAGCGACTGAGGCGATAAATCAAGATTGTGAGACGTGATTTACACGAGGACACATTTCTGCAGAGTTGCCAAACTAGCTAAATATAAATAGTATATATACATATATACATACACATAAGTGTAATATATATAGAATGTATGTGTGCATATGAATACACCTATTACCAATACAAATACAGCTTGTCCTCAAAATGTTCCAGTAATGGTCTAATGGCTTCTTTATCTCTACCCTTGTACGGTTACTCCATATTTGCCGAGTCCATCTGGCAACTCTATTTCTTTTGACAGAGCGAGGATCATCATATTCGAGAATTGAATCAACAAATCTACTTGACCCACAAAACTGTGTTTTTCTTTGATTAAAAATATCGAATATGAGCAACCCTATATGGCTGCCAGATGGGTTTATCGAATATGGACAGCCCTGCACTAGAGCATGCTTAGAGCTGTCACAGCGCACAATTATTCAGAGATTCGCCATAGCATACATCAATTTGGATACAACTTTTAGAGTTGCCATAGCACAAATGCAGATTTCTATGATTCCAATAAGTTGGGATTGCTACAGTTAAAACTGGAATTGTGAAAAGTTATATTTATATGTTGAAAGTTAAAAAAAAAGAAGAAAGAAAAGAAAAATGTACATGAGCGAATCTATACATTGCCAGAGTTGCCACACACACAAAAAAAAAAAGAAAAACAACAAAATATTTAAAAGCGTTTTCTCTGCAATTTCAGAATACTGATTTTGGTGAATTGTAAAAAAAAGGCCTTTCAAGTATTTTTTAGTTATGGTTTTCTTCTAAGCGTGGCAACTCTGGAAGAGCCGAGCAAAACAACCGAAATAAAAAGCAGAATCGATATAGTTTCAAACTAAATCAAGTTAACTCTAGTATGTATTGTCAAATGTTAGATGTAGATATGCCAACCAGCGCTGCCACCCTACAAAATATTTCAACTGCATCAAAACTATCGCCATTCACACTTTCAAGAGCTCTTGCTGCGAGCCACATCAGCTATGTTTCCACTCAGCCTTAAAATAGCAATGGCAAAACTAGAGAGCGTAAATACCAATTTTCAGTTAATTTTATGAAAAATCCTTCGGATTGCGTTTCAATTGCGAATTGCTTAATTTGCTCCAATGCGCCCGCATTGGCTGTGGCAAATGGAATTTTATACTAAAATATGCGAGCGCATCTAATTGAAGCCGAAATAAACAAGATATATAGCATTAGGCTCGATGGAAATAACAGTACTTAGTATTCAAATTGATAATGAATTACACAATCCATTTCAAGACAATGCAAAATCAAACAAAACGCTGGGGAAATGCTGGGAATGCGTTTATTTCAATTTGAAATAACCAAACAAAAAACGTCGAAAATAACGGAAAAAGAGTGAAGAGCCCGTATAGAAAGAGGAAAATCAATTTCGCATTTAAATCAACTGAGAAAAAAGAAAGAAAAACAAAAATCAGGAAAATAGCAGCAGAAAATTCAAATTCAAATTCAAATTGTTAATGGAGTTGCCGTAGCGCAAAAATTTCGAGTGGCTTTGGGCCTACTTTCATGAGGCATTCATTAGCAGCGCCACGCACCACCTAGACCGACCTGCCCCACCCAGAACAGACCACCCTACCACAACAGCAACAGCAACAGCAACAACAACAACAACAACAAAAGAGGCGAAAATGTGCGTGCGAATCGTTCGCAGTTCTTCAACTGCCCCTCAACAAAGAGCGAATTGTTATGGGCTTTTCTTTTTTTGATTTGTTGCTCATGTTGATGTTGCTGTTGTTGTTGTTGTTGTTGTTCGGTTGCATGTTGAAAGTTCAATCAAAGTTAAGAAGCGTTGCTTAAGCCAAGGCTAAGCAAGCGACGCCGTCACGCCAGCCTTTGGCTTCAGCTTGCCAAATGGCACATGAAAAGTGCTCAATCTATATAAGCATATATACATATATAGGTGTGTATATGTATGTATTTCCTAATTAAAGCGCCACCTGGCGCCGAGAGCAACTCGTTTATATATTAAGCATATAATAAGTCCACTTTTACTAAATACATATGCTTGATTGATAATTAGGAATCGATTAGATTATCTAAATAATAATTATATTTTGTGTTAATTTTTTAAAGATTTTTTATAATAGGATTTATTGTTCAACATGTAGGAATCAATCAAAGCGTGGCTGATATATGTAGTATATATATTCTTGATCAGGATGACGAGCTGAGTAGATATTATCATACGCGTACGTCTATCTGTCCGCCACAATTCACCACAATTTTGTATTATCGATTATATCGATTATAATCGATAAGTTGGTTTTGTTTTGTTAAGCATATTTTGCGTATTATCATTATTATTATCATTGCTAGAATTTTCTGCGTCCGTTCACATAATGAATACAATGATTTTGTAATATATAGATGTTGTATACCACGCCCTCTTTGCCCACAAAAAGGTAGGCTAGGAAACTTGTACTTTGGCAAATTACTGTTATTATTACTTTCGGAAAGTCTGGTATTAATAGTCCAGCTACAAGAGGATTTATTCAACAAATAAGTTCTCAGAACATAGTCAGGTCGGAGTTGGCAGAGAGATGCATGCGTGTGTATGTGTGCGTGTGTTCTTGTATGTGTGTATGAGTGAAGCGTAGAACTCTCGGAATATCAGCTATTTGCAGGGCCCAGGCGATCTCTTAGTCGCGCCGACTAGTGTAGGGCACTCTAACTGGTTTGCTTTCAGCATTTATCAATTTGTTCTTACTTAGTTTAACGACGAAGTTAATTTAAGTGTTTTCTTTTTCATAAAAAAAAATCAGTTAAGTAATTATTATATTATTATATGTATATATATATAGTTTTAATGTAATATATTTAATTATCGACACTGTTGACACTATATTCAATTCAATTAATCAAAAAGAAAAAAAAAATACTTAATTCAATATTCCTGAAATAAAATGAACTCTTGCATTCAACATTTTTTGTATTTACTTATTTTTTCATTTAAGCTTCAAATTGAATTAAATGTAGTTAAAATGTATGATTTTTGCTTTTTATTAATGAACAGGTGGAAAAAGCAATTTATATATATACATGTATGTACATGTATATATTTTGTAATTTAAAAGTATTCCATATTCAATGAAACACGAATTTGCTTTGGGGCGTTTCAATGATGGCGCCAGTTGGCGGCGAAGGCTTAGCTTTGACTTAGTTTTTAGTTGGATCTGAGGCAAATATATTTCTTTTCGATATACACATATGATACTTTGTGCTCCTTTTCCTTTCTGATAAAAATGTTTAATTTGGGTCAACGGCTGGTGACGCCGTCAACGCGTCGTATGCGCAACATTTGTATTTTATTATTCATACACATAGCTACATATATGTATGTATATGTACATACATGTATGCATGCATGTGTAAATAAATATAAATACATGTATGTAAATTGTGATATTATTGACTCTTTTGAAGTTATTGCCGTTGCTTTCAGCGAAATGCTTTGACAATTTTTGTTTTTACTTGATTTATTGCATGTTTTCTGGTATTCAAATCAAATATTTTTAATTTGGTATATAAATTAGAGTCCATTTGTAATTGGCAATTTAATTTAGGCTTCAATTGAAGTTAAAGCCTCGAGGCTTATGTAACCCAAACATAAATAGAAAGAGCAATAGAAATAGAAATAGAAAAAGGAATAGAAATTGAAATTGAAATGGCAAACAAAAAAAGGGGAATAGAAATTGAAATTGAAATAGAAATAGCAAAGCAAATTAAAGTCAGGGGCTAACTTCAGCTTCGATGCCTGCTGCGAATTCGAGCCATGGAAATTAAGTTGGCTAAAATATTCATTAGGTGCGCTTCCAACAGCTGAGCCAGCTAGTGCAGCAGGCGAGAGTTGCTAGGCATCAAAGTTGCAAGTTGACTTAAGGGGCAGGGGCAGGGCAGGGGCAGAGACTGGAACAGGGGCAAGCAGCGATAGCGAGCTGATGGGCGCCTTTAGTCTACGCAAATTATGCTGCACGTTGCACGTTGCCCGTTGCACGTTGCACGTTGCAATTTGCACGCTGCACGTTGCATTAATTAAGGTAAATAAACAAATGACTAAGAGCAAAAGCGAGAGAGCAAGTGGCCTGTAAGGGAGACGCTGCAACGGAGACGATGCGAAGAAGCTGCGTCACAACGGCTGCAGCAAGTCTCAAGACTTTTATTGGCATGCAGCAGTTGCAGCTAAATTTCAGCGACTTTGTCTTCTCCTTTTTTTGTGTTATTTTCTTCTTCTGCTTCATTTCGTTATTTTCTTTATTTTGCTTTTGCATTTGGGAGTTGCAGGCAAAAGTTTTGAGCGACGCTTTAAGCACCTTTCTCAAGCTGCAGTTCACGTTGACACGCATAACAACAACGTCAAAAAAAAGGTAGAAAAAAATCACAAACACACACACACACACACACACGCGCGCAGGCACGCGAGCGGGAAACGGAATGTTGCACGCGGCTGCCGGGCCCCGAGGCGGGCAACTGAACGAGGCACAAAAACACAAACAAACAAATGACAGCCCGACTGACTAACTGACTGACTGATTGACTGGCTGGCTGACTGACTGATTGATCGATTGACTGACCGACTGATTGATTGATTGAGCGTTTCTAGTTTTATTATTTAGTTAGCTAGCGATCGAGTAACTGCGAGCGATGCGACCACCGACTGCCTCGCTTGGCGTAACGTAAACGACAAGAGCCGCCGCGTGCGCTACGTGAAACGCGGTACGTTGCGACGACGTGACTGCGACTGCGACGACTGAGCGCTGCAAATGGAGTCGCTGGCAGAGCCACAGTCACAGCTACAGCGACAGCTATAGCCACAGCCACAGCCGCTGCTGGCACAGCCAATGCCCCAGCACGCTGAGCTGAGCCGAGCCGAGTCGAGCCGGGCAGCGGCAGCGGCTGTGGCAGCCGCAGCCAGCCGAGCCCCAAAATACAACCGAAGGCCCAGTCGACACGTTGCCCGAGCCGCGCCACGAGCGACCGACTCACTGCTCGTTGGCCGAGTCGCAGCTCAAGCACGTGCGATTTGCTGCAATGTGCTGCTCGGCAGACGCCGTGCTGCTGCTGCTGCTGCTGCTGCTGCTCCTGCTGCCATACAGCTGCACTCTGCGTGTTGCGTGCCGGGCAGGTGCCTGCCACAGCCGCGCCAACAACAACGAGCCGCTGCCAAAAGCGAAGGCAAATAGTTTTAGTGCCACTTGGCACGAACAAGTAAAAGAACACCGAAAAAAATAGAGTTAAAAAAGCAAAAAAAAAAAAAAAAAAGAAAAAGAAAAACAATAGCAACAGCAGCAGGAGCAGCAGGCGGCACAGGAGAAGGTTGAGGAACTCGGACTTAAGCAGAGGCTGGCGAAAAATAAACGGAATAAAAAAGCATATTTAAACGAAGCACTGACTGAACATGCCTGAGCACAAGTGGCTAGGGGCTGAAGGGGCGGGGCGTGCCTTTTGGTCAGGCTAAAAGCCCTGGCAAACGGCTCCGGCTCCGGCTCAACTGACCAAAAGAACGCGGTCGCGACTCCAATGAAAGTGCCAGCGCCACCGACCAGAGGCGGCGACCAAGGGGTCGTGGTGGTCGACGGGGCGAAGGGGCGAAGGGGCGAAGGGGGGATGGGGTGGCTAACAGGCAAACAGGCGACACGCCGACCAGCGCCGGTCAGCGCGCGCAGTGAAGCGTGTGACACGAACAACAATAATAAAAACAACAATAATATACACGCACACACACACGCACGCACACACACACACACTAACTCACACTCATATACAGGTGTAGGCCAAAAGCCGAAAGTAGGTGAAAAGTGTAATTGAAAAGAGAAACAGACGACAAAAGCGAAAATCGAATTCAAAAAAGTCAAAGGGCTATATGAGTGTGTGTAAGTGTGCGTGTAAGGCAGGTTAAAAGCGTCCACACACACAATACACACACACACACACACAGTCACTCACACTCTGCCAGCTATCTGTATTATTTATGTTTTGCTTTAAAAAGCCGCCGGGCGCCGTGGCCATTTTTTTTTAAGTTTTGTTTTATTTTGGCCTTTGGCACGCGGCGTATGATTAATATAATGCAACTACAACTCAATGCAAGCGCCGACTCGCTTACACGCTCTCTTGCTCTGCCTACCTCTCTCTCGCTCTCGCACTCTCGCTCTTTCTCTCTCTCTCTCGCTCACGCTCTCTGTGCTGCGCTTTGTGTCACGTGTGCACTTGAACGCGCCAAGCTGAAAGCCACTGGCGCCGCAGAGGCCGCACACAAATGCCAATAGCAACAGCACCAGAAACAACAACAACAACAACTGCAACAACAACGACTACAACACCAGTAACAATTGCATTTGCAGCGCGTCCACGCGGCGTATGTGTAATGCAATTATTAATAAGCATATGCGCAAATGCATTTACAAGCCTTCCCTCTAATGGCCTCAGTGTGCGTGTGTGTATGTGTGTGCGGTTAGAGCTTTTGTAGCTGTAGAGATTAACACCCAAAGCATTTTGTGCAACACACACAAAAGCTTGCAAAGCAACACAGGACGCAAACCTCAGCATTGAGCTTTAGAGCTTCGGTTTGTATGCTGCTCAAGGGCTAAGCAAGCCAAAGCTTTCAAGCTAAGTAAGCTTGAGCGCTTTTTGAATAGAATTAAAGCTAACAGAAAGCGTCAAATATGCTTAAACTATTGAAGAGCTTTATACTAAGCTTGAAATCAAAGAGAACTTCCTGGATGTGAATGAAGTTTGAAAAAGTATATATTTAATAAATTATAATCTATATTTTATATTTTATATTTTATATTTTATATTTTATATTTTATATTTTATATTTTATATTTTATATTTTATATTTTATATTTTATATTTTATATTTTATATTTTATATTTTATATTTTATATTTTATATTTTATATTTTATATTTTATATTTTATATTTTATATTTTATATTTTATATTTTATATTTTATATTTTATATTTTATATTTTATATTTTATATTTTATATTTTATATTTTATATTTTATATTTTATATTTTATATTTTATATTTTATATTTTATATTTTATATTTTATATTTTATATTTTATATTTTATATTTTATATTTTATATTTTATATTTTATATTTTATATTTTATATTTTATATTTTATATTTTATATTTTATATTTTATATTTTATATTTTATATTTTATATTTTATATTTTATATTTTATATTTTATATTTTATATTTTATATTTTATATTTTATATTTTATATTTTATATTTTATATTATACATTTTTTTTCATATAAAAACAAAGCGTATATATCGCTCGATGGGAAACATTTAACTATTGACCGTTATCTTAAATCTGAAGACGTTATCAGCATAAGTCCAAGACACGAAGAAAGATAAAGAGAGAGAGAGAGAGAGAGAGAGAGAGAGAGAGAGAGTGAAAGAGAGATACTGAGTGAGCTTTTACGTATACTCGCAGAGTAACTCTGTTGCGCTATGTCTATATCCCTCCCTCTCTCTCGCTCTCTGTCTGCTGCATTCACTAACTAACTTTAAATAATTGGCTTATTGGTTGTTATTGGTTGGTTATTGGTTCATGAATGCTCGACTAGGAGATACTTTGAAACCAGTGAACACCAATAGTTCTACGATATACACATGCTTGCTATACATAACAAAATATGCACTTAGTTATGGAACTTATGGCTTTTACTTGAAGAGATTCACTGAGGTCTTCAGATAAACCAAGGGTCACTCTAAGTAAAAACCTCATATACAATCGAAAAGCCCTAACATACAAACAGAATGTTACAGACCCGTATCGATGTGCAAATCTCAAATCTTCAATTTCGATATTTTACGGTATTTAATCTATGCTTAAAAGTCGAAATCATACCATCGATTACATCGATTACAATTATGCAATTAAAATGTTTTCTCTAGGTTTTTTAGAGGAAGAACAGACACTCAGACGGATTTATGGGCAGACGGAGATGTGTAGATCGAAACAGTGAATCATTTTAATTGTAAATGTCATATTTAATTAACAAGAACTGCTCATCCCCAACGTCGGCATGTTATGTTGTTAACAGTAGTATCTCCTGTTAAGAGCATAATCCGCTGTTAACAGCATTATCCGCTGTTAATAGAAAAAATCCTACTCCAATATAAGCAACCTCTAGTTAATTTTTACTTTTAAACTTCCAAACTGCAGTGGACCTTCGGCTAAGAGCTGGAAACAAACCTCCGACCTATAGATAGCTGACCTTCTAGCTCTGTTTAATCTGTTGACACTATTGGTAAATAAAAAAATGTACATACATATAACAATTTATAGATTTACAAATATTTACAGAAGCTGATATAGACTTTGAACAAATATTCATCTGTTCGTTTAACAATTTAACCCAGATTGCTAGATTGAAAAGTTCGTAGTACTCCCACAAGCTCTTATACTTTGTTATATATGTAGCTGTCAAAACTCAGCTCTTGATAAAGAAACAATATATATATATATATACAACAAATACTAATGAGCATTGAAATAAAAGAACATTATTTATGCTGCTTGTTCTTCGAGCAGTTTGTAATTCACAAAGAGTTTCAAAGTCAAATCTTGTGATACCTGCTTTTATATTATTCAAGTAGCTCTTAAAATGGATATGGATATGGATATATGGATATTAATCCATATACGTAATCTATTTATATAGTTTCGACTTACCTGAGGGTTGCAAAACATCCATTTTTGTTGAGGGCGTTCGCAAAAAGGAAAGGGAAAAAAAAGAGAGAATAAAGTCAGTGATTAGTCTGGCATTGAGTGGTCTAATAAATGGATAGAGCGAGAAACGGAGCGTTTGCAGTACTACATCGAAGTGCAATCGCAATGGCAATCGCATCGGCAAACTCAATCGTAATTGCAATTGCAACTGCAATCGAGCGTTAAGCAACGAGAAGCCAACGAGAAGCAATATGCATGATGCGAGAAAGCAAAAGCGTAGCAGAAGCCTGAGCCAGCGAATTGATATGCATATATTGGGTGTTGCGAATCGGGGCTTTGATTGAGAGCTGCAATTGGTTAGACATCGAGTTACGTACAGATTCCTGTGTTACACACAGACGCACACACACACTTACACACACATACATAGATGGAGAGGGGCCTGCAATCCATTGCCCTCTGGCCAGAGTTTTCTGGCGTTTTTTTACTTACCCGCCAGCAACAAGTATCATCTGCATGTTGCTCGATTGTGCGTGTGCAGCTCGTGTATCCTGGTCGGCACTCACACACACTCACACACGGCTGACGACTGCTCTGGTCCTGGCCACAGAGGCTGCTCTGGATGCTGCTGATGCTGGTGCTGTTGCGGCTGCTGCTGCTGCTGTTGCTGCGGCTGCTGCTGCTGCTGCAACATGTCGGCCAGCACAAAATCTCTGCTCCTTTTCTAGCCGTTTTTTTCCAATTTATTTGTACTATTTTTTTTATTATTACTATTATTATTGTGATTTATTGTCGTGTTGGTCGTGCTGGCTGTGCTTCACTGTACTTGCGGCGCACAACTCCATTTGCGGCACAGCATTTGCTTAGTTTATATTAACACTGCAATACACACACACACACACATACACACAGACATTTAGTTGGCAGGCGACAAATGCAAATTGACGGTCTTTTGCCTTTTGCCTTTTGCCATTCGCCTGCTGCCTTGTGATCTCTCTCTCTCTCGAGTCTATTATTTAATAAATTGCAGTCTTATGCGGGCATCTAATGACTGCTCTAACCAAATCCCAGTCAAAAGTGTAATCAAAAGAATTTGGCAAGCGAATCGAGCCCCAAATGACACCAGCTGAAATCTTGGCTCATGCACTTTGAGCTTGAGCAAGACCGCAGCAGGATATCAATTTATTGAAATGAGTCAAAGTACCACTCAGTGAATAGAGTATATTGGTTTTGTGCAATTGACTTGATTGATGATGGTTTATTAAATTAATATTAACATATATACATATATCTCATTTTTCTACAAAATAATAACAAAATAATTATTGAGTGCCAGATCAAGAGTAATTAAAACTTTTAGATCATTATTATGACATATATAAAGACTTGGATGTTGATATTGTGTATATGATGTCTATATATTTATATATAGACTAACATAATATGATAATTTTAGATTGTATATGTATATACATATATGAACTATATTAGGGTAAGTGAATAGATGATATAATAAAACTTTAGTACACATAAACACGGAGATCTTGAACTCTTTTGCACATTTAACATTGCATTTATATAAAATCTTAAAATCTTAAATTGTGGCTCATCCAAAACAAAATAGTTTTCTTTAAAATTGCTCCTACAAGTTGATTAATTATAAAAGTAAATTTATTCAATCTTAAAATATAAAAAGTTAATGTTTTCAATTTATAAGAATATGTATTAAAACAACATTTGTTAGATGTATGTATACTGTGCTTTGCCCTAAATCGTTAGTCCAACTATATACATATATAAGCATAATTATTTGTTTATGTTTTTGAAATATTTCTACAAAGTTTGTCAAAACTTGCAAGACCATCAAATTTGTTCTGAAGGTTGAACATAATTTGCATTTCATTTACTGCTTTTACTCTTGCAAAAGCTTGTATACTTGACAGCATACTTTTATGACGAACTATGATTTCAAGCTTAAAGAGCCAGCGCATGGGTAAAGGTATAACTTTTCACTTTTATGGCCATTTTGAATCAGTAAAGAAGAAACTTTGTGAAGTGCCCGCAAGTGCTGCCAAAGTCCAAAGTAAAAATCAGACTGCACGACTGCACTTTTCATAACATTTTAATGTGCATATATATAATATATATACACATTCCAATTCAGACATATCCGTAGAGTATATATAGAAATCAAGTCTTCAAGGCAAGCTGAAAGGTAGTTGAACTGAATTGGAACAAGCGAATAAAATGTGTGATACCGATGTAGTTTGTGTCTCGATGTAGTATACGAACGATTACTTCAAATTGAAGTAGTGAAAACAGTGAACCAGGCAATGTCTATACCGATGCTTGCTGATAATAGAATCGAGAGGCAAGTATACTTTTTAAGAATTGTGCAACAAAAGTGGTAGCTCAAGTAGAAGTGTTCGGAATCACTAAACATGTACGAAATTCCCAACCCAAATGGCATTGCATGCTGATTTTTATTATAGACATATAAATATCTTCATAACTCAATATTCTTGTATAATAGAATCCGGTTATAACGACTCCGCTTGTAGCGGTCGGACGACGAAAATTCCGGTCCCCAGATAAACTTATATGGCTACATTATAACGACGGTCCCTTGAGCGGCATTATAACCGGAATCTACAGTTTATTATAACAGGTCTATAATATAGCTCAAAATAAAGGTTTTAGATTATATCTATATAGTATTTATAGCATACATAGTACCTAGATTATCTATATCATATATAGTATCTATAGTATCTATAGTATCTATAGTATCTATAGTATCTATAGTATCTATAGTATCTATAGTATCTATAGTATCTATAGTATCTATAGTATCTATAGTATCTATAGTATCTATAGTATCT
Source organism: Drosophila mulleri (assembly GCA_035047565.1). Taxonomy (NCBI): domain Eukaryota; kingdom Metazoa; phylum Arthropoda; class Insecta; order Diptera; family Drosophilidae; genus Drosophila; species Drosophila mulleri. The sequence goes on along the minus strand of JAWNPK010000065.1, from coordinate 293,037 downwards.
ATAGTATCTATAGTATCTATAGTATCTATAGTATCTATAGTATCTATAGTATCTATAGTATCTATAGTATCTATAGTATCTATAGTATCTATAGTATCTATAGTATCTATAGTATCTATAGTATCTATAGTATCTATAGTATCTATAGTATCTATAGTATCTATAGTATCTATAGTATCTATAGTATCTATAGTATCTATAGTATCAATATTACCTTTAGAATACATAGTATCTATACCATCTATACAATCTATACTATTCATACTATCTATACTATTTCTATATCTATACTATCCATACAATATATACTATTCTTACTATCTATACTATATCTATTACATGTACTACATAAACTACCTGTACTATCTACACCATCGCATATATCTGTACAATCTATAAGTCCCAAACTATTCTATAAATATAGCTATATATACCGACTACCCATAGTATACGCTCTCGTTGGACTACACTTTACAATCTCTCCAGTCTCCACTCTTTAAACGCAAATTAAAAACTGATTAAAGTTTTCCATATTGCTCAACCGTTATTTAACTGTGTAACTCTAGACCTAGAAACATTTCTTTTGTGGCTTGTTTACAGTTGAGCGACAAAGTTTCGTTGGGTGTTGCTCAAAGTTTTGTCAAACTTTTTACCGAGAGACCCAGAGAAGCTAAGTACATGTGTATATTCCCCTGATAATCTGCTGTCCGAGTGCTTTAAACAGTGCTGCATATAAGTTTAACTATACGTACATACACATGCATATATCTCACATATAAATATATACATGTATATATGTATATAAGTTGCATTTTCGTTAGCTGACAACTAGAAAACTATTTGTATATGGCAAAAAGTTTCTGGTTGTTGTTGTTGTTGTTGTTCCTTGGTTAATTCTGCTGTTGCTGTTTGGCCACATGTTGCTGTTGTTGGTGTCAAACTTTAGCATAGCCTACTTTTAAGCACAGCCTGACACAACATTTGCTAAATGCATTTCGTCTTTTTGTGTTTGTTATTTTCTCTCTTCTACTTTATTTTGTTTATTTATTTTTATTTCATGTTTTGTTTTGATTGCGTTGTTTTTTGCTTTGTGCCGTTGGAATTTAGATTTGTAATTAATTGCGCTTTGTTTCGCATGCTGTTCGCTTAACTGTTTGCCGTTTCATTTCATTTCATTTCATTTTGTTGCGTTTCACAAGGTCGTTGGCATATATGCATCTCGCTCGCACACGCGCGCTCAGCTGTTTCTCGCACATCTGTCGCTCTCTGCTGCTGCTGCGAGCAGCTGTTAAGCGGGCTTTCAGTGAGGCCAAACATCCCGCCGCCCGGCAGCAGGTGTGTATAGTGTATGTGTGTCTCTGTGTGTATGTGTGAGTTAAACGCCGTCAACTGCAAACGCCGTCGGACTGCGCTCAGCTTGGCGCCACGCGGCAAACTAAGCCAGCGGCAAAAAAGAACAGAAAACAAAAAAAAAAAAAAACAACAACGAAAATTGTCTCCGTTGTTGTTTTACAGTTGGTGCTGCTGCTCTGTTTTAATTAATTAATTAAGCACATTTTGGCTTGGGGTGGCGCATATAATTACAAAACTAAATATTAAGTATACGCCACCAGGCGCCACCAAAGCCCCAAGAGACACAACAAACACACACACACATAGAGAGAGATCTGTTTATAGACACATACACATGTGCATATGTATGTATGCAGGCAGACAATTAAACAGTTAGTCGCTTGCCATTAAATAAACTTAAATAAACGACGACAGTTGCGGCAAATGTGTCATTGTTATGGCTCTTGCGGCGAGGCCAGGGCTGCATCGCTGGTCAGCGCGGGTGGCGGACGACGGACGGTGGACGGAGGACGGTGGACGGCCGGGCCATGGTTTAGCTTAGCGAAATATGGGCTAAGCATGCGCCAAGCGCCAGAGCCAATACAAATATATGTATTTTTATTTATATATATGTATATAGTATATACATGCATACTATAAATACGTCTACATATATACATAGTATATGTATGTAAGTGCAAATAGGTATATATATGTACATATGTATGTACAGAGAGCATTATGTGAAACGCGCTATCAGCAGCTTTTGTTATTTTCTTTATTTTCTTCCCTGTTTTTGCTGCCAGGCGAAAAATTTGTTTACATTTGCAAAAACAAAATAGAGGCTAAACCCGGCACGAAAATAAAGGAACATGTAAGACGCGATACACACACAAACCAACACCTTCACACACACACACACACACACACACACACATATATATATATACACGATTAGCCTCTCCGAGAGTGGGAGAAAAGAGAGCAAACAGCACGCTTTACTTTTCATTCATTTATTTGCGTTGAAATATTTTTGATTTACTTTTACTTTTTTTTTCGGTATTTTTTAATCAATTTAGATGCACTTTTTGCAATTCTGCTTTGAACTGAACGAGAAAAAAAAATTTAAAACAATTTACACAAAAATCCGTATTCAATTTCCGCAAAACGCGCCACACGTTGCGTAAATGCCGCGCGCGCTGTGCGGATGCCCCAACGCAATGAAGAAAACAACAGCAGCAACAGCAGCAACAGCAGCAGCAGTAGCAGCGCAGCAGCAACAACAACAGCAAGCAGCAGCAACGACAACGAGAACAACAGCAACAACAATAATGGCAATCACAATAGAAACTAGTACAACAATTCTATTTGTGGGCATGTTCCAAATGCCAAAACGTTTCCAGCAGCTGAGGCGCACGGCCAAAGGACAAGCGAAACAGTTTGGCAATGGGCAACGGGCACTGACGCCGGCTTTGGCAATGTAACACTGACACAGTAACATAGAACACACAGGCAAATATATGTATATGTACATATGCACACATGCAAGTTTGTATCTGTGTGTGTGCGAGTGCTGCCAAAAAGTTTTGTATCTTTTTTTGCGGTTGTAAATTTTGCAACTTGATTTGCATTTTCGACAATTGTTTGCGGCTTTGAAATGCAATTAAGTGTGCCACAATCACACATATGCACACACACACACGCACATGTATACCAATAAACACACACATACAAATACACTCTTTGCGCAAGTCAATGCAGGCGCGTAAAATACTTTTTGGGCTTGTGCCTAATTATTGCCAAAAAAAAACAAAAAAAACAAAAAAAAGACGCGGAACAAAACAGAGAACAAAAACATAATTTAAGCTGTCCAATTGCGACGACAAGCGACGCACGCGATAAACGGCAAACGGATAACGGATAAGGGCAGCGCAGCAACAAATAAGTTGTTTTGCATGTTTCACAGTTTTGCCAAAACGTTTCCAGCGACCGTTCAGCCTCTGCGAGTGAACTGAAGATGCCCACGGAGAGAGATAGAAGAGAGCGGCCGCACGCCACACTGGCTGCGAGAACGAGACCGAGAGAGAGAAAGAGCGCGCGCGTCTTTACTCACGCTCAGCGTCCGCACATGGGACTGAGCGAGATGCAAGTCAGCATGCGACAATCGTTGCTCCGTTTGATTTTGTTATTGTCTTGGCATAAGTTAACCGTTTGTCGTGCAACTAGATTCACTTGTGTGTGTGAGTGTCACCGTGCGTAATGGGACAACAAAAACAACAACGAAGGACGCCTTCTGAAACCTTTTGATACTGGAGTTACGCTCTCGCGCTCTCGCACTGGCCCAAACTTTCTCTCACGTTCAACTGGACCGCTGCTGTGCGCCTTGTTGCTGCCGTGTTGCTGCCGTGTTGCTGCCGTGCTGCTGTTGCTGCTGCTGCTGTTGCTGCTGCTGCTGTTGCTGCTGCTGCTGCTGTCGTCTTTAAGTTGCTTTTAGTTGGATTTATTTTTTTAGTTTTTTACCGTTTCATTTATGTAATTTTCATTAAAATTTTCGCTCGTTTCATGCGCGTCCGCGTGCGCCGTTTATGCAACTGGCGACGACGATGGCACAGAACATTTTCACCAGCGCAACGAGACACACATACACACACACACACACACACACAGGCGGGCACACAACAGACACAGACATACATACATACACATACTCAAACACCTCGATAAGTTTTGGCTGACTTTAGAAATTGAAATGGCAAGAAGAAGAAGAAGAACAATAACAACAGCAGCAACAACAACAGCAGCAGCAGTAAGAAAAATGCCGACTAGAACAACGACCCAAAAAAAATTGATTGCTAAACGCCGAAGGACTCGGAAAACAATGCAATGAAAATGCAATGAAAATGAAAATGGCAAAATGAAAATAACGTTTAACGTTACTTTGGCGCCATCAACTAGCTGCACACACGCCCGCAAGACACCCACCCGGCGCCCCACTCTTCTTCTCCCCCCTCACTCTCTCACTCTCCCTCTCTTCCGCTGGTATGCCGACTGCCGCTACCTGCAGCAGCTGCTGCGTCGTCTTCTCCTTCTTCTTCTTCTTCATCGTCTTCGTCTTCTACTACTTCTTCTTCGTCACTTGCACTTTAGCGCCCAGCAATTTATGCTTGTAATTTGGTCGTAAGTGTCAGACTAGAGCGTGTGCGAGCGAGACGGCTGCCACGCGGAAATCAGTGTGGGAGTGAGCGTGACAGAGAGAGAGAGTGAGCCGGATAAATGGATGGGAGAGGGCAGGCAAGTGGCGCAAAATTTTGTTTCTGTTACTTTTACTTTTAATTTTATTGCTGTGTGTTGGTTACACAATTCTCTATAAACAGACCAAAATACACACACACACACACATGTGTGTGTAATTATAGACAGCTGCTCCACATTGGCAAGTTATATATATATATACATATACATAAGTATATATAAGCACATAAATTGGTATGTAAATGCCATACACACACACACACGCGTGTATATACACTACAAATATGCCCGTCCGTCTGCATTTACAGACCGTCTTGGGGCTTAGACAAGCGAACAACAAACAGCAGCGCAAGCAATAGGCGAACAAAACACGCAAAGTGTTCGCATTAATGGCGCTTCAGCTGCCAGTCAGTCAGTCAGTCAGCCAGCCAGTCAACCAGTCAACCAGTACCAGTCTGCCGTCTACTTGTCTGTCTGGCTGTCTGTCCGCCTGTCAGTCAGTTAGCCGGCCAATCAGCTTAGATGTGTTTGGCCAACTGTTTGTTGCGATTGTGGCGAAAGCAAGGGGTGCAAAACTTTGTGGTTTCCCATTTCCTTGTTTACTTCCGCTTCAGCACTGGCAATGGCTCAATTAGCATTTCGATTAGATATCGATAACATATCGATTACCAGCGCTAAGCTGCCTGATGGCCTAAATGCCACACGCATCGATTGGCCGCATAACGAGCCCAAAAAATGAGGCTTAATGAGTAGGCAAGTGGCCTAGCTATCATTGCCTGACTGCCAGATACCCTGTATTCGACAAACTTAGCAGCTATAGCATATATACATAAGAACACATACATATGTATTAAGATAAGATATAGAATAAAGTGAGAGTAGGAGCTATTCATTTGAAATATATTGTTTGTACAACATATTTTTCCCAAATATTAGTATACAATAATATATTAAATTATATATACCATATATTTAGTTGAATGGAGTCGATAGCAAATTAGTAAAAATGTAAACAGATTGATTCACTTTTACATAAGCATTGTTCATGCAGTAAATCCAATATACCCCGTCTGCACATGGCAGGGTATACAAATGCATGATTTATTGCCACAATTTGCGAATATCAAATGAATATTTCTTTGCCCATTTAAGAATATTATTCTATTACCAACAGCAGAAGCGACACAGCACGAAAAAAAGGACTTGAGAAGATATTAGATAGTAGATACAGTTCGAAGATGTTGATATATCATAAGCATGTAAATTTTATAAAAATAAGCTTGTATTATGTAGAATATTTGTAGTGCGTATTGTTTGTTATATCATGTAACTGAAGGCTTTACAAATGCAATATGGAACATTATGTATTACCCAGAAATATCTATTTGAAGTTTTAAATTTAAACTGGAAGTTTTAGTATTGGCAAAAACTTGAATATCGTACCCTACTTAAAAATGGAAACTGCACAATGAATATATGTATATCTCACATATCTCTAACTAGTTCTCTTGAAATTCCCTTCTTTACGTTTATCTCTATTACACTTGCAAAATCTGCTGGATGCGACACTCTAATATTATTTATTTTTCTATAATTTCAAAATCAAGTTCAATTGCGTGATGAGCCTTTATAGATTTTGTGGTTCCTCTTCAATTGACAACAACAAAAATCAAAAGTCGATACTGCCACTAAGAGATCCCCTGTACTCTGATATTTCAAAAGGGGGCGCTATACAAGAGATATAAATTGCAAAATCATTGTCTTCATTACGAAAGACTACACAAATCATATGAATCTGAAATCTCTAGCTCAAACAGTATTAAAAGCAAACATAGCAGAACGATCGATTATTATCGATACAAAAGAAATGGGCTGAGCTATCTAAAAGATATGATAGGCTTGTACTGCTTATGGCATGCATTCGTATATACATATGTAAAACTCGCTGGTATTTGTAGCTTAGATCTCTGTTTCCACACGGACAGACAGGCGGAAGGACGGGCGGACAGACGAAAATGACTATATCGACTCAGCTGATTAGGAATATGCAATAGAAGATGTTTATGATGGAAATGTGAAATATAAAACAATAATAGTAATTATGTAGTATGCGTATGTTAAGTAAATGTTGCTAGACTCTTTCGCTCAGTGCAGTCAGTGCGAGTCGCGAGTCTGGAGCTGATGTTTGCCATTATTTTTCGTAACGAAACGGTCAATAAAACATGTATATTATTTCAGACTGGGTCAGTCGACCACACACACACACACACACACTGACACAAATTTGATTTGCGTACCGAATTGATTTTTTTGTTGCCATTTTTAGGTTTTAGACAAAATACTCGAATATGCAATTTGCCTGTAAATATTTGATTTTTTGTCAATCTGTGTGAGATGAGAGAGATTTGTGGAGTGGAATCGCAGTGGCAAGTGGATAAGTGCAGTGCTTGGGGCATAGGGAAAATGAGTGCTGGATCGACATCGCTTACATGTTGTTGTACAGGACATTCTCGAGGGCGCTGCAGATCCTTAAAATGTCGCCCAACCGCCGGCTGTCTGGCAGCAGTTGCTGTAGCCGCTCCACTGCACCACAATTGCACCGCTCTGGCACCACACAAAAAAGGTTGCTAATACACTCAAACAAAAACAAAATGCAGCACAACACCAGCCGCTGGGTCAGTCGCCTCCTGCGAGCCCATTTTATTTCACTCTTTGGCGGGAAACCCCGATGAAAACGTGGAAAAAAAATTGCAAAAACAAACAAACGTGTGGAAAAACAGGAAACGGGTCACGTTCGACACGAAGTGTGCGTATTGGCTGAACACGCACACACACACACGCACACACGCACACAGGCACACAGGCAGGCAGCGCGTCTGCGGAACGTGTTGAACTGGAGGCGCTTCCGCTTAGTTTATTTGTGCGCCGTGCCGCGCCGATTGCAACTGCAACTGCAACGGCAACGGCAACTGCCACAGCGCCAGCAACATTTTGAGGCCCCAAAAAAACTGTCAAAAAAAAAAGAACGAAAGAAAGAAAAACCATAAAAGAATCTAAATAATCAAAGAACATACACACACACACATGGCAAAAACTGCTGACTGCTGACAGCTGAGAAGGCGCTCGCACACGCTCTACAACAACAGCAGCAGCAGCAGCAGCAGCAGCAACAAGAAATGTTTGTCACCACAGCAGCAGCAGCAGCAGCAGCAGAAGTAACAACAATCTCTTGTAAAAATGTCAACTCAATAACAACAACAACAACAGCAACAGCAACATGCTGTACTGACTGCACCAGCAGCGACGCTCATCAATTGACGCGAGGCTTTCAGCCACAGGCAACAGCAGCAGCAGCAGCAGCAACTCACAAAGGAATTATAGAGAGCAGCGCTGTCAGCGTCGGCGCTGCAGTTACTGCCCTTCTTGGCGCTTGAACTATGACAACAACAATAACAACAACAACAACAGCAGCAGCAGCAGCAGCAGCAGTAATAGCAATAAATGCTGCCACTTGAGTGCGCAATAGGTCTAAGTCTACAACTTGTGTGTGCTTGTGTGTGTGTGTGCGTGTGTGTGTGTCTATGTCGCGCACATTTAAGCGGACACTTTGTCATACGAGGCGCCTCAACAAAAATGTTATTTATACAGGCCAAGAGTGGTTGCTGTTGCTGTTGCTGTTGCTGATGTTGCTGTGGTGTTGCTGCGCATTGTTGTCGTTACTCTTGGCTTTGCAAGTTTTCTTGCTGCTGCTGCCATTGTTATTGCTGCTGCTGCTGTTTCTATTGCTACATTACAGTTGCTGTTGTTGCTGGCAGTCCTTTAGCTGCTGCTGCTGTTGCTGCTGCTGTAGTTGTTGCTGCTGCTGTTGCTGTTGTCGCACGCCCTTTGGTCAATGCGCTTATTGTTTGCCCTTTTTGACATTTGACTCTAATTTGTTAGCTCTATTGTACTACATTTGTTTCCTTTGAGCATTACACAAATACCCTGCGACCACCAGCAGCCGGAGGGTTGCTCGCCTCGCTCAGCCATTGGGAGCCTTTCATAATAGACAGAGCCTGGCGCAGTTGGTTGCTGAAGGATTAGTTTTTCAATAAAAAGGGGTCATATGAAAATGTATTGTAATTGCAGGGTATGTGCTAGTTGATCCTTGGTATCAACACTGGCCGGAGCTTAGCTGCTCAAGCACAAAACATGAACAATAAGAGCAGCAGCTGTTAGAAAACAACAATCGCATTTCAACTTTTGATTAAATGCTGAAAAGGACAGAGAGAGAGAGAGAGAGAGAGAGAGAGAGTGAGGGAGGCTGAAAGACACAGAGTCAATGAAAAACAAATTCTGCCTTTCCCTCTCACAACTTTGGCAAACAACTTATAATTGTGATAGCTGTTGTTGTTGCTGCTGCTGTTGTTGCAGCAGTCCTCGCAGGGAGTCACAGATAGTCATTGAAAGTCAATCAGCAGGCGGGCGATTTAATGCAATTCGAAAGTTGCTCGCGTGTTGCGAACCAAAAGTTGCTGACGGCCAATAAATGTCGACATCAGCAACAGCAACAACAACAGCAACTAAAAACAGCAGCAGCAGCCAAATGACAACAGCTAAAAGTCAGCTGCAAGCCATAAAAAAAGATGAACGACAGCCCGGCTGGCGAGCTGGCTGGCTGGCTGGCTGGCTGGTTGGTGGGGCAGCAAATAAATCGGTGCCGACAGCAAACTGTGGCAGCAACTTTGTCGCAGCGAGCAATAAATAAATGCAAAACAGTTGCAGCAAACACAGCATAAGACAAAGCTGCGGCTGCGGCTGCGGCCCAGGTGAGAGCTTGAGAGTCTTGGGCCAGTGGCTAGACGCTGTGCTGTAACCATGACGTCACCGGGCGACATCAGCAGGAGTAGGAGCACGAGCAGGAGCTGGCTAAGGGGCCGGGGCCGGGGCCGGGGCAGGGGCAGAGGCACAGAGTGGCACGTTGGCAACGTGGCAAGTAGCTGAGCTAATGGCTGTCGCAGTAGCGACCTTCGTCAAAGGCTTGCAGCATGCGGACAACAAGCAAACACACAAACACATACACACACACACACACACACACTCGCACATATACACACAAATGTATGTATGCATGTATGGCTAAGCAGACATGTGCAACATTCACATTATTCATGCAGCTATGCCGCATGTGGCACTGACGACGTGCAACTTTTACTTTCATTCGACTAGCGCGGTGTTTCGTGCCGGCTAAAGCGAGTTCAAGGCCAAATTGGCAAGGGGACAGGGGCAAGGGGATAAAGGACAGGGGCCAGGTGCAACTAGCTTCCTTCGTTAACAGCGACAGCTAATTGCTAGCACTTGAACTGAAGCCATATATCCAGCACACACACACACACACACACAGACGCGAGGAGTTGCTGCAGTGCCTGGCACACTTTTTCATAGCATACTTTTGAGCGCGAATCAAGTTTGCTGATTACCTGTTTAGGGTGCACATGCGTTCGACGAAGAAACTAAGGGAATATTTACTTTATGAATGAATCGAGGCAGCATTAGATACATATATAGATATGCATATATGCATGTACATACATATATGTACGTATATAAAATATCTAAATTAAATTTCATGATTAACAATTCATAGCATGAAACTTCTGCTTGTAGGCGAGTATAATTGATATACATACTATACACATGTGCGCAGTAATCACTCAACAAGGTGAACATTTCGAAATTTTAAAAAAAGCGTCTGTTTCAATTTTGAACTCATTATTTAGACTGCCTTCCTTTCGAGTTAAATGGAATTGACTCTTCTTCTTTTCCTAGTGACATTCAGTTGAGTATCGATGGCACTGTAGTGAAGTATCGATAGCCTCTCTCATTGGTATCGATAGTTTACTATACTACAATCCCCTCCAATTCCTATTGAGCATATATATGTATATATGTATGACAATTAGGTTTGCAGGCGAGTGTATATATATATATTCATACGGATAGCACTTCAAAAGTGCAGTAGTTACACACTATAAAGAACTGTCCATAAAGTATATTACAATATATTGTTTGTAAACGAGTGTAGGTGAATATACATACATATATGTATATGTGCATATATGTATATTTCTGGAAACATAATATTAATAGTACAGTATTCACACGACAAGACGAACTTTCGCAAACTCAACTCAAACCAAATACCTATTTTGTTTATAGGCCAGTGTAACTAGTTTATACATACATATGTGTATGATTATTATAGTGGTACCCCGATTCGATGCACGTTTAGCAAACAAGAAAAAGATTTAGATATTTCGCTCATACACATGTAGAGTGGGGATCTATTATAGGTATAATTGTAATTCGCTTTTTTTAAATAATTGATAATTGAAAATAATAACAATAATAATATATGATAATACTTTAAACATGTTTCATAAAAATAATAAATAAATTTGCATATAAGATTCCTAATTCGCCAAAACGACGGACCACACCGACTATCTCATACTCTCTCATAGGTAATACTTGATATAGGTAATACTTGGCATGCCGATGGATGGATCACTTAATGTATCCGTGGATCAGTTAAATAGTTACTCGGCTCATCTCAACTTTATTATTCTAGCTCGGAAATTATAATAGATATTATGGTATACTATAAGCATGTCTTTATACCCGAAAGTTTTACATGTTCTAAAATTTCTGAACTCGTAGTTCCAGTAGAGACAAAACCAACATACTCCATTCGCTTGGTAAGCGAGCATAAGAAAAACAACGACAATTTGTCGTTTTAGTCACATTTTAATTTTGGTAAAAACAAACAACTTTCGATTCTGCATTTGTGTTGGATAGTGTTTTATTGATGAAGTGCCGAGGCGTTGAAAAATGCAAATGCAGCTGCCAACTGTGTGCCCCATGCACTTGCTGCCCAAGCCAAGGCAAATCAAGTTGAGTCAAGTCAAGCCAAGTCGACCCACGCAGGAGAAGAAGAAGAAGAGCAAGAGAAATCCATTTGCCTAGCGACCTCGTCAAAGGACTCGGGCAGAGCAATATAGGGTCGAATGCCACGCCCCCTACCCAGTCGCCGCTTGTAATTAGCTACAGCTCCAAAGTGCAAAATAAAGTTGCGACTGGGGCATTGAAATTTATTATTTCACTCTAAATACCCTGTAAACGAAGGGCATATGCTAGAGTCCATGTGACATGAGACTATGGAGTAAATAGGTCTAAGGGTAGACAATAGGGCAATATGGATAAGTACATATGCATATATAGATTCCGAATTTCCATGTCTCTTATAGGGCATGTGATAGTCGATCATTTTAGCACTTCATTTAAACAGTTTGGATTGTGTGTGTATTTTTTAGTTTTGCTTATCGCGCCACAGAGATCGCCACAAAGGCCACGTTACGAAATTATTGGACATACTCACACACACACACACACATACACAGTCATATTCACACACACACACACACACACACACGCTGCGCCGCTGACATGCAATGCAAATAGTCAACACGCCGCCACATGCCGTGCACACAAATCAAGGGCACTTGTTCCATGTTGCCCGTCTGTGCAGCCCTCCAACGGCCCCGCCCCATGGCAACCGATGCCCCCCGTCAGTCCCTTGCCCGCAACTCGACTCACCCCACGCCCACAATAACACAACAATACTGGGCGAGGTCGCTGTGGGCGCTCGAGTTGCCGGGCAATTCAAATGGCGGCTAAAAGTCGCGTTCCATGTTCTCCTCTTCCTTTTCCTCTTCCCCCTCTGCTTCTGTTTTTTTTTTGTCGTCTAAAGTTGACGGGGGTCAGCAGCAACTACTACACAACTTCCCTGTGTGTGTGTGTGTGTGTGGGCGTATGGGCGTGGCTGGCTGTGTTGGCGTTGCCAATTAACAGAAACTGCGGAGTAATGTTTGCCAGGCGCGAAACAACGAAGTCGGGAGTACGGGCTGACTTTTGCATGTCTGCACACACACACGCACACACACACACACCTGCAGCACACGTGATATTATTTTAGTTATTGTTGTTAGCCGGCTATTGTTGTTGTTGCTGCTGCTGCTGCTGCTGTTGCTGTTGTGTGACATTGACATAAATTTTGGTTGGCCAAATGAAATGGCGGCAGCGGAAACAGCTAAGAAACCCGCGCGCGCAGAAAAAAAGCAACACACAAGGCAACAACACTTACAAAAATAACAAAATAACAACAAAGCAAAGGGCAAACAACACACGCGAAACACAACACACACACACACACACAGGCAGACACAGACACACACGCAAGGCACATTAAAGCAATTTTCTCGCAATATTTTTTTTTATAGCTTTCGCTTGATGTCGCTTTGTTGCTGTTTGTTGCTGTTGCTGTTGCTGTTGTGTGACACATTACATAAATACGAATCATAGTATTATAAAAAAAATACATATTTATATATGTACATGTATAATAAAAAATAAAACAGAAATATGTACATGACCAAGAGAATGGCATTCAGCGGCTAAACTGAGGCAAACCATTCCACTTAATGCGAAAATCGAATAGAAGCGCCGGCAGAAGGGCAGAGAAACTGCTAAAGGAAATAAACAATCAATGCTCAAGGCACACGAAATCGGCCAGAATCGAAAATCGAAACTCTAAATTGATTATAGTTTCAATAAAAATTGATTAGCCGCACGAGCTGCAAGGCTATGAAAGGAAATCGACGCGAATCTAGAGCAGGGGAAAACACTTTGAGCTAAAATTGAAATTGAAGCAAAAACAAAAATCAGCCATGCGGCGTAAATTCTTAGGATTAAGCAGAATTAAAGTTTATTTTCCTATAAATATCACGAACTATATGGAAGATATGAACTAATTGATTGGATCTCAAATACAAATTTCCATATATTTATTTTTAATTGTTTTTTTTTTTTTTTTTTTTTTTTTTAGAAGAAAATATTTTATATATACTCAAGAATTTCAGATGAATATATTAAAAATTAGATAAAAATTAATTGAAATTTGATTAGAGATAGTAAAATGAAACTCTTTAATATGAAGTAAGAGTGCTCGACTACGAGACACCCTGAATCCTTATATGTAGAGATATTCCCACTTTGCTTCTTCTCTGCATACAGAATTGTCCATTCCACAGAATTATCCATATTGTATTGTCCCATACAAGAAACAACAAATTCATCTACAAGCATTGATTAGCTGATTTTCTGGATCGAGTTTCGTAATCAAACTTTCAGCATGTTATACGACATTCACATGTGTGTATTTGCCAAACTAAAAGTCTCTAATATTTGAAAAAAGGGAAGAGTTGATCTTAGCAATAATGAAGATTGTATAAAAATACACATGAATATAGAGTTAAACTTGGGAGACGTTAATTCTAAAGAAGAACGACATATAATCTTATAAATGATGTTCGATAAGGTTTTGAATCGGTAACACTAAAATGAGAACTGTTAAGAAATCCATGAATACATGTAAAGTTGACAAATTTTGTCGAGCGCTGTGGCACGCTGCTTACACAATCTCAACGGGGTGGCAGCACCAGTTGAGAAGAACATTGATAGATTAAAGACATTCACACATGTGATTATCAGAAGTTTCGGAAATTACAGTGTGTTGGAGCTGTTTAAGTTGAATTATTCTATTCTCACTATTCAGCTCATTATATTAATACTCTACAAAATATACTATCTAAAATATACACGTGTGTCATATATAGTCGAGTTCACACATGATATAAATACCCATCTCAGTCGATCGCTTCATCTGCTGTGATGACGGCTTCATCTTCAAGGACTACAGAAGAGTATTGGGTTGTTTACGACCATCCTCGAAATAGAAAACCATTGAGTAGAGGAACGTGAGAAAGTCGCGTCGTGGGAGTCGATGGCAATAGGAAAAGGCTATTTTTAGAGGCAAAGGTCCTAGGTGATATAAAATTCAAATGAAAATAGTCGCGCTTTGCTGCTAATATCAGTTAAGCAGATATATCAATTCACATTTATTGTAGGCAATTTAGTTGGGGAACATTTCATAAATGCCCTGGCAAGAATTTTCCAAACAAATATTTACGTTGCTACGAAAAACTGAATTGATTTATTGGACAGATTAGATAGACAGATACATATATTATCTATTCAAATAGATTTACTTAAATGTATAATCGATGTGACAACGTGATCCCATACTCATTTGACAGCTATAAAAACATATTTAAATGCCAATTCAAATTAGCTTGACAATGGCTTTTAAATGGCATGGCAACAGACCAAATGAAATCACAGATGTCGTCAAATTTATATATCGATTTGCATATGCGAACTGTTCAGGGATATGCGAGGCTCCACTGCCTGACGTATTTTGAATAAAACCAAATTGGCTCTAATTTCTGTCAGAATATCAAATAGTTTAAACAGCCGTCGTGAATGAGGCCAAATGAGTCGGCCTCTTTAGGCCTTAATCTAGACCAAATCAAAAAAGGTTACCATTGTGATAATGGCTCTTGATTTATGAGCAGAAAGATGATTGAAACAGATTCAGATGAAGGTAATTTTGTAATTTAAAAATATCATGCTCATAGAATATGTTGTAATCTGAAGATTTTCTGTCCGACTATTATGTATACGAAATTAATGAGGCTAATTACAGTCGAGTCTCGATCATTTGTACACCGCTAAATCGGAAATCCCGATTAATCGATAAAAATTCTATCCCTTTGAAAAGATTCGTTCTCGAAATTTCTCGATAGTTTGAATTTTTGTGTAAATCGAAAAAAAACCTGATCTCCTTGCCGTTTCGAATTATCGGGACTCGACTGCAATGATAAAGCGATACCCGATAACTAATTGACCTATTGAAAACGTAAAAGAACCAGCAGATGTAAATATATATATCAGCCGAATGAGCTGAGTCAATCGCAGCATGTCTGCCTGACTGTCTACCCGTATGTCTCACATCTCTCTCGTCAAATACAAAGGTTAAAGACAATGTCAGACAATACGCAGCACGAGTTTTACGATAACTCAATCCATTTACTTTTTATCGTTGCTATGAATTGGATGAAAGCCATGAAACCAAGGAAGCAAATCGACCATAAAGCTTCGTGTGGCAAAACACAGCCTCGAAATGTTTGCGGATATGTTGGCTTCCCCCGCACAGTAGCTATTTAAGAAAAAAGTTTAAAAATAGCCTATTATTCAGATTTGATTTTTATGTTTGGAGTTCCATTGTGATATTGAGTATCTCAGCATATCAGCATACCGTGTTTACTTATGTGTGCGTGGTTAAAGTTGAACAGCTGCTCTGTAGAGAATTCAGGGTATCTGCGAATCGGGTATACCCGATGGGAGCACTTTTACTTGCCTCTATCATTATCTCTATAGAATTACTCCAGCATAAATATTTGCCTAATTGGACTGCTTTACTTAGAAGTTCAAGAAGTTCTTAAGCATTACAAAGTTTAATTAACACATTCAAATTTAACTAAACAAAAGCTCAATTAATTTCCTAATCAGCCGAAATTTGTGAATTGAAACACTTTCGCGACATTGAATTGCGCCCTAGGAGAGCCCTTGACGTTGACCTTGAACTCATGTGTTAAAGCACTCAAGCACGTGCTCATATGCGCGTGCACCTACACACGTACGCACACACACGCTCACACACGTATGCTTATGCTTATTAATTACAATAATTCGTCTTATGCAACACGGCGTATACGTAATGAAGCATTTGCCATTAGGCAATCGTTATAGCAGTGTGAGCTGTGTGTATATACTTATATGAATGTGTGTGTACGTCTGTGCGCGTTTATGTGTGTGCTGAATTATGCCGGCTCCAGTTAGTCGCACAGATGACTACGCACATTCGGCTCTGGCAAAGGAATCAGATAATTTTGTGACTTTTTGCGACATTCCGCGACTTTTGGCTGCGACAATGGCGACAGCGACGGCGCCGTCTGGCAAAAATCTGTTAGAAAAAAATAATAATAAAAAGAAGAAGAAGAGGTAGAGGCAGAAGAAGAGCGCTCGACTGGCTAGGCGGAAGTTGCCAGCCATTGTGAAGTCGTTGTCTCCATGCGACAGGGCAATGACTCGACTCGACTCGACTCGACTCGACTCGCCTTTGGCGTTGTTGAACCCGTTGCGCCTGCAGTTGGCTGACATTACGCATACGCCCAGCTGTGCAGCTGCAAAAGCAATCAGTGCAGCTAGAGCTGAGCAATCGTAAGCCTTCCCTATCAATTCTGTTCTGTTTAGCTGTAGTCTCTAGCGAGTCTCCTTTTGATAAGCAAGCATTTTGATTTCCTTCGCTCTATAAATGAATCGGCCTCTAAATTACACAATTTGATTAAATGTATGACATCACATAAGCAATAAAACACTGCACCTCCACGCAAGCCAAATTATCAAATTCTTTCAGTTTTTATGGCAAATCATAGAAGAAGAAGTTTTGATTATAACATCTTATTAACATCTGCAAATCTTCAAGTACTTTAATTTCTATAAACACGATATGAGCCAAGGGCTGTAAGTATGATATATCTAATCAATCAGATATAACTATATTGACTTGGCTTGACAGACTCCTTGATTATATAGTTAATTTATGAGCTATGACGGACCCATCTGGCAACCCTATATCATTTGGCAGAGACGGGCACAATACGCCGTACAGGCTCAAGGGGGATGTTTGAGAGTTATCATATTAAACGAGTACTGCTAACAAATTTACTTGAACCAAACAACATTTTTATTATAGTCAATATAAAAGAGTGATTTTAAAAAAAAAAAAAAAAAAACAACATGGGTGCGTAGAATATGGGCAGCCTTGTAGAGCTACCAGATGGGTCCGTCGAATATAGACAGCCCTGTCATTTATGCATCTACTACATAACCAGTGAGAATCATGTCAGCCCTCTAAGAATGGCCTATCTAGCCATCTCCCTCTGAGCTAGGATGCCTTTTGACGACGCCTCTGTCATGTGTAGAGGCTCTCAGCCTCACACTAATACTAAGAGTAACGAATTGGGTAACTTAGAAAACAGATTCAGCTATCGATAGCATGCTTTAATAGTAGAGGTTTAGAACACTTTTATATAATAGAACAACAACAAGATGTTTAATATCATTTAAGTCGGTTTGTATGTATATATATATAAGTAAGTAAGTCTTTTATAGAACAGCTAAAAACTTTCGATCCCCGAGTTCAGCATATCATCAATAGCTAATTCAACATATTCATGCATAACTTTATCTGTAAAGTCAGTCTATCTCATAATATAATAGTTCAAGTTGCAGTTCATGGATAGTCAAGTTCCTGATCTCTGTAAATGGCAAGACAAACATTCTTCCAGGAACACAGGACTCCCCCTTATCTACTCAGAACTTTCAAAATAATCCCTTTTTTTAAATAGATAAGGATGTATCTGTATTGTATTATATATTATATTATAATATTTTTAAAGGTAGAGATATAACTACAGATTCGATAGCCGGTGCAGTTGATAGGCATATAAAATGAGTCTTAAGTTGGATACAATTATGGACAATATAGCTCTTCCAATAGCTGAAAGAGTGTTGGTAAGATGGTAATTTTAGGCATACAAGACTGGGTCTATCTAGGTAGAGTCAGTTCCATGAGGCTTACAGAGATGTACTCCCCGTTTCTACAGACTGTCATCGTATATGTACATATATAATATATTTATTTTTAGATAATATCAAAATCGGCTTAGAAGCAAGCATATGTTAGTATGGTATATATTGTTACTTATATCTATAATATAAAAGCTGTGCAAAGCCTACTTGGTGATGATAATGAGATGTTACTATGCATATATATAGCATATATCTATATATATATATATGTATATATATATATATATATATATATATATATATATATATATATATTTTACTAATTATGTGTTTGAGCTGAAGCTGAAGCCGCAGTGGATGCTTATAAAGGAATAAATGAAAATAATTGAAGCCAAAGAAAACTGCAAACTTTGATATGCTTTAGATAATCATTTATTCAAATTGTTGCCAACTAACAAAGCCAACAGAGAGTGAGAGAGAGAGAGAGAGAGAGAGAGATAGAGAGAGGGAGAGAAAGAGAGCAACTTAAGAGACTTAACTTAAAGCAAAAACATTAAATATAAATATTTGTTAAGCTAGTTTAGCAGGTGGATTTTCATCATTTGCTTTTGTAGCAGGTGTTGTTTGATTATTTTGATTGGTTTTGAATAATTTGTGCTTGGTTTTGGGTACTTCTCATAGCCATAGTCCTTGTAGAAGTCCTTCTCTTTGTCCTTGTCCTTCTTCTTGCCGGATGCCGGCGTGCTCTTGCGCGGCCGATTCATTAGCGGATCGTCCATGGTGCGCGATGCCTGCTGCCGCACCTGTGGGGGCGGCCCTGGCGGCTTCTTCTTCTTCTTCTCGGGCTGCGGCTGCAGCAGCAAAATGGCTGGCTGCTGCTGTTGCTGCTGCAGCTGTAGCTGTTGTTGCTGCTGTTGCAGCTGCAACTGTTGCTGTTCGCGCTTCTCCAGAAACGCCGCATTCGCCGATGCCACCGTGGCAATGCGCTGCTGCTGCTCGAGCTGCTCCATCTGCTGCTTCTTCTTGTGGAACTGCACCAGCTGCGAGCTGCGGCGCCGCAACGCTGAGCCGTAGGGCCCAAAGCCGTCGCCGTTCGCTGAGCCGCCGACGCCAAAGAGTTTGCGTATGCGCCGCTTATTGATGAAGCCGCCAAAGTTGACGGCCAGTCCCAGCGCACCACCCGCACCACCGGCCGCACCGCCGCCAGCCGCTGCACCACCAGCAGCAAATGCCATTGGGCAGGGACTGTGCGCCGTGGAGCTGCCCGCCTCGCTGCCGCCAGCAACCATTTGGCTGAAATTGCTGTCCAGCTCGCAGCTAGCGCTGCCATTGAAGGTGCCGCCGCCGATGGTGCCCGCCGAGTCGGCACCACACGGGAACAGATATGTATTCAGGGTGCTGAGCGTCGTCGTTGTCGCCGGCCGACTGATGGCGCCCAGGCTGAGGCCGTTGCTGCTGCTGCTCTGATTGCTCTGATCGGGCAGCAGTTGCAGCGTCAGCGGCAGCGGCAGCATGATCGCCGTTGAGCCACTGATGTTGCCGCTGCCGGTGGTGCTGTTGCTGTCATAGCTATGCGGATTCACATAGATGTGATTATTGTTGCTGTTGCTGCTCGTGTTGCTGCTGTGCGATATTGTTGCTGCCGTGTTGTTGTTGCTGCTGATGCCACTGACCATCAAGCTGCTGCTGTTGCTGCTCTCGCTGTTGTTGTGATTGTTGTTGCTGGGCTGATGTTGTTGCTTTTGATTGGTGCTGCTGTTGCTGCTAGCTGGCAAGCTGATGTTGTTATTGTAATTGTTATTGTTGTTGTTGCTGCTGTTGCTGTGGCTGCTGCTGATGGTGCGCCTGCCACGCTCTGGCGCTGTGGCAGGTCGCGGCATAACCGACGTTGATGTCGTAATTGTTGTTGCTGTTGCAATATCCACAAATTGACGTGTGTTGCTGGCAGTAGTTGCAGTTGCTGCTGTTGCTGTTGCTCGTGGCTGTGGCTGTGGCTGTGCCTGTGCCTGTGGCAGTGGCTGCTGCTCTCGCTCATGGCCATTGCCATTGCTGTTGCTGTTGCCATTGCTGTTGCTGTTGCCATTGCCATTGCTGTTGCTGTTGCTGTTGTTGTTGCCGTTGCTTGCACTCATTGTAGCGCGTTTGTTGAAACCAATTGATGCAATATTTTGAACTTTTCGCTTTTATTGAACGTTGAGCGTTTATTTATATTATTTTAGTTTTCTTATTTAGTTTTATATATTTAATTTTATAAGTGCTTCCAAAATATATAAACTGTTTGTTTTTATTAAAGTTTAAATATTGAAAATAAATTCTTGGTGACTATGTTTGCATTTATTTAGTATTAAAGTTTAATCAATAGTTTGTTAATAATAAATTTAGAGTTTTAATTTCAAGTAATTTAAATATTTTTATTAAAATTCCATTATTTTTGTGTTTCTAATTTTATTTATATTTTTTTATTTAATATTTGAATATTGCATTTAATTACCTTAAAACCTTTTTTTATTATTCAATTGATTATTTATTTATTTGTTTAAATATTTTTTATTTTAAATTTTCACTTTATTTTATGTTTGTTTTTTTTTTAATATATAAAAAAAATATACTTTTTGCATGTGCATTAATTTACAAATTCTTGAAGTATTGCATTTATTTAAAAATTTTTTTGTGATTTCTCTTCTTTTTAAAATTTTTATTATTACTTTTATACTTTTAATACTTAAAAAAGAGTTTGATAAATTTGAGTTATTAAAACATTAATTCTATTATTTTTTATGTTTACAATTATTATTATTTTTTTTTTATTATAAATTTTTGTATGTATTTTCATTAGTATTTCGTTGTTTTACTAATAGTTTTAGCTTATCGTTCTTTCATTACATAACATTTAATTTATTTAGTCATTTTTTCAAGAATTTTCTTTGATATTTTTTGTTGAGCACAGTTTAGACACATGAGTTTTCATATACTTTTCACTGCATTTTGCACTGTTGCACATGAGAAGAAAAAGAAAAAAAACAACAAACAAATGAGGAAAGGTATTCGGTTGATAGGCCGCATGTTTATCACAGTGTTGGTCAGTGCGTCGATAAGGCTTTACACACTTTAAGAGTACAAAAAAAAATGTGAAAAAAAAAAAAACAAACAAAATTTGAAATTTGAATTAGCGCGCGGCACTTGGAACTGCAATGAATGTCACACGCATGCACACACACACACACACGCACACATCAAACACACGCTCACATACACACTGTGAGCCTGAGAGAGAGTCGTTCGCTAGCCTCTGACTGGGCAGCTGCTGTTATCAGTCAGAGCCACGTGCTTAACGGGCCGCGTGCCACAATTGTATGAACTCTGCGGCGCGTTGTTGACAATGCCGCAGCGCCAACAGCCGCAGCAGCAGCGAGCTGACTGCGAGAGCGAGCAGGAGAGAGAGAGAGAGCGAGCGAGCGAGCAAGTAACTGGCGAAACTCATGCACAGGCACACGCACGAAGTCATTCGCGCTGTTAGTTGCGTGTAAATATATGTGTGTGTGTGTGTGTGTGTGTTGTTAACTGGGCCGACGAGCTGGCTAACAGGAACTGGGGGCCAGACTCGCGCTGTCTGCCAGCGCGTTGTGACTTCTTCAAAAAATGCCAAACAATTGGCCAGAAATCTAAGCCAGAAGCAGAGCGCAGACAAACCACTTGAAGCACACACACACACACACAAACACATACACACACACATACGCACACACATACGCATACATACATATATAGTTGTAGTTGTTGTCGTGCTCGGGCTCAATTTCGGGAGTGTTTCGGTTCAGTTGAGTTCACTTCATGGCTAACTTAACTAAATGCCGCGCTGCAGCATGAGTAGCAGCAATGCACACATACACGTACACATACACACACACACACACACATGCTCGACTTTAACTCAACTCGGCTGCTCATCGGCTGGCAACTCGTGAACTCTGACAAAGCTGTGACTGTAACTAATGTATTATAGTTGCTGTTGTTGTTGCTGTTAGTTTAACATGTTGTTGTTGTTGCTGCTGCTGCTGCTGCTGCTGCTGCTAGCCGAGGCGGCAACATTTCAATTCGGATTTAGCGAATCGTGCGGCTGTTCCGCCTGCCTTATTCATAGTTGTTGTTCGCCTCGTCCTCAGCAGTTGCTCTTTTTTCCCTTTTTTAGACACACACACACAGATATACATATATACATATTATTCTTTCTTTTTTTTGTTGATTTCGTAACAGTTAATACTATAAATACGTGTGTGTGTGTGTGTGTGTAGCAGCTGCTGCCGTTGCCATAAAGCAGTCGTTTATTCAACTGCTGCTCCTGCAGGTCAAATCAACAACATCTGCAACATTGTCAACAACAATATCTGCTGCTGCTGCAACTGCTGCTGCTGTCGGTCACATTTAACCTCCATATGCATACATATACATATGTAGTAGTCCCGCATATTTCTTACAGCATATACGGCCGAGCTGCGACAGGCGATTGCTTTCAATTATGACAAATATGAAATTCGAATTGCCATATATTAAAGTAGCTCAAATTTGATATATGCTATTCAAATATCTAGCATATTTTCTAATCAAATACCAGACTTCTTGACATGTGCTTGCCGATTATTCTCAAACAACAATATTCAGCTATAGGCAGCTCATGTATCGTATAAATCAATTCCTAGCATTTCCAACTACGATATCCCAATTCCCGAGAACTGATTCCATCTTAAATCTTGTTATGGCATCTAATTATCGAGATTTTATCACTCACACGAGTGACATCTATTAAATGATGAATTAAATCTCAAATCGTGTCAACCTATAACCAGTTGGGAATTATTAAGCTCACAGCTTTGTAGATACATAGCTACAGAGTGCCGCTGCTCATTTGATAGATTTTTAAGTTTATTACTGTATTTGTGTATTCATTCACTAGTAGAAATCAAAGACCGCAATGAAATTCCTTAATCTAAATTTTAAGTAATACATATATCTCAATACATATGTACATCCCAATATATCATGTTTCACTTCTAACTTTTGTTGCTAAACTTAAATGCAAAATTTAATTTAGTAGCCATGAAAGTCATATTCGATAAACATGAATCTGGAATCTAGCAAAATGAGTACACATTAAGCACCACCTATTCAAAATTTTAATAACTATATGCAGAAAATTTGGTTTTATTTAAATCTCTTATGGATTGACGAAAACTATCCAATCCAATTATGTATATGTACTCGCGCTTTGGAAGGGAACGATATAGATTCTGTTTTATTTCAAATATGATGGATGCCAGAGATTTTAAAAGGCAAAATACAGATTATTTATAGCATCTTTGTTTCCAGAGATTCGACAATTATGTTAATGTAGACTCCTCCGAATTAATAAATTTCCGTAAATCCTCGTCAACGAAACAAGGTAATACGGAAAAACATGTCAACGATTGTTAATTAGAACTTATGTACATCAATATAAAATGTAGAAAAGTGGATCTCACTTAAGTGAAAAGAGAAGTACCATAAATGAGTTCACTCTATTGGGAGCGTGAGCGAGTATTATGCAGTCGGTCGTACATAATACTAAAAGTCAAATGAAGCTCAGACACATCCCACATGTATACAGGAAATCCAACTTAACTTTCAGCAAGTTCTAGGCCCGATAAATATATCTCTATATACAAACATATATATGCATATACATGTACATATGTATGCATATAATTCCCAATTTCTTGTATTTAAGATTAGCTGCTTTTTATGTTGACCACACACAATGTCGGCTGAGAAGAAGAAGACGCAGCCAGCGCAAATATTGGTAATGCGTGATGCTTGGCATGGCCAACGCGTCGCATGCGCAATTTGTTGAATTGTCGTGACGCATACGCGACGTGGCCCGCCGTGGTTGAGCGGCAGGCGTAGAGCTGGGCGTTAGTTTGAGGAACTGTGACTGAGAGCGTGTTGGGATCATAGCAAATATGCAAGGCACTTCTGTGTGCATTCACTATGTTGTTTTGCCGCGCTGCCTTGCAAAGCGAATTGACAGTGTCATAGTAAAGAGTTTTTCCCAATTTAGTTGATATTAATATGCTTATATATATATGTATATATATATCTATATACATTTTTGTATACCCTGAGCACATTGAAAGTGGAAAATCAGGGTATACTAGGTTCGTTAAAATTGATCGAACTGGCACTTATATTGTTGATACCGAGCTTCCTTTAATAGGGCTAGTCTACAAGAAAGCACACACACAGCAGCCCATGCGTGCGTGTGTGTGTGGGTGTGCAGGTATTGTATCATGTCTAAGCGAAAATGATTTATAGAATTACTGAACTATCAGTGCCTCATGGGATTCAGGGGATCTCGTAGTCGAGCAGTCTCGACTAGAGCTTTGCCACTTGTTTTATTATGCGATTCTTTTTTTTTTTTTGCCGGGCTGTTGCTGCTGTTGTTGCTGTTGTTGGTTCGCTTTGCGTTTTTGCGGCAACCTTCATGGCTAATAAGCAGGCTGGTAGCAGTCACGGCACGTGGAATAAACTGACTTTGACTCCAACAAGAGCGGACGCCAGAGCGAAAGTGCGAGAGAGAGAGAGAGAGAGAGAGTATGTGTGTGTGAGAGGCAACAGAAATATTGATCAAATTTTTGTTTGTCAGCGTTGCCACAACAGCAAATGGGACAAATGAATTGGTGGAGCTACATACCTCACCATCCAATCTACACCTACCACCGCCCTCACCCCTCTCCCCTCTACTACTCAGTGCTCAGCAGCGACAGAGCAAATGTCAGGCAAACAAACAAATAAATTCTCAGCACCCACCCGTTCATTGTAATGGATCAGCAGAGAGACTCCCCCTCCGTCTGCCTCTCCCTCTCTCTCTTAGTTCACATGCCCCCTGCCACGCCTCGTAGACAGCCGCTGGGAGGCTGCCTCTGAGCAATCTCCAACTGCAGCTGACGACGACGCTTTGCATTTGACAGAAGCAAACAGCAGCAGCTCGCTTGCTGCCGCTGCCGCTGCCCCAACCGGCCTCCCCTTCTCCTCCTCCTCCTGCTTTCACCGCTGTCGCCCTCTCTCTCGCTCTTACTCGCCTGCTGCTCTTGTCTGAGGCGCATACAATGGCAAAACGATTTTCGTGCTAAAAATAACTAAATTGATGGCGTCTTTCAGAAACCCCCCGCCCCGACACCGACACACACCGACACACACACACTTGCACACGTACGTAGCGCACTTGCATGAGTCCGCGTGTGCTCCATAAAGCCAGCAACGCGAGGGCCATGTGGGCGTTAAGGGCGGGGCATTCGTCTATCGGCCAGCTGGTCATGGCCACGGTGAAGGCAAAAACAACAACAACAACAACAACAGCAACACGAAACGCAAGCAAATCAATTAAAAATTTTGCGTTTAGCACAACCAAAACAAAGACATCGCCTCGACAAATACTCGCAGAGTTGATTTGTGGGCTCCCCGCCCCCACTGCCCTGCCCTCTGTCAGCCCCTGCCCCTAAGAGCGGCAAGCGTTGCTGGCCCGAGGCAATTGGCCCATTGCAACACCACTGATGGCATTCTTTCGTGCCGCTTGACATTTCCGCCTGAGATTTTCATGACTTGCCAACTTCAGCTCTGCGGTAGACTCATTATGCTACACTCTGACAGCGAGCCCAACCTCAGATATGTAAATATGTACATTTATATTCACAGCCATTGCCATAAGCTAATTGTCAAGCATTGCCAAATAAATTTCACATTGTTTTTCTATTATATTCAAAGTTCCCATTGCAAAAGGTATACAATTTGTTTTATACTCAATATCAAGATTGAGTTGGTTTCAGCTCTTACAGCTATAAATCATGTTCAGGGTTGATTAATATCTGCAAAGTGTCTTTCAAAAACTGCTTCTGAATTCATCGAATTTATTTATCGATTAATTGATTGAATGCATTGATTGATGAGCTTTTGGAATATATTACATTGTTTAATAACTCGCGAAGGATTCAGTTAAAAAAAGTTATTCACTTTGTCAAAATAATATAGATTAAATTTTTAAATTAAATTTAATATTAAAGACATTCGTTTAACTGAAACCTTCATGAGTTACTATAGAATATATATATGTTATATCTAGATCAAATTTATCGATCTTATAGATAGCACTGCGCAATATCTTGGATATTATCCATTGCTGATATTTTTAAATATCAGATTTATTTATCGATTGCTAATAATATTTACAGATTTATTTATCATTTAATCATTTAATAATTATAATTAAAACGAATTTATATAATTTATAAAATTGTTCAATAAGATTTGTTGTATCTGGTAAATACATATTGATTTTAAAGATTAATGGATTGATCGATAAATCAAATAAATTTTACATATGCACTTATCGATTGACTTGTAAATAGCTAGATAGTATTGTAGTTCATGATCATATTTTATCGATTTATCGATAGATATTTAATGCCAATTTGTCCCGCTAGTAAGTCAATTTATTTACTTTAGTTTATATCGATTGATCTTCATGTTTTTTATTAACAAATCATATACAGATCGATTTAAAAATTTAAAATGAATATAACAAAAAATAATATATCATATGTATTGTTGAATAATTTATATGATTATTCATTATTACATTTATTCGAGTGAATTTCTTGTTTTAAGAGTTTAACAGCTGTTGAATAATCGAGGATGGATATCGATATCGATTATCGAAAAGGAGCAATGTGCTTGCGGCATCAAATCCAAGATATGCCTAGCATAGAATTTGAATATCTTAAATATAGCTAGCATAGGGATAATACTTTCCTGGAAGCCAACTAGCTGCAACTACGCTGCAGATACTTGCGCCTATGCTTAAGGGATATAGTAATTGATCGATATATTTACATCATTTTATAGTTATCCTGCATGACAAACTGCTTTTGTCTGTCGTTGGCGTTGCCGTGCGATTGGCCGATTGGTTGGATACACACACAGATACAGATACAGAGATACAGATACACACACACACAAAGCAATTCATACACATGCAAAAAAAAAGAAACGACAACAACAAAAGAAATTTTAAATAATTTTGTTCTTCTTTTAGCATTTTTTATACAGAGATTGGCATTCAAATTGAGTTGCCTTTGGAACTGGCTGTGGCCAGGGATTACTTGGCCAGGCTTGGGCTAGTGTTGGGCCTGGCCTGGGCCTGGCTTGGGCTACCTCTTCTTCTTGTGACGCATCTCTGCTGGCGAGCGCACAGCGGGCGCCGCGTGCATAATTCCCGACACCAGCTTTGTAGCTTTCTAACTTCGCCCTGCACCGCAATTACAACAACAGCAACAACGATAAACAGTGCGAATTACAACAACAACAATAGAGTGAAAAGCGCGTCGATGTGTACGGGCGCGCGCGCCTCTTGAAAATGTGACAGCAAACAAAAGAAAAGCCGCAGGTGCGATTGGGTTTACGGCAGCAGCGTTTGTCATTCCATTGAGACGACTGAGGTAGAGGCGGTATTGCGGACACAGAGGGCGGGCGGGCAATGAGAGGGGTCGTCGAGAGCGTCTGTTAGCGCTGCTCTATGATCGTTGACAATGGTTTTTTTTTCGCGTTTAGTTTCTAATTGAATTTTCAAACCTTGTCTTTGGCCCCTAGCCGGAAACGAACGAAAGCTCACACGAAGACAAGGGAGGAAAGAAAGAAACAGAAAGTGAGAGAAAGACAGAAAGAGAGAGAGAGAGAAAGGGGTAGAGAAAGCAAGCAAAAATATGAGTGCACAGGTCTCTCGCAACTCATATCCACATGTCCAACAGTCAAGCAGAGAGCAACAAATTGCAGGCAGAGAGACTAATAGGGTAGAGGTGGTGGTGGTGGGGGTGGAGGTGGAGGTGGAGGTGGACGTAGAGGCAGCGGGTGCCGAAGGGTTGCTTTAATACGAGCGACAAGCACGCGCGGTTGTTAGCGCATTTTAAGCTGCGCTCAAGGCCAGCCGCTGTCCGTGCTTAATAATCGGCCGCAATATGGCGCGAACCCAAGCCCAAGCCCAAACCGAAGCCCAGCCACACAAAACCCTTAACCTTAGGCAGCCCTCTCCAAGCAACCAAGTTGGTCTTATGCATATTCAGCGTTAATTGGCTGCAAGTGGCAATCGATGATGACAAGTGGCAAAAACATAACTGTAAAGGCACACATACACCCATACACACACACACACATACACACATGATTTCATTGCTTATCATTTTGGGTCTTTCAGCAAATCGAGACAAAGGCGAAAAAGGTAAAAACATTTCACAGGCTTGACTCACTAAGCAAGTGTGCCAAATGCCAAGTGCTAAGAGGCAGGTGGCAGGTGGCAGGTGGCAGGGTGATAGGGCTAACGGTAAAATACGTCAGGTTGACAACTATTGAAGTGGCCTCTGCATTCCAGCATTTCTCATTGGCGTTGGCCAAAGTTGTTCACATTTCGAATTTCACTTGAAGTGGTAAACAGTTATTTGAGCCACTTTATTGGGCCAAAGCGGTTGTGATTCAACTGAATTGCCTAAACTAATATTTGCTAGGCAGCTAGACAGGAGTGTCACACTATAATGTTGGCTCATTATACTACTCGAACTACTCGAGCTACTTCGTATACCCTCAATCCATTAAAACGAAATATATATAACATGCAGAAGATGTGGCACACCCCGTAAGGCATTCTATACATATGTTTGACCAGGGCCGAGTCAATTACGGACAGACCTCCGCATACTTGAACGCGTTGATCTCAGAAGCTATACGAGTTAGAGACTTGAAATTTTTGTGTAAGTCGCACAGATCGAATTTGTATCCAAATATCGATAACTACTCCCTTTTATTGTTATCAATTAAAAGCATCTACATCTTCTACACCTGTAGAGTGAGAATCTTCAAATTTCAAATATGGATTCATGTGTGTATCATAGAACTTCGCTTTTTGTTATAATCCAACTACCACTATAATTGATCTAATAGAAATATATTTGAATTTAATTAAAATTTAATCAAATTAAAATATTAAAAATTATCTTAGATTATTTTACTTAATTTATGTCTCCAGCGGGCTTGGACCGACAGACAACAGTTGGCTAGATGCCGGATGGATATGCCTAGTTTTATCGCAGCTTCCAGAATTCATCGGGTTTGCTACGCCTCCTCTCTGATCATGCATGCACGTAGATTTAAGTATTCGAAATGCAGTTCATAAGCTATTCCTCACCTTTTTGCTTGAGCAGTAATTGGACTACTTGATTCACTTCTATTCATATCATTTTTTAAAATCTCCACCAAATCTATTAATCTAATTCCATCCTATTGAAGCCATTCGTTCTGTTCGTCTGCGACTTCTGCTTACTATAAATTCCTCTAGTTCATGTTGTTTAAGGGGCTTTCCCGATTTCCACTTTTCTATCGGTTTCAGAATCACGGCCGAATCATGGATTTGATTTGCTTAAGGCGAAATGTTTGCGGGCAAGTGTTTACGCGCCCATAAATTATGCTGCGAGTTTATTTTATTTTGCTGTTGATGTTTGAGTTTAATAAATTTAATTGATATTTTCACCTTTTTCTTTCGCTTTTTTATTAGTTTAATAGATTTTTGAATGTTTCCATCGGCCCACACGACGTATGCACAATAAACGGAAAAGCAATTAAATCGTAAATAAAGCAAATGGAAATTAAGAAGCCGGCGTCTGATATGCGCTGTTAACTTTAGTAAACAATTGTTTATTTGTTAATTAAAGCATAAAACATGCCATATCGCGAATCAAAAAGAAAAATCAACTACGAAATTATAGAAATTATGAAGGAAAAATAATCGGAAAGGCAAATGAAAAATGGCAAAAAGAAACAAACTAAAGTTCTTGCATGTGGCAGTCTGTGGATCGTAAATCGCTTGGAATTTAGCTAACGTATGTAAATATTTAGACAATATTTGAAAGAAAAGAAAAAAGGAATCTTGTATATCTCGCTTTTTTATCAAGCGAGGAAGCGGAAGACGCAGGCGAAGTAGAAGAAAGCGAATGGGAACAGAGAAAGCAGATGAAACTGCGAGAAACTCAAGCTGATTGCAACTCAATGTAGGCGCGATGGGCGCTGGGCGTGTCGCTAGTGATAGGTGTGGGCGTGGCGGCAATCGCTTTGGCAACATTTGCAGCTTACCTTGGCGCTTGGCTTACGCTGCCGTGCGTCGTCGTGATGTGGGCCATGCAGGCGATCCATTAACTTACTCCTCTGCGTTCCACTGGGTCAAATCTACACACGTATACATATAACCATATGTATGTACATATATGTATATATGTATCTATATACATATATAATAGTTTATATACATATATGTACAATAAGTATTGGTCCTATGTACAGCTGGGTTATATATATACATACATATGTACAGATTTAGGCTGTTTTATGACATACTCACACACACACACCCATACACACTCTAGCACACACACACACACGCGCAGAGCTGTACATAAATACACTTAATATGTTACGTATACGTAATATGGTTATTGCTGTGGCTGTTATTCCCGTTGTTGTTGCTGCTGCTGTGTCTAGCTGAGCATATATTTATGGGGCAGACATATAGACAGACGCCGCAATATATATATTTATTTATATTCAAATTCAGATGACAAAAGAAATGAAACGAAACGAAACAATTTTCTTTCTTTAGTTTTTTGTTGTTTTATTTTTTTTTTTATTTGTTTCTTTCTTTTTCACGAGCTGCAGACGCGGGTCGACGGCGGCAACATTTGTCGCACACATTTTTCACATATTCAACAGCAACAACAACAGCAACAACAACAACAACAACAAGAGCAACTCATGAATTCCACACGACAGCGAAGCTGTATGAAAGACGACAACGTGCACAGGCTAACACAGACAGTGAGTGAGAGAGAGATAGAGAGAGAGAGAGAGAGAGTGACGGAGAGAGGTGTGTGTGGGGAACTAGTGTGCGTGTAGGTGGGGTGAGCTGTGTGTTGGTCGGGTAAGTTAAGTGTGTGGTGGTTTGGGGGGTGGAGGGGCGTGTAGCGAGCGCGACGTCATTGGCGACACTTTTTCACATCATTTACTTTTGGGCTTAATTGCCGCCTGCTGTATGCATTGGACAAAACACTGCACGCACCGTGAGGCCAACCGGGGGACACAGGAATTCGCTCACAGGAAAAAAAAAAGGCTGAAGAAAATGCGGAGAATTCCGAAACGCGAAGCGGAAAACGCGCACTGGAAAGATTTCGCTCAACGGATTGCGGATTGTGAAGGCAAGTGCGCAGCGTTCACCGGCGTGCGAGTTACTGAAGATCGCCAGCGACGGCAGCGGCAGCGGCAGCGGCAGCAGCTGTGGTGGCAGCGGCGACAGCAGCAGCAGCAGCAGCAGCCGCAGCGAACGGACTACAGACCAAACAGTAGACCAGGAGAAGGCGCTGGCAAACGCAAAGGCGAAAATGTAGAAGACGCCGTTGCTGCTGAGCAAATCCAGCGCAGATCACTCATGCCTCTTTATGCGTGTGTGTGTGTGTGTGTACGCTCTTTGCACGCAAATTGTTTTGCAGCAGTCAACGTCAAACCGGCCAAAACTGCTCCGCAACGCGTTCATGCGGCACACGCTTACACGATTGGGGGAAAGGAATCAAGTTAACAAAAAACATAAACTAATAGTAGAGAGAGTGTAATAGAGAAAGTGAAAAAGAGTGAGAGAAGAAGACAAAGAAAGAGAAAGAGAGGACGAATAAAAACGACACAGCAAGAAAAATACAGAGAGAGAGAGACAGAGCAGGAGAGAGTGAAAGAGAGCAAGAGACAACAAGAGAGAGAGAGAGAGAGAGAGAGAGAGAGAGAGAGAGAGAGAGAGAGAGAGAGAGAAAGAGAAAGAGAGAAAGAGAGAGAGAGAAAGAGAGAAAGAGAAAGAGAGAAAGAGAAAGAGAGAAAGAGAAAGAGAGAAAGAGAAAGAGAGAAAGAGAGAGTGGGATAGAGAAAGAGAGGGAGAGAGATAATAGGAGGCAGAGCTATATAGAAAGAAGAAGACGGGGAGAGAGATAAGAGGAGGCAGAGATAGATAGGAAGAAGACGGGAAGTGAGAGAAGATAAGAAAGATAAGATACGAGCGAGCTAGCGAGATAAAGAGAAGGAAAAAAATCAAATATAGAGAGCAGAAAGCCACAGAAGCACGGAGAGAAAAATAATATATGGCAGGAAAAGTGAGAGAAATAGCGTAAGAGCGAGAGATGGAGATGGAAAGGGAAAGAAAAGCATATGAAACGAGAATATAAAATAATGTATGTATATTTAAATTGATTAATCTTGCCACATCAATAATATATGTATATATACTTATAAATTGCACTGTAACTAGTCGTACTATAGAGCAGAAGCCTGGATTCTAAGAAAATGAACAAAGAGAGGGATTAAGTCGAATATGGGCTTCGCTATATATACTATTATAACATAATGCTACATAGTACAATAGATTGATGATCTACGAATATATCAAACTCGTATTACTGCTCGACTGATTGATTAAACAGAAATACTACAATGATTACTGAATGCGATTCGATCGCATGAAGGCGATTTCAGAGGTTTGTATAGGGAAACTTGAAGGCGCAGCAAAAGATTTGCTTAGTATTTTATTCATTATCCAGTCATTCTTTTGGAACATAAAAAATATTCAATTTAATAAACAGTTTAGGCCGAGATGGGGAATGACTTTACTTTTGCTTTTCGCGAAATGTCAGCCCGTGTAAACGAAAGCAGCGTTTGCTGAGCTCCAACCTTGTCATTCCTTCTCGAATTGCAATTCAACTGCATTGGGCCAGGAAGGCCTCGGCCTTGTCGCTTAAGTGCTTAGCCAACGCATATTTGAGCAAATAGAATCAAAGTGCTTGGCATGAAAAGATCCTTGGCGAAAGCTTTACCGATCTATTCTAGGCAACAGCTGCTATTATCAAACTACGATCACAATATAATATATTTATACACTCTTCAGTTTATTGACATATTTGATGCTCAAGTCAACATATGTATATACGTAGGTAGTATCATCATTAGTCGTGCGCACTTTATGACTGAAATATTTTGTATTTCCTCAATTATTCAAGAATTACAGCAAACCTGCCAAAGAGCTCGGAGAGTGTTGCGAGTGCCCGACTAGGATATACCCAGTAAGCCATATAATCGAACGTATTATTAAACAAGTAAGAAAACTCTAGTCGAGAGTGCTCGACTACGAGATCCCCTGAACCCTTCAAGCAACAGCCATTTCAATCATTTTTAGCGTCTCTCTGCTTACACAAACACACACATATACACGCAAACATACATACATAGACACACATAGGCACGCATGGGCTGCAGTGTGGGCTTACTATGGGAACTTAATTGTTTATTTTTCTGGACGTACGTTCTCCATGAAACTTTCAGATTGTGGTTTTATCATTACTATGCGTATAATTGCCAAAGCTCAAGTCTCTAGTATTTGAAATACGCCTTTTACAAACTTATGGGTGAGGGGGTGGATATAGGGGTGGGGGGTGAAATTGAACAAAAATCGAAATTCTATAACGTACATATCAATCTACATTTAAAATTTGGATACTCTAGCTCTAAAGATGTAGGAGATATAATTTTATAACTGCATTTCGATAAGGTTTTTGATCGATAAAAAAATAACGGGATGAGTTATCGATTTTTAGTGATAAACTCGATATCCGCGTGCTATATACGAGCATTTTAAAAAAAAGTTGAAGTCTCTAGCTTCTATATCTTCGGAAATCGACGCGTTCAAACATACGGACAGACGGACAGACGGACAGACAGACGGACAGGGCTAAATCGACTCAGTTCATCGCCCTGATCAAGAATATATATACTTTATGGGGTCTGCCACGCCTCCTTCTGCCTGTTACATACATTTCAACAAAAACATTATACCCTGATTTCCCATTTTCAATGGGTTCAGGGTATAAACAAAAAAAAAATGTAATTTAAATAAATTAAAATGAGGAAGATACCTACGGACTCTAGTGTCCGATGACAAAATAGACAGGGTATTTTCAAGCCGTTTACTATCCATTGGAAACGAGTTCCCTTGGTTTTTTGTTTTTCTTGTTTTTCAAGTTATTTCAGCGATTCGGGCGACACTTTGACAACTCATTTAGCGAGCATTGCGATGGGCTAGCCCCACATACATAAATATGTATACATATACACATACATTTGTGCATAGACTTTTGTCACGTATTTGTTTAGCTGAATGGAACATTCATCCAGCACACAAATTGGAAAACTATCGATTAGACAAAGTATGGGAACTGGCAAATGAGTAAAGTTGAATGCAAACATCTGCTAAAGCAAAAGTTGGCCAAAATATATATATATATATATACATATATATAATGCAGAGAGAGAGAGAGAGAGAGAGAGAGAGAGAGCGAGAGGGAGAGAAAGGGAGAAATCGGGGGTGGCAGGCTGATCTCGCATGGCAAATGACGCAAAAAACAATTAGAGATATTTGCGAAATGCACATATTTCTGCACTATTTACTTTTTTCTCAATAGTATATGGTTAATTTATCGTATCTGTTTTAGATGCAAACGTCAATGGATGTGCTGCAGACAGAGAGAGAGATATAAATAGAGAGAGGGAGAGAGAGAGAGAGAGTGAGATTGGGGCAATAGTTGAGTACTTCCAGCTAAATCTTTTAGCATATTTTTGTTTTCATGAGTTATTAATGCGTTTTATAGCCCAACAACAACAACAACAACAAAAACAGCAAAAACAGCAACCGCAAGAGGCCTAAGTGGAAGAAGAGGAAGCAGCAGCCAGCAAACGAGCGACCTTCACTCGCATTTTCCATTCCATTCCATTCCATTCCATTCGATTTCAATTTCAATTTCAATTTCGATTTCCCACTCGCCAGCTGCGCGAACGCACATTGCGTAAATGCTGCTCAGATGCTCTGCCTGCGGCCACACAGATACGCAGATACATCCATCTATCTGCGGATCGATCTATCTATCATCTGATGGCTACGCAGCAGAGAGCTGTTGCCTTGCTTTCGTCAATTGTCGACAATATCGCTTTATTTGTTTCAAAAGCCAAAAGCCAAACAACAAAAAAACAAAAAACAAAAACCACGAGCACTGCGAAGCAATTTTCAAATAATTTTAATGCATTTTCATTCTCAAGCATCGCCGATTGATTTGCTGTTGATTTTTGCCAGAAAAGTGATTTGCGCCAAACAAGAAGTATACCCATTGAGCAGGGGCTCGCTGGGTATAATGATTTTATGCAATGACGGAAGATGGAAGGATAATACGTATGTATATAAGCAAAGTAAATGCCGTTTCATCTCACATTTCCTTGGGCTGTCTATCGATAATTATCGATATTTCAAACACATTATTTACAATCAATGAGTACAAAAGATAGAGACACTTAGTTTGGGCTATATATTATTATATAATAATATTTTAAAGTGGATTAAATGCTTGTCATTTATATCTATAGCTCAGGCAATTTTCTTGTAATCGATAAGTATCGATTCCAAATTTTTAATACACTTTTCTGTATATTATTGTGCACTTGCGATACTTTCCACGCATATATTTAGGGTCAGGTAAATACATGTTTATATATACATAAAATACATGTTTATATGTACATACTTATACCCAGGGAATCCCATTGATTATCTAGAACCAAAATCATGCAGTCAAACCAGAGTGAGAGTAGCTGAAGTAGATGAGTATATACACATATACATAAACATATTTACATACACATACAGCCACACACACTCAACAAACAACAAGCTTAGGGTATTCGCTAGTCAGGCTCACCCGCTCTCTCCTTCATTTTGCCTGGCGAGGGCGTTAACGTGGCGTGGGCGTGGCCTTTGGGGCAACGCGCTGTTGATGGGTGCGAATGGATCAGTTGCAGTGCCCAGCACAGCTCTAGGGCAAGACTGGGGGCGAGAGTGGGCGGGGTCGCCAAGCAAAAGTGTTTACACAATTTGCTTCGATATTCATGTTTAATTAAGTCATTTTGGCATTTGAATTGCTTATTTGTTGATTGTTATTTGTTTGTTCGACAAGTGTATTTCGCCCCATTGATTGATCGCTCGAATCTGCGCGCTTGATTGATGCACCCAGCATGGCAGGTGCAACAACTTTCGCTTCTGCCCACATTCGTGCCACAGCAGAGGCACGAAATGAAATAGATTAGCGACGAGTTCCGACTATAGATGCATATGGGGTATTTGTACCTTATGATGTCTCTCTCTCTCTCTGTCTCCCCGACAATTTGTATATTTAACTAAAAAGGTATTTGGGTAACACTTATACATACATATATCAGATATCTCAATAGCCGAAGAATCGAATATTCATTACATTTTCTGGTGACGTCAGCACTGACACGATAACCCTTATATCACATCAGTGTAAAAAGGGGAAAAAATAAAAGCCTGGAGGCGTGGCTGAGCTGAACGGAATTGCTATAGCAACATGGCCTAGCTACATTCTTGCAACAACCGCAAAGCAACATGCTGCAGAGCAATCCGATAGCAACATGCTATAACACTGCCTAGCAACAAGGTATAGCAATATTTGCTTAGCAACATGCTCAAGGAGCTGTAAAGAGTTGTGTAAGAATTAGTTTACTAACAATATGTCACTAAGCCGTCTCTGGGCAATATGCAGCACGAACATGCAACATTTGAAAAGCAACATTTTGGCTCTATCAACTGCATATGTATATAGACTTGGCAGCATGTTGCTGCATTCATTAGAAATCACATTGCATTGGAAAGAGCTGCATGTAGTAGAAGTGGTCTACGCAACATTACATATGTATCTAAACAGCGACATTGGATGACACCAAGTGTCATTGCATCATGTACATATAGCTTAGTAATTTGCAATTTATTCCAAATTAAGCTATATAATAAATATACCAAATTGCAATAAAAGCACTCAATAAGAGTAGCTGCAAATAGCTAACCTAAATTAATTGTAGAAAGATCCCATTATGCACAATAATTCTAGCAATTATTTGTTTAGCAAGCAGCACATACCGCAACACTTAGCCTAGACACAAACCGCATTATGCTCGTTTCGTTTGCTTTCGCTCTTGTGTGGGGGAGGTCGATATACATAGATTCAAGTACTCACCTGCAAAGAGAAGAGAGCATGAGAGAGATGGCATTAGTCGAGTGGCGATGTCAAAAGTTGAGTTGGCTTTTGAGTTGAGGCTGAGCGCTGACGTCACACGCAGCTTAGGCGCGTGACCTCGTTTCAAGTTCGTTGGCGAAACGCGAAACTTGAGCGTCAGCAAAGTTCAAGGGACATTGACACATGCACATGGATAGGGGGGCAACTGTGACGTCGGCAGCAGCTTTAATGGCAAAAGCACTCGATCGGCCGTGCAGCTTTCAATGACGTCGACGAGCTTGCAAAGCGTCTGGCCACTGTTACGTCACATGAACTGCAGCGCCCTCTGTGCGAAAGCTGGCGAAAGCTGTGAAAGTTTCGTTTGTTTTTCGAACTTCCAGCGGCTGTTGGCTTTTTCGAAATTTCAACAAGTTTCGCTGCGCACCCTGCAGACAGACGGCGGCGTCGACGACAACGCCAGCGTCGACGTCAGCGGCGAAGCAGTTGTTGCTCTGTGGCAGCAGCGAGCACGTGCTTGCTGTTCGGCTCGTCGCGATTTGCCATTCGCCTCGTAGCGCTTCGGCTCGACTCGGCTGCGCTCGGCTGCTGCGGCAGTTTTTAAGACACTCATGCGCTGCGTCTCAGCCAGCTGCGTGTCTTCAGCTTGTCTCTCTGCCCATGTGAGTGTGTGCGCCTAAGTATTGTATGTGTGCGTGTGTGTGTTCATTCTCAGCAATAAAAAAATGCTGCACTGCCGGCACGGACCGCTGTGTGTGTGTGTGCTACGTGCCACACTTGAAACTTATCAGTTCTCAACGCCTGCCCCTCGCCAGCTTCCTCTTCCTCTTCCTGGACAGGTTCTGCTCTTCTTTTCTTCATTTTTATAGATTTTATTGTCTGCTGCCGAAACTCTTGATCCGTCAAAGGACTTCAGCTAACACCCACTCCCCCTTCCGCTTGACTCCCCGCCTCCTGCTCTCACACACTTCACATTCCTGTGCGTTATTGAACAGCAGCCGCAGCCGCAGCAGCGACGCCGGCGTCGCCCTCATAAATATGCAAAGAAAATGCAAACGAACTAAACGAGTCGAAAAGGGGAAAAAAAAGAATAAAACAAGAAAATCGAGAGAAAAACGTAAAAAAGAATTGGAGTAAAAACCAGCTAAAATGTCGAAATTTCAATAGCCGAGGAACAAGTCGTGGGCTGGCCGTTGGGGATGGGGCTGAGACTGAGGCGTGGCAAACAGGGCGTGTGAATTTTTAACTTGTTCAATTGCCACGCCCACAGCGGCAATTAGGGCAATTTAACAAGAAAATGTCGGCAAACGAAAACGAAGTCACAAATGCCCAGCGCGAGATTTCTTTGTGTCGCGTTTCCCCCACTCCTCTCTTCTGCTTCCCCATCAGCTATTAATTGAAGCCTGCAGCCAGAGAAAATGCAGTCCTGCCACATCCTTTCGCTCCACTAAGTACCTTTCATTGCGGCTCGAGATCTGAGGCGAGCGATAAAACAAGCAATCTTAATGCAATTGAAACGATTTTCAATGCTCACAGAGTGGAGCACACGGAAGGATATACATACATATGTATGTACATATAGGGAAAAGTATTCAGGATGTACTTTAAACATCCACCATTGCTGATGATGAAAGCACATGACTTTCAGCCCAAAGTAGTCGCTTCCTAAAACAAACACAATACTTTATCCGGGAGTACACCAATATAAAAGATCAAAGTGGCGCCAGAGAATATATCGAAAACTGAAAGTCAATAGTCTCCATTGCGTAGCTCTTCACTCAGTCTGAGACCTGATCTATGGCTCTGCTCAAGCAATCTATTGTAAACCTATTGGAGAGCAGCAACAACATCGATGCTGTCCAGAGATCCCAGTCGCAGATCTTGACAGCCATCAACAGCGTGATATATTCGATACGATTATATACAGAGAGACATAGAGAAAGAGAGATATAGAGAGAGAGATAAAGAGAGACAGAGAGATCACTTCGCATCTCAGTCTAAAGATGTACCGCCCTCTTAACGGCTGATTCGTGGAAAATACTCAGAGTACAGTCCAAATATTTACTGTTAGTTCAAGATCTGAAATCATATTGTCCTTCACTTTATAAGACATATTAACAATAGCAAAAAAACGGAAGCAAATGGGACACTCTAGATGATATTAAAGTTTTTCTTAAGATCCAGTTAATATATACTAATATTTATCGATTAGAAGCAAATAGCATGAGAATGAACTGGCCAATAGACATGCCTAGGCTGACTCCGAATCTTGAGCTTTATGTGCAACGTATTTAGAAGATCATAAATTCATTAGAAAACTAGTTTTAAATAGTTAATAAGTGAAGCATAAGTTCAAGCTATTTCCTAGCAGAACTCTAGGCATGAAAAGGTAGTTGATGATGCGATAGAGCTATTATTGAAGTAAGTACTTTAAAATAATTCAGCTGGGCTGATTCAAATGCAACTCAACTACTGCAGCAGCTCGCCTCTGGCCCAGGCCATGCTTCAAACTAACATTAATCGAAAACTTGTGCCGTTGAGCAACTCGGCTCAAGTTTCTCGAGTGCAGCAATAAAGCGAAAAACAAAATAAAATTAAAAAAAAAAAAAACAAACTATATTGCAAAAAGTCTCTCTCCAGCGACATTTTCAATTTCATTTGTTGTTTGGCTCAGATGCAAAATGTTGTTTGCCTTCTGCTTTTTCTTGTTCTTTAACTTCCACTTCCACTTCCATTGCAGCGCTCATAAAAAGCAGTTGAAAGTGCGCCTGGCATAGTCGTAAAATCCTTTAGTTAATTTCATCGCACACGCAACATTGTTCCATTGGACTGCTCGCGGCCCCGTTGACTTATGCCAAAGCATCGCCACTCAAATAATTTAAAGCCTCAACAGCCTAGTCCTTAAAGCCATTCTACACCTACCTAGGCAACTATGCGAACTGGCTCGAGGATTCATGATGTCTCAAACAGATGTCAAACAATACTATCCGCAAGACTCGAAATGGACTATGACAATGCTATAGTTTTGACCGACTACTCTCACAAGGCTGCACTTTAGCTTGGACCACACCTACATTAGTTTTCTTTACTATAATAATAATATTCTGCACAGTGCTAGGCCATACAATTATATTTTGTGTACCCTGAACCCATTTTCAATGGGAAATCAGGGTGCAATGGTTTTGTTATATTTATTCTAATTTTGTCAATACATCTTGTTAATCAATATTTATCTTTTAAATATTCTTCCTATCATTTAATTCACTTTAAGCAACACGATATATTCCAGTGGGTCACACATTGAAGAACTAAGTCTCATTTTTCTCGCATAGCACACTAATATGTAGAAATTTTCTTCATAAAATCGCAAACTCTTTTATAGTCCAATATAATTTATTATTCGCATAATATGTAATATATTTATATATACATATATACATGACGTATATCATTTCGTCAATCAATCCTTCATCAGCTTCTCAAAGAGTACACACTTTGACATATTTTTCAACCTGGATTTCTCTACAGTTCTAATACAGTTCTAGTCTATCAATTTTGAGAACTGCAACTGCAGCTATTTAAGTGCACAACACATTTTGCTTAAAATATTCTTAACATTATCCATTACACAATTTAACTTATTTTCACTGATATTAGTGAATTAGAGGGTATCTTCAGGTGAATCATTCTGCTATACCCCAACCCAGAGCACACATATAAATCTCTATAGTTTCATTCTATTTAAATAAATGTACTCATATAGAATATCTGCTTCTAGTCTACCAACGTTGTGCAACACTATTTCCGCGGGTTACTTGCCTGTGTTGTATATGCTTTTCATTAGTCAGCGCAACTTAACTTCTAGTCAATTGCTCACTTTGAAGCACTTTCTCAATCTTTAAGAGTTGAGTGATATTTATTCTATACCGATTCTATACAGAAACAAAGTGAATCATTTCTCCGTTCAATACTCGAGATTTCCTTTTTATAGGATATCTTTTAATCGGTCACTATTTGTAAGCTAGTCTATATCTATTTTAAGCACTTCTTAGTCTATAGATAGCTCGTGTCTGGTCTTTGACAATGACTGAATCTGAACTTTATTTACATCCATTTGACTTTAGCTCTGAGTGAAATGTGGAGCATGTGAAGCATATGAAAATCTTTTTCATTTTATTTTCACTTTCTCTATTTACTTCAATCTATTTTTAAGATAC
The DNA here is from genome assembly GCA_035047565.1 of Drosophila mulleri. Taxonomy (NCBI): domain Eukaryota; kingdom Metazoa; phylum Arthropoda; class Insecta; order Diptera; family Drosophilidae; genus Drosophila; species Drosophila mulleri. Next base: position 251,420 of record JAWNPK010000065.1, on the reverse strand, counting down.
TCAAAGCAAGCTCAACAATTGCATATTTATTTAGACAACCAAAACTGATTACATATGTATATATATATGTATGTATACCTCTGCTATTTGTCTGTGGATAGATTCAATCTGCTCCAGCCACGCCCCTAATCTCATCTGCTGCCATTGCTGTTGTTTAAAAGCAGCTCAAAGGCAAGAGCAACATCTTGACATTTTGATTTATTTTCCTAGAGACTGTTGCTGCTGCAACAGCAGCTGTTGCTGTTGCTGTTGGTGTTGCTGTTGCTGTTGCTGCGGCTTGTTGCTGTGGCTTGTTGCTTGGCATAAACATAATCGGCTTATTGGCATTGCCCTGGCGGACTTGAATCCAGTTGAAAGCTGATTTCGTTGCCAAATAGCTGACACAGTTGTTGCTGCCGCTGCTGCTATAGATATTGTTGCTGTTGCTGTTGCTGTTGCTGCTGTAGCTGTTGCTGCTTACCTTATCGCCATGGTAGCCTTTGTCCTGCGGCTTAGTTGGCTATTGCCTGCTGCATGCCCCGACTCTATGGCCTAAGAAGCTGCTCTAGTGCTTATGTAACTAAAAATCAAATGAATTGCTATTGTTGCTACTTCAATTGCTGCTGTTGCTGTTGTCATTGCTCTTGGTGTTGGTGTTAGTGTTGTCGCAGAGCTAACGAGCTCGTTACGTCTCATTGAGTTCGGCCGTGCCGTGCTTTCTGTGTGCATCGCAGACTAATGGAAATTGAATTCACAAACCGATTTGCCTCCACAAATGCAAATGAAGTGCAAACTACTTACAGAGACGGGGGGCGCGGCTATGTGGGCGGACTGAGCAATTGTTTTCTGTATAAAAGTGCTCGACTTACCACCTGAATAGCAAAGGCAGCGTAAAATAACAAAAAACATGAAAAAAAAAAACTACTCAAAGTGTTAGCGTCTGAAGCGTCTCCTCTGCGCTTCCTCTCCTCCATCATCTTCATCATCTTCACCATCTTCATCATCGCCTACAGCGTCATCATCTACTTCATGCTCATCGTGTTCTTCACCATTGCCAGTTGCGACAACAGCTCCGACAGTTCCCACCTTACTTTTTGTGCCTATGCAAACAATTGAGGATTGTGAAGAGCTTGAACAAATCTGAATGCCCACTTGAACGCAGCTGAAGTCTAACAAGGCTAACAAAAGGAAAACAATGGAGTGAAAAACAGTTTGAAGTTGAGATTTGCGAAGCGAGTTTATATCTCAACGATTTAAGTCACAGAATCAGCTTTAAATCATGATTACAATGGACTCCTGGAGAAAGTTGAAAAGTAAATAGATAACAAAAGAAGAAGGCGAACCTCATATTTAATATACATTTAATTTATGTAAAAACCACGACAGCTTAAAAAACAATAAATACTATAATTCAATTTAAATTCAGAGCAAAAACAATTAAAACAAAAAGAATAATAAGAAGTACAATTAAGTAAATAAATAAATTTAGAAAAAATTGTTGGTAAAACAAGAAAAGTGATTTTCTGATTTACCATGACTTCAGATACGGACCGTAAAATTTATGCGTTGGCCCAGTGAATCATTAATTAGCGATTTAAGCTCCAAGATTTTCAATATGCCCCGACTAGATATGACTAACCTTTATGGAGGAGTTTGATAGATGATTTTACTCAAGTTTTTTCTAGCCACATTTTTGCGAGAAGTCTTTAGCCAGAGGTAGCTAAATTGCAATAAACTCGAATTTATAAATACAAAGCCTTCAGTCGTTTCTTTGTTAATGCAATTTCGTTTATTCTTAAACGAAGTTTGTCTATTCCAAATTACAATAATGAAAAAAAAAAAACATGTTACAATTCATGAATGATTATGTATTCGAAATAAAATGAAAATAAATTTACAAAAGTTTACTCTATCCTAATAATGTTGTACAATGCCAAAGGTTAGGCTGAATTAGGCTGGGATTGGGAATTATATGGATTTAATAGCGCTATCTATCTATTTAAATATTCATTAGCTTCGCTAGCTACTTGGTATTTTAATTATATAATTATTGTTATCTGTTCCTTATAGGATGAACGAGTTAATCAATATCAAAGCAGAAGTTTCTAGCATTTGAAAAAAAGTTTTTTTTTCTGCTTTAAATTAGGGAAATATTACACTCTTTACACGTAAAGCTGCAGTCGACATTTCTAATATTATAGTATTCAAATTACTCTTATAGAGAAATAAAATTAAAAAATCAATAAAAAAAATAAATAAAATTGAAATAAGTTTTCGCCAGATTTCTTATTTTCAATGCGTAATCAGGGATAATTTTATGTTTTTCAGTATTTCCGATTGCTAAAGTCAGTTTTAATGATTTATATTTAGCAATTTTATTTAAAAATGCATACACTTTTAATAACAATGAGCAGTTCGTATAGATTTCAAATAAAACTTTCTAGAAATTTAGAATGCAAGGAGGAACATTCCAGAATTTGCATTTTTGCAAAATGAGAGAAACACACCAAAGAATATATACTGAAATACATATATTTATATATACAATACATATATATATATATATATGTATATACATGTATGTATATACATGTTTGTAAATATTCTCCGCATTCGCAACTAATATGAAAAAATAAAATAAATATATAAATATCTAAATAGAATCATAAATATTTAGCTGAATGCAAATGCAAATGCGGGAAAATAGAAGAATATAAATTGAATTGAATTGGATTGACAGTTGCAGCTTGATAAATGGCAGTCGAGTGAAGCTCTGAGCTGTGAGTAGTCATCTGATTGGGGCATTGATGCTCTCGCTTTCATACTTGTTGAGGACATGTGGCTTTCGTGTATGTGTGTATGTGGGTGTATTTTGTGGGCCGAGAGAGCAGCACACGATTTGCCCACTCATATGTTTCGAAAGCAAACAAAGCTGAAGAAGAATCGTAACATGTGCGTCTTTTTTTTTGTTTTTGTTTTGTTATTTTGTTGTTTCTCTTTTTGTTTTTCGCTGCTTTCAGGCCCCCGCCGACACGGAGTTCAGGCAGCGCTCCTGCAGTGCTGTGGCATGCAACAGGACGCATGCGTCTGCCTGGCCTGGCTGAGTAAGGTAAATAAAGGCGCTCTGGTCACATTGCCGTACGCTATTCCCCACTGAAAGCTGTTGCTCGAACTGGCAGAGATTTCTATTGCACTCTTTAAATTTTACGTTTATTTTATGCATCACAAAAATAAAATAAAATGGAATCAAATTTATATCAATTGCTGCTCGCTCGGCTCGTGTGCTTTGGCTCTCTTGGAGTTGCGAATGTGGCTCTCTTATAATAACAAAAAGTAAACCCCACACACACACACATACACGCACACGCACACACACAGAGAGAGCGACACACACACACACAGAGAGACAGAACGTCCGCTTGCCGGCGAAATGGAAAATTGTCGCACACCAAATTTTTAGTCGGAAATTAGACGCCAACGCGTTCGCAACTCAGAGCGCGCGCGCCTCTCTCTCTCTCTCTCTCGCTCTCTCTGTCTCTCTCACTCACTCAATCTGTCGCCAACTCTGTCGCACTCACACAGTACTCTCACTCGCTCAGACACACGCGCTGACCGCCACAGTGTGGCCAGCAAGTGTTAAAAAGTTGTCAAACGCAGCGGATCGAACGTATGTATATAAATCGAGATATACGTACATATATACACACACATACTATATATGTATGTATATAGTCGCAGTTTGTCAACAAACATGCAGCGGAAATTAACGCAGAACTTGTGACTTTTATACTAGTTCCGCCCCCGGTAGTAAAAAAAAAAACAACTATTGACTCGAGTGTCTGGACTGAGAGCAACAAGAAGAAGAGCAAGGCACATAGAAAATAATATAAAGCCTTTTCGATTTGAATACTCAAAATCGTGTCGAGAGCTCGTATAAATAGAGCGCGCCCACTTGAATGGTCTAAAAATACGAGCGAGTGGCTCATTTGACACATCTATTTATCTATTAATTTATCTCTGTTTTATCCAACGGCTGCACTCGCGCCGCATAAATCAGGAGAGCCGTTTCAATTGAACCGATCGAACAGGTGCCCGCCAAACATGCTGCTGGCCGTTAATCAAAGTGTGAACAATTCAAAGAAGCGACGCGACGCAGAGGCAACAGCAACAGCAACAGCAGCAGCAACATCACAGGGCAGCGCCTCCAGAGAGCTGACAGATTCCAGCACGCAGCTGGTGGCCAACATGCTGCTGCCGGATGAGCCGAGTGGCATGGGCGGCGTCTGCCAGAGTTGCCAGCACCGTCAGCGACAGAGTTGCCAGCCGGCTGGCTGCAAGTGCAGCTGCAACTGCATCAACAAACTGGACGCCCCGCCGCCCACGTCCCTAGTCCTCGTCTACTTGTATTTGGGTGCACTTACTCTGATGCTGGCCACACTGTCGATACTCTTCTACACGTACACTCAGGCGGGCGAGGAGTCGGTGACCGTGGGTGTTCATCAGAGTCAGCGGGAGCGGGAGCGGGAGCAGCGGAACCAGTTCCAGGACGAGCTGTTGCGCTCGGAGCACATTCTGCGCGCCATGGTCACCCACATCTTGGAAAGGGACTATCCCATGGTGGCGAGGTGCGTTTGATATTGCCAAGCTCTAGTTCCTCTTTGATTTACTATTTAGTTTCCTGCATTCTAGTAGTTTCGATTCATTTTAGTTCACTTATTACTAGTTCCAGTTCCGAGCTCAAAACTATTGTGAGTTTTAACTATCGGAAAACATTGATAATAGATTATGTTTATCTTTAACTCAAGCTCCAATTCCACCTAAAGTTTCAATATTAGGATTTCCCCATTTGTTTCTGAGTAAAATACTCTTCGTTTCTTTAAAATATGGGCAGTTAAAGTTGTATTACAAAACAAGTTCCAGCTCAGGGAGCTCAAATAGTGACTCTAGCTTCCCGAACCCTCAAGAACAGAGATCCTGGCTTTACTTAAGTTCGGACTCCAGCTTTATATATCCCAATCCCTTTGCAGTCCAACAACAGCGCAGCCGATCAGCGTTGTCCGTAACGAGCGGAAGATGAACAACAATTTCATTAGCCAATTGCCAATGGAGAAGCGCTTTCGCAGAGACATCGCCTCGTCGTCTCCCGCCTCGATGCATGGTAAGTCAAGCAGTGCCGGAACCAGTTCAATCCAGTTGAATACCGGAACCAGTTGAATCAACATATTATATGTACTTGTAGCAGATCCATTGATTGAGTTCTTCAATCCTAACCAACGCAAGGCTCTGGAAGAGCAGGACACAGAGATACGTAAGCGAACGGGTCTGAAAGGTGCGGCCCCCGGCGGAGATGAATGGATCTATTTGAATACGTATTGCCGTGTGCCCGAAAAGATTATAACGGGCTTTTGCAAGGGCACACAGGAATACTGCCCGCCAGCCCCAGCTGGTCCAATGGGCCCAGTAGGACCCAAAGGACCCACGGGCAATCCCGGCCTGCCGGGCATACCCGGTCCCAAAGGGAATCGCGGAGACGTCGGCCTGCCGGGCGCGCCAGGCGTCGACGGAGTGGGCCAGCAGGGAGCACCGGGTCCTCGTGGCCCCAAGGGTGATCCTGGAGCCGTGGGCCGCGCCGGTCTGGATGGCCGAGACGGCGTACCCGGTGAGCCGGGGCTGGATGGGGTGCCGGGACGAGCTGGAGCCGACGGCAAAAACGGTCTACCCGGACGCGATGGCAAGGATGGACTGAATGGTAAAGATGGCAAGGATGGCATGTCCATAACAGGCCCAAAGGGTGCTCAAGGTCCCCCCGGTGAACGAGGGCTGAAGGGTAAGTGAGAGCTGCATTAGTTTTCGATTATTTCAACTTCCCCTTTTCCCACGCGCTCGAGCTCACAGGCATAGCGGGTCCACGCGGCCGTCCAGGCAAGCCGGGCACCAACGGCACGCCCGGCGTGCCTGGCATCAACACCTGGAAGATGCAGTATCCCAATGGCAGCGCCTCCAACGATCTGCTCATACCACCTTCCATCACAGGTGAGTAATCCCTGATAGCTTTGCGTTTCCCTTGAGCTAAGATCTACTCTAATGCCAGATGTCAATGCGCCCAACTTCCGGCGCAATGTCATCGTCGAGGAGGGTAAGACGCTCAACATGAGCTGCTCGGCTACGGGCAATCCACAGCCCCAGGTGGAGTGGCGCCGCGACGACGGACGCACCATCAATGTGAATGGCATCGAGCGTAAGTAGAAAATGGCAGCTTGGCTCTGTGGGGTAATTTCTGATAAGCCTGTCTACCGTGCGACAGTAAGCTCCATTAGTGGACAGTTTCTCAAGTTCGGCAACATAACGCGACATCAAATGGCTGCCTACACCTGCTATGCCAACAATGGCATTGCGCCCGTTGCCAACGCCACGTTCCTGGTAGAGGTGCACTGTGAGTAGCAAAGGAAATCAATTCGAGCAGCTCTGTAACTCCTTCTCCTCCTCCTCTGTCATGGCAGTTGCGCCGATGATATCTGTCTACCGGCAGATGATCTATGCGGAGTACCAGAGCAGCGCCACCCTGGAGTGCCAGGTCGAGGCCTTTCCGGAGGCTATACGGTACTGGGAGCGGGCCTACGATGGCAAAATACTCGATCCAAGTGATAAGTATCGCATTGAGTCCTATCCAGATGGGTAAGTCAATCACTCTTATAGAGCTCTTCGTATAACTAATGCACAACTAAATATTTCGCAATAGCTTTAAGACCTCCATGCGTTTGACCATTAGCAACCTACGTAAGGACGACTTCGGCTACTATCATTGTGTGGCACGCAATGAGCTAAATGCGACTATGGTTAATTTTGAAATAGCACGTAAGTTGAATACATCAAATACGCGTTCAGATAAGTGGTTATTGAATGACTTCTGTTGGTGTTTATAGCTCAGGATCCAAACAGTGAAATACCCTATGTGGGCAACAATGTCAAGGTCTACGGACAGCGGCCGCCCGAAAGCGAGTGTCCCGTTTGTGATCAGTGCCCAGACCCTAGGTGAGTAGTGCTGCTCCACAGCCCGACACCTAAAACAGAAGTCCTCTTTCTACCTATACTCATAGCTTGTATCAATGCAAGGACTCCATACTCAACAACTTTGAGATACAGCCGACGGGCAATCGCAGCTACCCCGGCTTGCCGAAGCGTGTGAAGAGTAAGTTTCCGATGGAGCTTACTAATTGACTTGACATCCCTTATAACACATCCTCTCTTTGCCCACAGCCTGTTATCTGTATGCAGTGGGCAAGCCAGTTTTCCACAAGGTGGTGAATGAGAAATACGGCTCTTGGCTGCGCGATCCAGCGCCAAGGGAAGTCGATCGGGAAAAGACCTTTGTGACCAACGAAAATGATGCCTACAATCTGTTCGAGTTCTCCACGCGCACGCAATATCGAGTGAACAGTGTGCCCAGGCACAAGTACGAAATATCTGAAGGTTTTCAAGTAAGTCGATGATAGAATATCAGCGAATCGATTCTCTAGAACAATGGCATTCCCAGGGCAATGCGCACGTCGTCTACAACGGTTCGTTCTACTATCAACAGAAGAACTCCGATTTGGTGGTCAAACTGGACTTGACGACCTCCAAGAAGATAAGTGAGTGGCTGCTTTGCTTATAAGCTACATATATACATATATAGCTACATCTATGAAACTCTTACAGGCGTACAGCTGCCATATTCGGGAATTGCGACTGGCAATCGACTCTACGCAACTGACTATAACTATATGGACTTCAACGTGGATGAAGTCGGTCTTTGGGTTATTTACAGCACGCTCGGCTCGAACAATACTCTGGTAGCTAAGGTAAATCTCTCTCTCTCTCTATCTCTATCTCTGTCTCTGTCTCTATCTGCCTCTCTATCTGTATGTGTGTGTCTATTTTTGTAGCTGGATGCCGAGACGTTGCGCATGCAGTATAATTTTAATATAACACTTGATCATAAACAATTCGGCGAAATGTTTATTGTCTGCGGCAATTTGTATGCCATTGATTCGGGCACCGATAAAAATACCCAAATACGCTACGTTGTCGATCTCTACAAGGGCAAGCTGCTGAACGCGAATCTGCCCTTCTCGAATCCGTTCAGCTATACGACGACAGTCGGCTATAATCCCCTCACAGTGGTAAGAGTCTTGCTGTTTGCTTGTTTGGACGCATGTTGAATACTCTCTATTTTATTCGCAGGAATTATACTCTTGGGACAAGGGTAACGCACTCACATATCCTATACGCTATAACGAACATCGCCTAGTTACAGATAATATCTAAGTCAAATGTTTACTAACAATAAATGCAAATTGTTCTTTTTTTTACCACATCTATTTGTCATTTATTATCTCAATTAGCGTGCCAATTTGGTTGGGTTAGGCTAGGCAATGCTGGGTTTGGTATTGTCTAAGGTATGTGGAGATAACGGAAAGTTATTTGATACATTTAAAATTTGACAGTTTCTCGAAAGCTGCTGAGATGAACTAGAGGTACTACAGAGTTGATTAGACTTAACGAAATATTCAGATCGTTGAAATTGAACGATTGTCATGATTAGTTAGAGAATGACTGACTTGACCACCTTGTCAAGAGTCAGCGTCGATATTGTGTCGCACTTCTCAATCAGATCTGTGAAAGTAGTAGAAGTCACGGCAGGTAAAAACTAAAAGTTAGCAAATCAGGTTATGCAGAAACATATTTCATAACATAGCTAAAGTTCTTAGAAGTTGAAAGAAAGAAAGTTGAGATGGACTAAGACTAGAGCTAAGAGCTATAAAGCTAAGATAGAACACATGGCAATTGAGACGCTTGTAGTCAGCTTAATACTTATGAGACCATTAAGCTCAGTGAGACAGAGCATATTTAAATTTAAAATTATCATAGGATAGACCCTCTTTTAGAGTGGATATATCACCTATTTGATATGCTAACATAAAAGTTAGAAAACATCAAAGAAGAATTTCTATCTGTACATAATTTTCCACTTAGGAGTACGGAAGACCACTTAAGAGTGGCTGATCTATTCACGAACTGGATTTGACACTACTCACTCTTGCAGTTTTACTAATTAAGCCATTTGAAAGCTTTTCATCTTCTATTACAACCATCCATAGTTCGATATATTTACTTATCACACTTGCACAAATAATTTCCGCTCAGCGATTGCACTTCTCATCAGCAACTTGAAATTGAGTATGCATAATGAAAAACGATATTATAACAGATTGGCTAGGTGCGAAATGTTTATTTGTGACAAGAGTCGAGCAAACAGCAGACAGAAATCACAGCTTAGCAAAGTCAAACAAATGTCTCAGTCGACACAGTCAATAAACTGAATAATACAAACAACAGCTCTGATAACCTGGCTAATAAAGCACAAATACAAAGCATACATAATAAAGTCGAGTATTTATTAGATGGAATTTTAAGCTGACTAAGATGACTGCAAAGCCCAACATACAAAGTCTATATAGTGTAAAAGACAACCTCAGCTAATATGTATGTATATCTGATCTGTATGTATAGCTGAAAGAGTCCGAAGAGAGAGATACAGATATACAGCTGGCAGCAAACAAATGCAAGAGTTTCCTCCAATATTGCTTACTTGGCAACTTTTCCACAACAACAACAACCACTATATGTCTATATTCCTTTAGATCTATATACATAGTGCAACAAGCTTCAAGCTCAATTTCCCAAACATATTTTAATAATAGTCGAGCAATTTCATTGTTTGCCTTTTTATACACTGAACCCATTGACCATAACGTTTTTGTAGAAGCGTATGTAACAGACAGAGGAAGGCATTAAGAACAGAAGTAAATATATCTAAATATATCAAGGTGACCTAGCTGATCGACTTGAAGAATAAAATGTATACTCTTTTATACAGTACAGTGCAGCGCAAGTTAAACTTTTTTTATTTCGATAACTCATTCCATGTGCAATATTATCGATAACAATTAATTATTTGACTCTGTAAAGCGCTGCTACAATAACACAAAAACTATTCATGATGATGGATAAATGTTTCTGACTATGAATACTCCAGCATTCATCAAATTTAAAATTAATGGTCGAGAGATGAGCATTGGCAAAGGCACACATCAGGATGTCATTATCGTGCTCTGAAATTTTGATTAAAAAAGTTCATCTACAACAAAAGTTGTTCCACAACTCAATTTTCCATAATAAAGCACATAAGCGCAGCCCAAGCTAAGCCGATTTTTCGTGTGTGTGTGTGAATGTGTGTCTGTATATGTATGCGTGTGTTATTTGTGCTGAATATAAAAAAGAAACATTGAATGATTGGAATACAAGGTATCACCTGGTCGGATACGCCCGACTAGATCACTTTTACCACTTCTTCTAGCAAAATTGTTGAACTTAGATGCATATTATCCAACTATCCTCAGACATATACTTGTAGTACTTATTTCACTTTCAATATTGGCTTTAAGCAAACAAAAATGCAAACTTCAGCTGGATTAAATTCGATACGGATAGGAACGTTGAGCACTATGAGGGCAAAAAGTTCTATTGATATTCAGAAATTTAGCATATCAAATACATTCAGTTCATCCAAGAAGAAGAAGTTTCGACTGGTGAGAACGAGATGGCCAGTTAGGCCGTACGGATAAGGAGGCTCATTATGATTGTCAGTAGACTGAGATGACTGTATATTATTATTATAGTCGGGTACTTTGGAAGATCACGTTGTGAAACACATAGATACAATTTTGAAAATAGAATGAAAGCATATAATATATTCTATATGTGCACATCTTTAGCTAGGTGCTCCCTCAATCCAAGTCTCTTGCTGTTTGCTTGCTCTCATACTCCATTATAGCTTAAATTATGGAATCACGCTTAAAGCACATCGAGTAGCAATTTTGTGATTCATTCCCGTACAGCTGATCTGCTAGGGTCACTTTTACTCTCTTTTACTACTAGCTGTTAGATGTTTTTCCCAATAAGCGCTTTACAACACTGGATTACTAGGCTACTATTATGGAGCTGTTAATGGTCCATTGAAAATGGTAAATCATGGTAGAATGTTTTGAAATATTGTTTGATTTCATTCCACTTTTAGCACGTAATGTTAATTTACAGTAGTTCATCGAGCAATTATCATATTATATAATATATTAATATTTAATTAATTATATTATTATGTTTATATTAATTTTTATTCACATTTCTTTTTAAAATATATTTATATAAATTTATAAGATTATTCGCATTTACGAAAATATATTTCAAAAAAAGAAATAAAGAAATGTGAATAAAAATGAATACAAATATATTAATATAATTAATTAAAATTAAATATAAAAAATAATGATATCTAACGACTAATTTATCTTTAAAAATATGTAAATGGATCCAAATGTGTTGCAAAAAAGTACATAAAAAAATAATTGTAAAAAGATAATACTATATTATATTATATAGACTATAATTCCGTCTATTAAGGCTATAACACAGTAATTAGAAGTCGTAGACTAACTTTTAATGCGAATTTCCCGAAATTATTGATTTCTAAAATCGAATTTAGTTCTTGCTGCATCATGAAGGAGGCCTAGCCGCTGCACTTGTGCTGGTGCTGCTGTTAATTGATTGCTGCACTTGCAAAATAAATACAGATTTCTTTGTTCAGCTGAGCACTTTGGCTGCAAACTGCCGTTGGCCACATTTCACTAACTACATTTGCCTATTCGAGCTGAATGCTCGGGGACTGGTCTCGATTCATTTGCAATTAGTTGCAATAATGTTTACATTTGCCTCGTCTGCTTCATCAATTATGTGTGTCTGACAGTTCGGCTGCCCAGCAACAAGTACCTGGAGCTGGCTGACTGGCTGACTGACTGACGTGAATGATTGATTGATATGCTTATTGACTGACTGACTGACTGACTGACTGATAGACTGGCTGTCAGTGCTTGGCATCGAACGTATTTCATGTCCTGACAGTCGCCCTCAAAGGGCAGCCAGCTGTCGCCTACACTCAGCTCCAGCTACTGCACCTGCTCCTGCTCCAGCTCCAGCTCCTGCTCCGGCTCCTGCTCCTGCTCTGGCATGCCTTTTACCAGCTCCTGCTCGCCCACGGCATGGCAGCTCTCATTGATTGCTTTGTGCTTTTGCGCCCAGCCAAAGAGTTGACTTTGTATCCAGCCACCGCCCACTCGCCCCGCCCACATTTGGCCACATTTCAATTCCGTTTCACATTTGGGCTCATGTGCATGTGCGCCGCACATCATACATATTTGGAGGCAGACACAGCCTCCTCCGCTTGTGCTGCATGCCTGACAATTTGCATTTCTCAGCTGCAGCTGCAGCTGCAGCAAGACCCGCCCTGCCTCTCACTCGCCTATCACCTCCTTTTTTCCCTCCCCCTGGCCCAGCTGTATTTGCGTTTGTAATTGCGTGCGCAATTGCCAAATGCTTTCCTCACTGGATTTTCACATGCTTTTCGTATTTTCTGCTGCTCTCAGTCCCTGTTGTGTCTCCCCTTTAATCAACGGGACAAGCAGCTGACGGAATTGATTAAAAGTTTATCGCATTAGCAATTTGATGCCAGCTGCAAATGCAGCACTGCACAAAATTTGTCAAATAACTCGAAATCGTTTCGTACTCAACGTGCATACACAATCATCTATATCGAATTGTTTCCTTTGATGAGTTTTCGAATTTTTGCATTTACAATGGGATTAAGGCAATGGAGACGCCTTGGAATTAGATTAGAGCTATTTGCTCTCATGCCATCTGTTTAACTCTCTACAAAACTTGCAGTGAACTAGATCATTCCTGCTGAGTGAATGCCAGAGCAGAATTTCCGGTTTGCTATTCATGTGAATGTATGCATAAATTGCCAAATATCAAGTTGAAGCAATTGGAAACGAATTTCCAATCAAACAACAACGGTTTAAGATTTATTGTTGTTGCGAGTTGTATTTTGTTCGTTTGATTTATTGAATGGAATAATTGCACTTTCCTTATGGAATATATTCATTTTAAGTGATATCCTTCATTATAGGCACTGCAACATCAGCTCGAATGTTGAGCTCAGCCAGTGCTAAATTTTGAAGGGTAATCCTTCTCTAGAGCACAGATATTGAGGGATTGACTAAGTTGGGTAATCAAATAGTTTTGTATAGTTATCGAAAATAATATCATTTTCATTGTAATCAGAGTTTTTATGTATATCAGAGTTTTAGTCCAATATCAAAAACATCTAGAGATGGCTAATTGATTTTGTCATTTGTATTTCCGATCATTTTGTTGAGCTATTCCCAACCATATGACGAAATTTATCGATAACTTCAATAGTTGTTGATAATCCTTTGAGAGAGTAATACAATACAATCAATATTTATGTAGAACGTTGTCTTAGATTCCACTCTTAGATGGCTAGATGGCTTAAGAATTTCTCCTGTCCGCTCAACATAGTTTTCCTTATATTCTTAACCTTCTCAAATTAACCCACACACACACAGACACGCACTGTATTACTTGCGACATTAGCCCCAATTATGTTAGCACCATTTGAATCATTTATCATTATGAATTTTTCATTGTTAGCTTTCATTAAATCGGTCTTTTTCAATCCGTGGCTAATTAGGCACCAACAGACGCTCATTCTGGCTTTATTAAATTACCATTGGCAGTGTCAACATTTGTTCCTCTCTCTCTCTCTCTTTTCGAGTGTGTTTGTGTATGTATTTTGATTTATGCAGTTTTAAATATATCCGCACAACTTGGCAAAACGCCAGCAAAAACAGCTTGACTTGCCGTGTCTCCCCTTCCTCGCTCTGTCGCTCTCTCTCTCACACTCTCGCTCTCTGAGCGACATTCACATCATTTTTCAAACACATATTTTTCTCTTTTAAGTTTTTGGAAACAGTGGACTAGGCACTTGGCGCAGCTGTTGTCGGACAACCATTTGTAAGGATAATGCGCCGTTGTCAAATTGCCAAGAGCCTGAGAGTCGTGGCGGGGACTCGGGCTGTGGCTGGGGCCGGGCCTGGGCCTATGTGGAGTGGGTCATCAGCGTCTGTTTGATGCGGATGTGGAAACAGCTGTTTAGCGCTTAAGCGTGTTTTGGCATTTGCTTTCACTTAGCCACACACAGCTGGCAGCTGACCAAGCCATGACCCCAGCAAGCAACCCAGCCCCACTCCAGCCCTAACCCTGACCCTGAATGGCAACCTTTGCCTTGCTCCGTGCCCCCTATTAACAGCTCCAACTGCAGCGGGTGTGTGTCTGTGTGTAGCAGGAGCTTTAATCAAAATGCAAAATATAAATGCAATTCTTATGCGTGTGTGTGTGTGTGTGTGTGTGGGTGCGCTGCTCGCTGAAGCATAAAATCCAATACAATTTCAAGGCCTTGCTCAATCCCGACTCGATTTCTATCCATCATCCCCAACCGACAACCGACAGCAATTACAATTGAAACAACAACCATTTGGTGTGACAATAATTAGGGCACAAATATGCAGAAGCCATCGAAGCGTTAAATTATTTTTTGCCAGTCAGCCTTAAGTGGGCGTCTAGAGCTATTTGAGCCCATAGGCGTGCCACACACAACACACAACACACAACGCACATCCGTCATTAAGGAAAATGTCATTTTCATGAAGCTGAGCGTTTAAAATTTGAGCCCCATATGACAGCATTAATGGTATTCCCTATGGGATTTGAGTTAAGGTAGCATAAGCTCTCTGAGCGCAGCATTTCATTTGATTGATAGATTCGCTTAATATTGAGTGTATAATACGGCAGAGTAATACATACACATGTGGATATATATCATAAATTTGATTTCAATAAAATATAAACATGATATTTAAAAAAAAAATTAACATCAGCGTGAATGGCTTTGTGATTGTGTAAGTGATATGGAGAAAGAGGCGTGGCAGTATATACATATATTATTGATCAGTTCGACAGCATGTAGCAACGTCAATCTGTCGGTCTGTCTATCCGTCCGACCCTCCTTAAGTTCGTCTATTCGTATGTATTAACTCGCCGATCTAGACTACAAATTTTGCATATATTCCTGAATACCCCACATAGAGCTAATTTGTTTCTAATTTGCTTACGATATTTCTTAACATTTCCTTTTTATCGATAAGAAATCGACCATTCGATTTACATCTCAGATCCTAGCTTGAATTCTAGAAAAGCTTAAAGATTGTTATTATTATATTTTATCTAAAATTTAGGTAAGAAAAAGTTTATTGATATATTATTCATATATTTATTTCTGGAATACTCCACTTTGACAAAATGTATCGAAATGTATCGAAATGGTAATCAATTTAATTATTATTATTTTATTTTATTTTTATTTTATTTTTTCCGTATTTATAGTTGGGACTTATTCACATAACACTTTTTTAAAGATGGGATGAGGCATTAAAGGAGCGATCCGAAATTTCGACAGACCATGTCTTGGTGGAATATAATTTTTTTTTATTTTAATTTTAAAAATTATTTCTAGAGAAGTTACTAATACCTTCGGTGATTGTTATAATAAAATATTTGTCTTGATGCTGACATATCTCAAATGCCGTAGCTCCGCCACACTTTTTCCTAACATCTCCTCTCACTCCACACCATAGGTTCAATTTTTGCATCTCCCTAGCTCGCTCTCCCTCTCTCTCTCTCTCTCTCTCTCTCTCTCTCTCTCTCTCTCTCTCTCTCTCTCTTTCTCTCTCTCTCTCTCTCTCTGCATTTTAATGGCTCAATATTCTCGGCAAGCGTTTCCCCATTTCGTGTTTTAGTACTGGCTGCATCTAAGCATCCTTTTTGGAGAGCCTCATCTCAATTGCCGAGCACATTGTCGTCAACGTTCACATGGTGCCGCATTGTGTGGCAGACAATGGTTCACGTAGCCGCTGCTGCTGCTGCTGCTGATGCTGCTGTTGCTGCTGCGTGCCACAAACAAAAGCTGCAGGCGCACAATGCACAACAACAACAACAGCAACAACAGCAACAAGAGAAACAACAGCAACAGCTATGCTTGTCATGCCTGAAAATAAACACACTCACACACCCACACCCACGCACTCACACACACGCCCATACATTCCCAATCAACACACGGCCAAGTGCAGTCCAACTCAACTCAAAGGAATGTGGTAGCGCTCTGAGGTATTTACAAGCAAGGGGGCGTGGCAGTTGCTGCAGCATTGTAGTTTTAAATGCGTTAATTGAGTGCTGCCAATTTTTCTTGCTTTTGTTATTGTTGTTGTTGTTGTTGTGGTTTTTGTTGCTTCTCTGCTCTCAGGCAGTTTCTTTGGCCATCTCTCGAAGCCCACGTCAAGTCTTTAGCCGGTGCCTTTGTCGCCTTTTTTATGGCAGCGCCAATTGAAATGTCAGCCAAAATTGTTGGCCAAGTTGTTGAATTGAAATACCCCGGCATTTGCGCGGTATTTCAAGTGGGGCATATGCAAATCGTTAGGCTCCACTGAAACCTTTGTTCGCTGAATAAAAGGCGTAAATGTTACATCATTTCGAATATTACTGTAAATGCACTCTTTAAATTGCTTTGTCCTTAATGAGCTGTAGCTTTGGGTTGCTTTTATGGTTTTGGGATAGATTTTTCTCACTTCTAGCATGTTCGTAGCAGTGTTGGCTAGGCTGGGCTGAGATGTTCAACGAGGCCTGTTCGCAGAGTATCATTAATTATGAAAATCCGCAAATTACGTACACTCAATTTTCGACTATATTGTGGCGTTGTGTTGGTACTCAAGACCCTGCTTTATATAGAGCAATATGAATGCTCAGTTAGCACACTTAGCACTTTCAATGAGCCTGTTCTCTAAAAGCAGCTTAGAATCCATTTCAAATTTTACTCCAAAAAGAAAACATTTATGATGCCGCATCTATACAATATACTCTAGGCCTGGCGCTCTGTCTTGCTCTTGTTCTCAAAACTGAAGAGGCATAATGAATGCATATTTGGGTAGAGATAAAAAGTACCGAAGCAAAAACAAAAAATAATACTTGGATATTATTCCAAAAGCTCTGAGGATTGATAAAGAAAAGGTTTAGAAAAGTCAAAATGAGATGGGTGAAAAATATTGAATATAATTCTGGAAGTAAGGACTTGGATGCTTCCATCTTTTACGTAATTCAAGTCATGCTTAAAACTCGAAGTTAAATTATCGATTTTTATCGATAATAAAGAAAAGAGCAAGCAACTTTTACTAAGTATGGTATATAGGAGTATAGATGTAATCCTTCAGCACAACGAACATCTGGAGGGTATCTGGCCGTCCTGCTTAGCCCAGTTTCGCGCTGTCTTTTTCAATCGCTTCGCATTGACACTTTGCGTTTTATGACCATCATTAAAATGCCAAATGACCAGCTGACAGACAGACAGATAGCCTGACAGAGTGGCGCACACACACCCACACACACACACACACATGCAGGCCAGCAGTGGCTTGGCCTCCCTGTTGCTGGCAATCCCCTAGCCCCCCACCCCTCACACCCATGGCAACCCCCTGAGCCTGCAGTTCGCCTGTTCGCTTTAGTGCACTCCAGTGGACGCCCCTTGGCGCGTGTTATGGCCATTGAGGCCGCTTATGCGCTCATTAATTTCGCTTGAGCGAAGTTCAATGGAACTGTCTCACACTTACCCCACGCCCCACGCCCCAATAATGCCCCGCCCACACGGGCTCGTCCACTTTGTGAGGCTTGCGAATTTTAACTGGCAAATGAAAAATGATTTTAGCGACCCTAACAAATGTGTGGCCCGAACGATTCGCTAACTTGCCAAGTTACAACAGACGCGGCGTCGCGTGTTGCGCCACCGATAAGCGGCAGTTAGCAGTAGAAGCAGCAGCAGAAGCAGAAGCAGGAGCAGGACTAGCAGGAGTAGGCAACGTTAGACGCGGCATTTGCCTAACAAATGACCCGCAATTAGACAACTAAAATGCTTAGCAACAGCTCAGCGAAAAGCGAATATAAATGGAACTGCCCCAACGCTGACCAAGGCACGAATCATCGTTTACCACAGCTCAGCCCAGCCCAGACCAGAGCAGCCCACCTTTCTGCTCCTTTCTTACCTAAGTATGTCTGCAACACTATAACATCACATAGATAGCTATGTACATATATATATGGCTAGATATCTGAGCATCAGCAGCCTTCAGTTCCGTTCTCAATGCTTCCCGTTGCGTGCGAGGCGAGCTTAATGCTTGCATTTCGCTTTAACTTTTCACCTTTAACTTTGTTGCATAAATTCCAGCAATTTGCATTCAAGTTGTGCAAAACTTATTTCTGCCGAGCTCACATTGATTTCTTATGCAAATTGATCTATAATAGCAATTTAAAAGCAATTGCATTGGCTTCCCATCGAAATCTCCTTCTCAAATATTTCTGGCTTCAATTTCGAATCTTCTTTTCTTTTGATGCCCTTTGGAGTCTGTTTTCAAGCAGACTCTGTGAGTATCCAAACACCAAATACTTCAATCCTTCCAATTCCTTGAATATATTGTATAGGCAAAAGAGAGAGAGAGAGAGTGCGGTAGTCCAGAATGCCCGGCCAAGAGATACCCCGAGTCCCATGCAGAGCCATGACAAAAATTCTTCTCAAACTAACCCTCACATACACACACACATATGCACAATCATACACACACATGTCAGAGCAGCGGCTATATATTTTACTGCGGAAAATTAGTTCTTGAGCTACTTTTGCTGCCGCTGAGCTTCCCTCAGCCAATTTTCAGAGCCTGATAATAATATCCTGGCAATAAAATAATCGATTATTAACCATATTATGGGAGACAGAAATAGTTGGGACTAGTTATCGATACGACAAAAAACCATAATACCCAGATTTCCCACTTTCAATGGGCTCAGCATATATGTATGTAAAATTAACCATGTATAATTTCAATTCGCTAGTTTACAGATTCAAAGACTCTTCATCCTGCTCAAGAATATATGTTCTTTATGGAGTCTACCCTCTCTCCTGCTTGACACATACAAAACTATTTCTTACTGAATTCCAACTTTGACAGTTGTAAAAAAAAAAAAAAATTTCAAGTTCACCTAATATGTGAAAAGTAATATATATTCATTATTTTCAATTAAAAGTCTCCAGTTTTTATACCCTGAACCCATTGAAAATGGGAAATCAGGGTATAATGGTTTTGTTGAAATGTATGTAACAGGCAGAAGGAGGCGTGGCAGACCCCACAAAGTACATATATTCTTGAACAGGGCGACGAGCTGATTCGATTTGGCCCTGTCCGTCTGTCTGTCTGTCCGTCCGTCCGTCCGTCCTCCATCCATCCGTCCTCCATCCGTCCGTCTGTCCGTATGTTTGAACGCGTCGATTTCAGAAGATATAAGAGCTAGAGACTTGAATTTTTTTAAAATGACCGTATATACAGCGCGGATATCGAGTTTATCACAAAAAATCGATAACTCATTTCGTTGTTTTTTATCGATACAAAACCTTATCGAAAGTCAGTTATAAAATTATACCTCCTACATGTTTAGAGCTAGAGTCACCAAATTTTAAATGTAGATTCATATGTACGTTATAGAGTTTCGATTTTTATTAAATTTCACCCCTCACCCCTATGTTCACCCCCTCACCCTTAAATTTGTAAAACGCGTATTCCAAATACTAGAGACTTGATCTTTGGCAAATACACGCATAGTAGTGATATAGCCACAATCTGAAAGTTTCATGAAGAATGTAAACAATTAAGTTCCCATAGTAAGCCCATGCGTGTTTATGCGTGCGTGCCTATATGTGTCAATGTGTGTGTGTCTATGCATGTGTGTGTTTCTTTTGTAAGCAGAAAGACTCGAAGAATTATTGAAATATCAGTTCTCCGAAGGGTTCAGGGGATTTCCTAGTCGAGCAGTCTCGACTAGAGCTTTCTTACTTGTTTTGTTATAGATAAATAATCAATTCGCATGTATTGAAATAGTTTTTCAAATCTGAAGAGATTAGCAAGTAAATCGCTTCAAGTCTTCGGCTTTTCTGAATGAACACTTACTTTATGACTTCTTCTTTGACCCATTCGTATATATTTACTCTCTTATCACTCCATTGTCAACAGAAGATTCTGGTCAACAGTAATTTTCAGGACTGCTTATTTAATAAATCATATAGAGTCTTATATATATAGAGTCTTAAAGCTGTCTCTGCATCCAAATCACAAAAAAAAATAAAATAAAAAAACTTAAAGTGTAAAAAAAAACAACAATCTTGCCAATGAATATGTAATAATATGATGATTGCTAATGTTGCCCACATGTTGACAGCGGCAGCAACAGCAACACTAACACCAGCAGCAGCAACAGCAACAGCAACCATTTGTAATGAGAGCAGCAACAACACAATTTGTTGTGAGTAAAGTGTTAAATGGGCCAAGATTTTCTGGCAGAGCAAGTTAGTTCGTTTAGTGTGATGCATAAAGTAAATGCCATTTCACATCAACAATCTGTGCGAGAGAGGGAGAGAGGGCGAGAGAAAGGGACAGAGAGATACATTGACAAGAGCCGCAGCTGCCTTGCTCCAACTAATGATTCGGCACAAAAGCTGCGAACATTTCAATTTCAATGCAAAATAGTTGACTGAATGTCGGCTCCCCAACACACACACACACACACACACATCCCTCAGTGTGCATGTGTGTGTGTGCGTGTGCTTGGCATTCTATGACCAAAGTATTTTGTTGCGTTGGCGTTAAGTATTGCAACTACGTCTATTCCTTCTGTCTGCCACAGTTGGGCGTACTGTGCGACCCTTTGCATAAATAAAGCCTTTCACACGCACACACACACACACACACACACATGGGGACACGTACAACTACATTTGAGAGGCTTATAAAATATTCATATGCACCTACCAGTCCAATGCTTTTGAAGCTATCAACACACCAACACACACACTCGAGTGAAGGCAACGCCCAAACAAATGGAACAAGTTTTTCGTGCACAATTCAACAAATTCCAAGTTTAGCTGCAAAACATGCCACACGTGGCCAATGAAGGATCCCAACGAAACTTATGCAAATTTCACAAATGTTCAACTGTTGCATACAACATAATAACAACACACACACACACATTCACAACATTCACAGCATTCACGCTAAAATTTGCGTTGCCTGCTTCGAGGCACACATTTCAATTGCTTGCCCCATGCTTGATCTCGCACGGCTCGGCTCAAGTCGCCGGCTTGAGGCATGCTTCAAGTGCTCCGCTTGACGGTCCACATTGCATTCCCATTCCCATACCCATTCCCATACCCATTCCCATACCCATTCCCATACCCATTCCCATTCCCATTCTCATTCTCTTTTCAGAGATGACACACGGCCTGACCCGAGCAGACTGAGAGCCCTTTTTATGTCAGCCTTTTCTGACCTTCGTCGTGCTTATGCATAAAATGTGTCCATTGTTGTTGTTGTTGTTGTTGTTGCCGTTGTCTGCTTGTGTTGGCCTCCTTAGCATGTTTGCTTATGTGTAAGCGGCGTGGGCAGCAGCAAATTATGACCAAAGTGATAAATGTATTGCAACATTTTGCATTTTGCCTTCTCACGAAAGTTTCCAGAGATGCAATTTGAGATGTATATACATGTATGTACGTATATATATATATCTACATATATACATATTTATATGTGTGGTCACAACATCCTATTGTTTGCGTTGCTTTGCCAAGAAACATCTGGGACTCGATCAACATTATTTGCTGCTCAACAATAATTTTTTTCTGTTTGTGATTGGTAAGGATGTATATTTTCATACTACATCAAAATATTAATACTTTATTAAAATAATAATGTTTGCTTATTTAATATGCTCCAGAAACCTTTCACTGCCTTCTACATAAGTATTTCCATCGGCATTTGATTCTAATTTACTTTGTGCAGTTACTAGACTGAATTTTCCCATCCAGTTCTGCGTTGCGTCTTTTAGGTTCAAGAATTTAATCACATTTAAAGCATGCCTATACTTGATATACATTAAGTATACTACTTTCACCTTTCCTACTGCCATGCATGCATAACCACGAATGCCTGCTCCTGCAAGTTTTCTTTTCATCTTACGTACTTTTCTTTTTTTGCTATCACTTCATTTGAAAACATGTCGCCGCAGAGTGCAATTGAGGCGGAGTCAACTGCAAATGGCGGAAAGTGTGAAGCCGGGACTCATATCATTTAGCTAAACTCAATCTGAGAGTTGCCTTCGCAGCGCCGTGAAGCTCTGCCAACGAGATGTTTCCCATTCTGACCGAGTCGAATCAAGTGGTTGCCCCAGCAGCATTTGCCCCAAGGTAGCTCAAAGCACTCACAAATGTAGGGAAAGCAGCTAAAAATAAGCGAAATTTTTATTTTCCATTTGGTTTCAAGTACTCTTCATTAGCCACATTAATGCGCTTGGGCTACAGTTGATAGACGGAGACACAGTTGATTGAAATAGCTGGTAATGAAACAGACATTGGGAATGAAATATACCAAAATAAGGCTATATTGATTCGGATTGCGGGTTTCGCGATTTCTATTTCGAAAAGAAATGTTAGTGAAACAAGGTCTTAAAATATCTACGCTATTCAGTTTTAATAATGTAATTCGTATTTCGGTATTTTAGATACCTTACGTTGAAACAAATGGAAATGAAACACATTAAAGTATGCGATATAGGCTATTGCAATATGCTTTTGATTGAAATAGCTGGGTATTTATTTCAATCTATTTCGAAAATGAAACAACTGGGAATGAAACACGCTGAAGTGCTCTGATTAAGGGAATGAGACACACATTAGTATTTATAAGTGACACTGAAACGATTGGAATTGACTAAGGATCTAAATATAAGTGACATTGAAACGATTGGAATTCAAACACATCTAGGTATTTATATGATTCATAATGTATGTAAACGAAACCTTTTTCAATTGATGTAGATGAGCCCATTTCGAAATTGAAAGTACATTCTCTTGAAACAACTGGGAATGAAACATGCTTAAGCATGAAGATGATTGAGATTAAAACCGCGGAAAGTTTTCAAAGTTTCTGTGTAATCTCTCAGGGAAATCCAATGGAAACGATATCGAAAATAAAAACGCAAATTGGACAAATCATTCTTTAATGCGACAAGCAATATTGACTTTTCAAGGACAACAAGAAGGGCTTTAAAATTTGAAAAGGCTGCATTGTATGCTCATGACGATGCTATAGAAATATTGTGATTAAACGTGTAGTACAACGAAACGAAGCAGAGCTGAACGTACAGATACCCTACATGTATGGGATCAATCAGCTATCTAGGTACACCTAGGCCTGAAGCAGATATGTAACCATATATCACATCACACTCTGATACACATCTTGTTCCCATTAGCTTGAGCTCTGTAACGGTGTATACAATATATAGATATCGCACTACTCCTACTACTATATAGATCCAGTTTCCATTAGTTGCAGCTCCACAATATATTGATATATGTATATATGCCTGTAGATCCAGTTCGCAAGGGTATGCAATAGTCGTCTGGCCTTTCCCACCTGTTAGCATTAAATATTGAGCACAATAAGCGAACGCAGAGCAGCGCACGGTGCGCCATTTGCACAGCGTCAATATGGTGGTGCGGGCATGGGCGTGGGCGTGGGCTGAGTATGGGCTGGGCGTGGCATAATGGCAGCATGTTGCTGCATGCAACATGGAAATGGAAATGGATTGCAGCAGCGAGCAGCATGTACGTAAATCCATTTATGCTTCAGCGCATTTATAGCCAATTTTAAAAGCCCACAGAGCCGCAGAGCCGCAGTGCCGCTGCTGTGGTGCACTGGTGCTGCTGTGGTGCAGCCAGGTGGCCGGACAGTTGCGTTGATTTGTGTCTGCGAGAGAGTGCGGCGCAGTTACAATTCAATGTACTGCACCATGTAGAGCCATTGCTTTTCATTAACAATAAGCAGAAGAGCGAAAGAGAGAGGGAGAGGCAGAGAGTGAGCCAGAGTCAGAGTCAGAGCGAGTGCGACGGATTTGGCCATTTAATTGCGCAATTGCCGCATGTTTTACGACTACTCACTCGAAGCCCCCCAGCATTCGTATGCATATTCACGCACCAAGACACAATGTTGCATGCCTCCGCTCAAAGCAAGCAAAGTGTCGAGTGCGTGCCTGCACGTAAAAAGTTTGCTTGCCCATGGACGTCCAGCTATGCGAAATGTTGCTTATCAGCGCATTAACAAGCAAGGGGGAGCTGGGAGGAGACGGCAGGAGGCGGAGAAGGAGGAGGAGGAGGAGGCAGCGATGTTTATACGCCACTTACAGGCAGCTTAGAAATTTTTGTCTTCAGTCAGCATTTTTTCAGCTCTTTATGATTTGCTTTTTTCACTCTGCTCAAAAACGTAATTTAAATTTTCGAAATTGTTTTCCTCTCTACCTAATGGAAGGCAGCCAGAAATGGATAGTTAGACATTGTCATGTCATACAGAAATGCCGTACATACATCGCAGATTATATGGCTTATATGAGCCAGTCAACTCCAATGAAGGCGACCCCATTGAATGGGGTCAGTCAATGATCTGTATAGGATCTTAGCATTAGCTCACATGCCAAATGTGGTGGCTGAAAATTTATAACTACTATCGATATAGTTTTACTTGAATTTCCACGCCCATATGAGCCAACATATATTTTTGATTTCAGGCTCTCAACTTGATTATATATATGTTAAATTGCATGTCTCCAACAACTTAATAAACAGCGTACCTGAAATACAAGATATACAATCTCGATTTTTCACGCCTCTCGGGCGCATATCGAGAAAACCTTCTAGCCTAACAGACAAGGGTTTTCACCAGGGCTGGATCAACAGAATAGGCAATTGAAAATGACAGACTCTAAAGCTCCAGAAAGTGAATTAAGAAAATATCGAAGTACATCTGAAAATAATTGATCCAAATACACTGATGCGTGAAAAACTCATAGTCATTTATGATTCTCATATATGGTTATAATAGAAAATATATATTATTAATTGAATAAAGTCGCTATTGATAATGATATAATTAATGAATTTGCCGAAAACAAATGTGGAAAGAATGAATGTAGACCGTAATTTTACATTACATTTACATTGTGCCAGTAAAAGTTGTATGAACGGTATAAGAAGTTTCTATTTCAGTCGACAAAAGAAGAGAACGGAAGTTAAAATGGGGCCCCAAATCGAGGGCTGCCTAGAGCCCCGTTGAGGGTTGATCCGGCCCGCAAGCACATATTCAAATTTTAAAGCCAAGATTTTGCACAAAACCAATATACTCACTGCACTTGCGTGAACGAGCATTCAAATCGCATACTAATGCTTGGGATGCAATTCGCAATGGGCGAAAGTATCGATAACAATTGAGGCAATTTAAGCTGTACTCACTGATTCAAGTTGCGCTCGTTGGAGCCGCTCTGGCTTTGCACATTGTCCGTGTGCCGTCGCTCCTTGTGCACGATGCCCATCAGCTTCATCCATGGATTGTTTTGGGAGCCATGGCCTCCCATACCGCCGCTCTGCCACATCGTCATCTTGGCGGTTGGGGCGTGGCAGTGGCTGTGGCAGCTTTAGCCCAAAACGAACGGCGATGCAACCGGGCTTTAGAAACCTGACGAACGCGACGATAATTGCATAGATTCAAGGATATTGTGTTGTTGGTTTACTTTTTTGGTGTTTTTTTTTTAGCTTTTTTTTTGTTTAACTTTTCTATTAGAAATTTTCAATTATGCTAGAGTGTTTTTTGTTTTCTGACAGACTCGAAAATTGAAGGGAGAAGCGTTGCTGCTGCGGTTGCTGACAGCAGCAGCATCAAAATTTCTGTTGCATACCCTCAGGAGGCGCTCATAATTTTATGGCCCGCAACAATTTGATATCTTGGATGGAATTTAGCTCAGAGTTTATTGTGGTTTAGTTTGCTGTTGTGTTGTTCTTTGGCTTATTTAATTGTTGTTGCTTGTTGCTTGTTGCTTGTTGTTGTTGTTGTTGTTGTTGTGGGCGGCTGGCGTTGCGTTCTGCGTTCTTGGCTTATAATTTGCTGAATTTTCTAATTTTCCTAACTGGAATTTTGCCTTTCTTGGTTCATTTAGATATATATATATATAAATATATATATACAATACATATATATTTATATCCATGTATTTCTATAGCTCTTCAAGTTTTGTGGTTTTTGGTCATTTAGCTTTTATTTATTTATGGTTTGCTTTATTATTCATCTTTTTTTTTTGCAATTGTTTGGCTCGATTTATGCTTTGTGGCTGCTTCGGTTTCGTTTTGTTGTTTTAAAGCTTTCGTAACTTTTGCATTTCTTAATTAAAAATTTATTATTTATTTAATAATTATATTTTGTTGTTGTTGTTGTTTTGTCACATAATGTCTAAAATTAAGAATCACAATGGCGTAAATTGGGTTTGTTCTGGTTTTTTTGTTTCTTTTTTTTTATTTCATTTATTATATCGTAGGTTTAATGTTAAATTTACTATTTCAATTTGTAACTAATTAATTTTAATTTAATAATTCTCGTCTTGTTAACCATTTAATGCTAATTATTGTTAAACGTTTTGTATTCTTGCTTTGCTATTTGTTGCTGTTCGCCTAGTCAAATTTAATATAGTTAATTATATTAATTGTTGTTAATTCATTAATTATTATTGCCTTGCTGTATATAATCTTGTATATTTCTTGTTTACTGCTTAGTTATTTTTGGTTTTAATTTTGCTTTTTGTATTTTTACTACGTTTCTAGCTAAATTGCGGCTGGCCTTGATTTCTCTTTTGTTTTTGTCTTATTTGTATTTGTTTACTATTATTATTATTAATTTAATTTTATTTTTTTTTTTTTTTTTGTCTGTTACTTATTATCCTCTCCGAGTATTTAGTAAAAAAAACTTGAATAAATTTCCACATTTATTTTTTACTCATTGCTCAGTTTTCAACTCATTGCATTGGATTGACGATATGAATTTGATATCCGGCATATAGACAGCGACTGCAAATAAATAATATAGCACATATATTAATAACAAATATACGTAAATGTATAGCTATATAGATAGTTAGACATTATAGTAATTCACTGGTGTCATATTTATAAATATTTAACATTTTTTTATAATTTATTCTAGAATTATTATGTAAGCTTCATCGGCTATAGATTTAAAGATGAGTATAGGAAAAATTAAGTAGAAATACTGGGGGAACTATTTTAGCTTCGATGTGATGATTTGTCTAATTTAGTCAAAACCAACTACAGTAGAAACCGGCTATAATGACGCTCAAGGGATCGTCTAAGGGAGGATACCAATCATTTTCGTCGCAATAACCGCTACATGCGGAGTCGTTATAGCCGGACTCTACTGTACATGCAAATTTAGTTTCACGCAAATATATACAGTCAACTCTCATTATTTCGAAAGTCGAGGGACCCTTAAAATATATTACAAATTATCGAATGTTTGAAATAATAAGTGTATTTGATTTGAATTGAATTAATGAGAGGTTCGAAATGTCGCAGGTTTCAAATAACGAGAGTCGACTGTACATATATGCATATTTTTATATTATATGTGTATACACACTCCTTTATCAATGTGAGCGTATGTGTGCGTGCTGCATATAAGCTGTAGTCCAGCTCGACTAACAGTTTTAGCAGCCAGACGTGTATAAGGTAACAGAGTTTAAAGGAAAACTCCAAAGCCAGGCAGACAAAGCCTTGCTGAGCTGCTGAGTAGATTGTCAGTCGATGCAATGGTAACAAAATACACGTATATTGTATAGACAGCAGCTGTGAAGATAAGATAAGATAAGATGGAGATAAAGTGAACGAACACGCTGTGCGTGCGAATGTTTGCAATGCCATCAAAGTCACAATAAGCTCATTTTGAGCTGTTCCCTAAATGAAAATGTGTAATGTGTCTTTTTACTTGCGGCGGTTGGTTGCCCACGGACTCTGACTATATAATTATAAAATCGTGCCAAAAAACTGACCAGCCAACGCTTATCACACACACACACATATATATATATATACATACATACATATATATGCATGGATATTAAAGTAAATTGACTGTAATTAATAATCGTTACACTTTGCAAGCAACTGCCTCAGCTACTGTGCATAGGCAAGAGAGAGAGAGTGAGAGAGAGAGAGAGAGAGAGAGAGAGAGAGAGAGAAGGAGAGGGAAGAGCGAACGTGGCTGCATTGACTGCCTTTGGCAAGCTGCCCGCTTAACTGGCTGGCAACGCTCCATGGAGCATGCCCCATGCTGCATGCTCGAAGCCGCAACAGCATCAGCCGCCGCAACAGCCAGCAGCAACTGCACAGCCACGCGAACAGCAATTTGTCAAGAAGCTGACAACAACAACAGTTTATATGAAAAAATGCTATTCAAGGCGGCTAGTGGAATTGCAAATACACTTTTTATTTAAACAGATGCAGCAGATAGTGCCACGCGCATAGACAGACAGTTAATCTGATTATCAACAACAACAGGAGGAGGCTGAAGGGAGCAGTCCTTTCTCGCAGTCCTCGGCTCAATCGACAAATCTAGTAATCTTTAAATACTATAGCTGGGAATTAATAATAAATAATATGTATATAATCTCGCCAACCTAATAAATTCTGTCTAAATCAGGTCAGCAAATATTTCACGGCAACAAAAATTTCTTCATCTACTGGATATAATACAATATTTTTCACATAAAGAAAAACAATAATATATTATATGTATTATTGTCTACTAAATGATCTTTGAAATATTTACTAGTCATTTATATTTACTCTATAAATATTGTTTGTTCTATATAACATTTATTTTTTTCTTTATTCTATAGACTTTGTATATAACAGTACACAATATATTAAATATTTAAATGCACCAAATTAACAATTGTTGGCATAATTTATATATTAAAATCATCTACAAATCTTACAAACTAAATCATCAAGCGCATGGACTCATTGTAAGTGTGTGCGAAAAAAATTACATGAAAATTAAAATGAATGGGGAAGCTGGGAAACTGCAATGCTTCAACTTTAACCCGACAGCAAACCGAATTGTGTAAATTCTGAAAACTAATAGAACTAGATATGTTCACACATACATGTGTATAAATTTGTGTACATACATATGAAGTCCTATTATATACATGAGAATATTCCTAAATACTTAGCAAACTTACTTTTTTAATTAAACTCCGCCTGACCGAACATTTTACTCCATTTGCCTATTCCTGTCTATCTCTATCTCTTATTCTCCACTCATGAATAATTTACCTTCAATTTAGCTCTCTTACTATTTCTCTCTTCTTTCTTCATGTCTGCGTTGCTTTCATGTCTCCATTGCTCTCATCTCTGATTTTATTTCTCTTTTTAACACTCTCCATACTTACTTTCTTAACTTGTGTCATTTTTTATTCTCTCACCCTCTCGCTCTCTGTCATCGTCTATCTCTCACTCACTCTTCATTGTCTACTTCTCCCTTTATCTATCCATCATTCTTTCATTCACGCTTTCTCTCTCTCTGTCGCTCCCTAGGTTTTACCTAATCTTTCCTTTTCTGTCTCTCTCTCTCTCTCTCTCTCTCTCTCTCTCTCTCTCTCTCTCTCTCTCTCTCTCTCTCTGCATCACACTCTCTTTATCTGCTTTTCTATAATCTATTCTTTTCTCTCAAATTATTTTGTTCCAATTATCCTCTCCAACCTCTCTCTTTCTCTCTCTTTTCACATGCTCTTTTTTCTCCTTCTTTCTTTCTCGCTTCATTAGGTTTCCATGTTCCTTTTCCCTCATTCCCATTCAATTGGTATGCTTAAGTTTTGCTCAGTTATGCAATCAAATCTTGGCTATTTCTAGTGACATTTCTCTTTTCACTAAGAATAAAAAGTCTATTATTCTTATGATTTCCATTCATATATTATATGTTTATGTATGTGAAATAAATTGAATTGCAAACTCGCATATGCGAGATACACTGCAGCGTTGATAAATACAAATTTAAATTGGCTTTCACGCAGTTGCGTCAATTTGGGTTTAGCTGCGTTACAAACAGAGCTCAATCCAATTGAGTTGAGTTGAAGCTGAAGCTCACGCTGCTGCAGGCAGCTACAGTATATATATGTACATGTACATATATATATGCATATACATACATATATACTTATACATACATTTACATTTATATATATTACATTCACGAATTGTTGACACATTGCAAAGTGCGCTGAAGCGTGCTGCATTCAGAGTGAAGGCAGATGTATCTATGACTGTAGCTGCTGTCGCGCTTGTCCTTTGTCCTGCGTCCCTTTGTCCGGCGTCCTTCGTCCTCCGTCCTTTGTCCTTTGTCCTTTGTCCCTTGTCGTCTGTCGTTTGTTCGCTTGTCGTCAGCCAGCATCGCTTCAGCTCAACGATCTGTCAACGTCAACGGTGCGTATGACAAATTTTATATTGTCCTGCCAACACTCCAGCTGAAATGCTTCAGCTGCCCGCAAATGAAATTATAGCAAAAACGAAGCTAATTACGCATACGGCTTTATCATTATTGGCATGCAAACAGTATCTCATCTGCTGCTGCACTCTCTTTCTCTTTCGCTGTCTCTTCTTATTCTCCGCCTCATATACATGCATGCATGCATGCTTGTGTGCTATAAATATATATGCGTATGACTGACTGTCATATATATCACTGCGTAGCTGGCAGCTGGCACCAGCTTTGTCACAGCTTACAGCAAGGATTATGCACTGCCCGCTGCAGTCAAATATTTAACTCGGAGTCATACATAACAGCAGCAGCAACAACAACCGTAACTATATCAGCTGCAATAAATTACATTTGAAGTGCAATATTTTGCTTTTGCTCTGTTTTTGCAGCAGCTTTTTGTGAAACTTACTTTCCGCTTTAGTTTTTTCAATTTTTCAACCAAATTGCATAGAAATGGCTAGTACATCCTTAAGCAACCATATTAATTGTGTAATAAGACTTGTCAATTGTGCTATTAAATGGCAAAACTTCAATGGCAGAGACTGAACATTTAATACAAAATAAAAAAGAAATGTAAATACAGTGGAATCCGGTTATAGCGGCACACAAGGGACCGACGATTTTACGTCGCTATACCCGGAGGCCGCTTTAACCAGTAGGTTTGTTTTACGGCTGCCTTATTTATAAAAAGTTTTCACATGAAACGCTTTAATTTTTTAATCAAAACAAGAAATGTTTATAAATTTATTTCAATAACATGGTATAGAAACATTTGTGTGTCTCCGGCATTGCAGATTGTCTCTCTATCTCTCTCTCTCTGTCTGTCTCAGAAGCGAGGGTACTGGTCACTGATAAATACATACATTTTAAACAGCGTCTTTCATTGCTGAAATTTGTTGTAATACCCGGCGAATGACTCAAAAATCTGAAAAAGTCTCTGGGGTTGCCGAGACCGTGACTTGCTTGTCCCAGGACGCAAAGAAATATGAAACATAATCCCTGATCTAGAGCTGTGAATAAATAGAGAGCACGATGAAACGTCTTTGTATTTATAAAAAATGCTCTCCGGTCATGGATACTTTCGAGAGTAATTACATATAATAGGAAAAACTGCCGAGTCCACCTCTATTTACTGCGAAAATGCAGAACACATCTGCTCTAACTGCAAAAGGTGGTCATAAGAAAGTCAAAGTAAAATTAAAGCAGTCATGCAGTCGGCACACCAGCCACAGTGACGATCTGACTGACGATGCACAACGCAGTTTTTCTTACCTCAGCAAAAAAAAAAAAAAAAAAAACACATAATAATAATTTTAACAAAATTATTATTATTTTTTTTTTTTTTTTTTTTTTTTTTTTGTTTATTGAAGCCATACGAGGTATGCGAATAACCCCTTTGTGAGCTTATTTTCTATTAATTCTGCCCATTTGGGCGCGCCGGCAACTTACGTTGCTGTCGCAATTTACAAATATTTACACTTATATACAAATATTTACAACACAATACATTAATAACACAATGATGGCAAGTGTATGTCAACGTCTGTTAACCGTCATACGGGGCGATCGGAGAATCAGGTCCCTCGGTTGTCTTCTTTTAATCCTCCTAGCAGTTCTGTATGTAGTGAGCATGTTTGCTAGCCTGTTTCTGTGCCGCTCCAATCTGTCATTGTACCGACTCGAGTGCTGGTTTATTGCATCAAAGACCGTGGCGAGTTTCAGGTCTCTGTGCAGTATGGTGTTTCGAACAAACCACTCGCAGCCGGTAAGCAATCTCAAGATTTTATTTTGTGTGGTCTGGATTCGATGAATTTGGCTATCACAAGCCAGCCCCCAGATTTGGCACCCATATTTCCAGATTGGCGCAATGATCTGTTTATAAACTGTCACCTTATTGGTGAGTGACAGTTTACTGCGCGAGCAGAGAAGCCAAAAATGCTTCTTCACTGCCGCACGTAAGCGCATTGTAATCGCCGTTACGTGCTTGGAAAAGGTGAGCCTGCGATCCAGTATCACTCCAAGATATTTAGCATCATTCGCCTGCGGCACTGGGCTTCCCTCCAAGAGCACGGCTGGCGGCGTTCTCCGCCTCAGCGTGTAGCAAACATTAACGGATTTGCTTCCGTTGATGGCAATGTTCCATCGCCTTGCCCAGTCCGCGAATTTCATCGCAAAATCTTGGATGCCATCTGCTGCATCGTACTCGCATCGGGACCTGTATGTGATGCATACGTCATCTGCAAAGGTGGCCAGCATTGATGCTCCATACAGGCTGCTATCAGGCTGTGGCATGTCGTGGCTGTAGAGGCAGTAAAGCAGAGGGCCAAGAACACTACCCTGTGGTACACCAGCTGCCACATCGCGCTCAGTGGATATCGCCGTATGGAAGCGTACCGCAAATCGCCTTCCCTCAAGATATGACCTGAGCAGTCCAAAAAATGGTGCAGGGAGGCTCCGTTTGATTTTTAACAGCATTCCGGCGTGCCACACTCGATCGAACGCCTCCCGGATGTCCAGATAGAGTGTGTTGCAATACTCCTTGTTGTCGTACGCCATTAGTATTTGGTCGACAACTCGATGCAGCTGCTCCACTGTGCTGTGACCAGCACGGAATCCAAATTGGTGCTCTGGGATAATTCCTCGAGCTTCCATAATCCTTACCAACCGAACAGCAATAAGTCTTTCCAACACCTTCGATATCGAAGGGAGGAGACTTATCGGCCTGAAAGAAGATGGCTCTCTTTCCGGCTTGCCCGGCTTGTGGATCATGGTGATTATTCCAAGCTTCCATTGGGGAGGGAAGTATTGCAGCCTTACTATAGCATTGAACACCAACGCTATGAAGCAAACCGCATGTCTGGGCAATGCCTTCAGAGTGGCATTGCAGATGGCGTCGTGTCCCGGCGCTCTATTCGTGTTCAGGCTAGCAATAACTTCCGCTACCTCACTTGAGTCGAATGGCTCAATTGGCAGATCCATTTGAAGCGCTTGAGTCAGCTGGTCGTCGGTGTCCAGGACTTCTTGCAGGCTGGCCAGATTGAATGGCTGGAAGCGCTCGGCAAGGTGTCCAGCAAACACCTCTGCTTGCTCCAAGTCCGTCCGGCACCATGTCCCGTTACTTTTAGCTAGAGGCGCTTTCCTTGCGCAACGCCTTTTAATACCGCGCGTGGCCTTCCACAGTGAGTGCGTTGCGTCCCTAGCAACTCCAGTATTGGCAAGTCTGTCATCAAACCATGCAGATTTGTGGTCCGCAAGTGCATGACGGAGCCTACTCCTTGCTCTATTCCACTCGGCTTTGTCCAAGGGGTGACGAGATCTCATCCATCTAGCGCGTATGCGCCTCTTTTCGGCAATGAGCAGCAGAATTTCTCTGGTTACCGGAATCCTGTCGGCTGCAGGTCGCCGGGGCGCTGTGCCAGAGGCCACTCCTAGCAGCTGCCTTAACAGAGCAATTGAACGCATCTATAGCATCGTCGATATCGCTTCCAGAGCTCATCTCCATATTGAGGTGAAGTGTCGACTCGAGGTGCTCATGGAACCAATCTAGATTAGTACGTCTAGTGATTAGCCGTTCCGTCCTTGGATAGCATAAAGCAGATGCATCCAGCGTAATTATGAGGGGAAGATGATCAGAGCTAAGATCAACAACCGCTCTTATATCCGCGTGGATGCTCAGCAATCCTTTAGTCAGAGCAAAATCGATGTAGCCTGGTGAGCCTCTGCTGCCGTACGGGTACCTCGTAGCTCCCCCTGTCGCCAGAGCGTTAATCTCTGAGCTCAGGACGAGGTTTCCAAGCGCATGGCCTCTTTGGTTGCACCTTCCTGCTCCCCAAAGCCAATGGGACGCATTCCAGTCTCCGGCGATGACGAATTTAGAACGATGCTGCTCCAGAGTCGCCTCAAACTCATCTGTAGTCCAGACAAACCTCGGTGGGCAGTAAATTGCCCCAAAGTTGATAGGGCCGAGATCCGTTTGGATAGCTGCTGACGCAAGCTGAACTTTTGTGGTGGCTATTGGTGTTAGCGGGAAGTGAACCAGAGTAGACCGGATTATGATAGCAGCGCCTCCTTTGGCGTTGCCGGTACTCGGGTCATTAGCAGTGTATGCCTCAAAGCCAAATATTTTTGGTGCCTGCAGCTCCATGCAGTGTGTCTCGCTGAGCAGCAAGACATCAATCTCGTGTCGCCGCACGAAACACTCTATTTCGTGCAGCTTCGTGGCAACACCATCGGCGTTCCACACAAGGATGCGCAGCGGCATCATTATGGTGTCTTCTGCGCTTGAAGAGCTGTGAGCAAATTCAGTATTTGCCCCTGCTGCTGTGTCTGTTGTTGTTGCTGTTTCAGCATCATCATCATTAGCTCCATCTGCTTTTCTTGGAGTGAGCGGAGAGAGCTAATGCTTTCATTAAGCGCTTGCAATATGGCATCAATGTTGCCGCTGGCCATCGGATGATGTGGGTCCCTCGTTGTCCTTTGGCGGCTGCGGCTCCTGTCCTTAAGCGGCTGCTGTTGCTGTTGATATTGGGCCTGCTGCTGCTGCTGCTGCTTAGCTACATCCGCATATGAGACCCCGCTTCGAGGAGTGGCCACCGGTCTGCCTCTAGGATTAGCTTGTGGTCGCTCATTGCTCACGCTTCTGCCACCAACTCCAATTCTGGGTCTGGAGCGTTGTAGGTAAATTATTATTATTATTATTATTATTTTTTTTGTTTGTTTTTTTTTTTTTTTTTTTTTGTACTTCTGACCAATAACAACAGTAATAGGAAAAATAATGCTAAGTAATTAAATCTGGATTTTTCTAGATTTATCGAAATGAATACATTGGCATTTTTTGCTGACATACGCCCAAAAGTAGGCAACACGCAGCTCACTCCGGAATTTCAATGGCCGGCCTTAAAATTCTCAAACGGTTGTAGCTTGCCAAGGGTATAGTGAAGCAGTGGAAATATTGCTTATTCGGGTGGCTAATAATATGTTTCATATTATTATTATTATATATTCATACAGTCTTGCGACTGTGTGAGTAATAATAACCGACCAGAGAGTTGTGGCCTCACCCCAATTTTTTTTTCTTTTTTTTTTTTTTTTTTTTTTTAATTTTAATTGAATAACCCCATTTTTAGTGTGGGTATAATTGCATTTGCAAATTTTTTTTTTTTTTTAGTTTTTATTTAAAGTTTTTATTTAAAGTTTTTATTTAAAGTTTTTATTTAAAGTGTTTTTTTAAGTTTTTCTTTTAATATATTTTTTTTATTCCTCTTTCTGCTTGTTGTTTACCTTACACTCTGAATGAGTTTAAGGTATGCAATGGTGAACACCTTTAGCTCCTATTACTATTTTTTTTCTTTTTTTTTTTCATAATGATAATACCCAGATTCTTTGTTCGTCGATACACGACCAAAAGGCAGCACTTTTGAAAACTATTAATTTCCCATCGCGGATCGCTTTATTTACGGGCGTAGTTCTGTATTCAGTACAGCCTGCGCAGCGTTGTATTCTGTCATATAGACGGGGAGTAGCAACGCTATGTGGAGCGTTAGTAGTGTGACTTGAAGCCAGACACATGACTCTTACTCTTACTCTTACTCAATATTACTCTTAATTAATTTATTTTATGTGTCAAATTGGCAGAGATGTTCATAAGCGAGCCAATCTATTGCTGGAGGTGCGGTCGAGGAGACAATTGATTACTAGTTGGGAGTTTCGTCTTACGGGAGGCTGAGGTGTCCAATCTAAGTATTATCTGCGTGCAGGACTTCTTATCGGTTCTTTAACCAAATTAAAAGATTAGTTGGGGATTTCGAAGAGTTAATAAAGACATAGCACGGGCTCAGCGTATTTTTCGCTTGTGTAGCAGTTTTTTTTTTTATCATTTTTTTTTTCCACTTATGAAGTACATATTCAACAAACTATCGTGGAAATATTATTGAAAATTGCAACTGACTGGATTTGGCTGTTGATCAACTCAATTACAAAGTCTGCGCAGCTGTTGAACGGCTATACCTGGCACAACAAGTGTGCCAACTACCTGGAATATGGACATGGACATGGATATGGATATGGATATGGATATGGAGATACACGCTGACTACACAATTCACAGAAAAACATTTCAATGAAATTTGATTCGCTAAATAAAAAGCTGTTATATACTAAAATCTTGTCGCTAATATTTATTTATTAAGAATAAAAGTAATGAGTGGTCGGCTGCTTGAAGTAAACAGAGTAAACTGTTCGTTTTAATTTGCTCTTAATTAGTTCTTTGTCAATTTGTATGGATTTGATTTTCTATCGTCTAGCTCTTATTTTCTTCAAATGTCAGTAAAACAGTCTCCAAATTTTAATCATGCATCCTACAAGAATTTAAGGTGTTTCAATCCAATTAAAGCCAAACACAGCGTATCATCAAGGAGCCTCTATGATGAATTCTGGACTTTAATAATTGTTGCTACTCTTGCTAGCAAGTGATATTTTCAACTTCACGAAAATAGAATAACTTTCACTCGTCCTTCGAACATTTCATTTGTTTATTCAAACAACTTAAAATAAACTTAATGCGAACAATAACGAGCAAATTAAAGATTAAATCTAAGTCTAAGCAATTTATTTTTATGTGTTGTGCTGCCGCTTTTCGACTCTTTCTGCCGTCGAATCGATCGACGTATCGAAGCTCTGAACCAGGGCTGCGACCTATCGATAACTACTAGGGCAACAGAACAAATATTCAAATTATGTATTTAATTCAAATTATGTATTCAATTCACAACAATAATAGTAAGGGATGAATCTCATCATTAAAATTATATATTTTCCACTAATTGTCCTAAACGTCTTGTCTCTTGGTCAACTGTAATCGAGCCAAGGCAGTGGCTCCAGTGTCAGAGTTTGTTCATATAAAAAACAACCTCTGCTCGATTAGTTCCATACTCTCCTCGATATTGGCAGGTACCAAGTATTCCAGGAAAATAAAATATAGAGGGCTCAGCTTCCAAACGAGGTAGAAGAGGCAGCAAACAACATACTCTCTCCACTCCCAGCAGATGACGGGGCTAGGACTTTCACTAAGGAGGAAGTCGTAGACGGAATCAGCCGGGTCAACAAAAATCTGTTGCCTGTACTTGCTAAAATATTCGCAGGGATATTCTTAGCTAGAGTACAGCCGCATCTGGAATGCAGGGGGATTGTACCGAATCACCAATTTGGCTTCCGGAGGCAGCAAGGAACACCGGAACAGGTACACAGAGTTGTCCACCACATCCTTGGCGCCTTCGCCAAATGCGCTCTGCCGCATTTTTAGATCTCAAGCAAGCCTTCGATCGCGTATGGCATTTAGGATTGTTGCAAATAGCAAGGGCAGCCCTCCCGGCTTCTATTTTTATGCTGCTGTCATCTTAATCTAACAGAGCTTGCAAGTGGCTAAGGGACAGGCTACATCATCAGCAAGACCTATCAAGGCTGGAGTCCCTCAGGGCAGTGTACTGGGGCCAACACTGTACACACTATACACAGCTGACATGCCACTTCCATTAGATAACTGCGGAGCTGCAGACCCGGAAGTGCTGATAGCAACGTATGCCTGACCTGGCAGTCAAGAAGCTAGCGAAAGCCTCCAGAGCACTATGGGGAAAAATCCAAATTATCGGGTATTAATTAATAACTTGAAAACTAAGCAAGATTTTTTGATTCAGTTTTCTTATTATTAATATGAATACCCTCAGAAATATGTTTTAGAAAAATGGGCGTGTCACCGCCCACCAAAAAAAAATTTATAAAAATTTTGTATTAAAAAAAAATTTTTTTTTTTTAGAAATTTTGCTTGTTAATATTAAAAAAAAATAATTTAAATTGAAAACAATCGAGCTTTAAAAAATTTAAATTATTGTTCCTCAGTTTCGAGTTCCAGAACAGCCAAAAATGTTGATTTTTGATCTTGCAGCATTTCTTCCATATGACATTTTTATTTTAACAAAAAAAGTGGCTTTTGCTCTTTTAATATGATTAATAAGCTGAATTAATATTAGTCGTATTTAGTTTCGCATTAAAGAAATTCATAATTACGGTTTCTTGGTTATAGTTGCCCTTTTTATTAGGCCAAACATCACCTGCTAAAAATTGATTTGCGCCGGTAGTGCGCAAAAGTGCACATTGAGATTTTTGTCATATATTCACAATGAATGGTTCTACAACATACTTTTGGACTCACACTTATGCGCCCTTATGGCTGTTTTATATGTCTTCGCAAAGTTGAACTTTATTTACAAGAAATGACATTTGACATCATTTGCTAATTTTACAAAATATTAATAGAAAAAGCTCAAACCTCAAATTTTTTTTAAACCAACACACAGTAGAAGCCCCAATAATTCATATCCTTTTTAAATTTCATAAAAATTATGTCTGGTCTTTGAATAACGACACTTTGAAAATCGACTACCAAAAATTACAATCTGAAGGCACGTGCTATTCAAAGATAACAGCTGACTTTAACAGCTGTTAGGCTTAACAGTTGGCTGTTATTTAACATTTTAAGTGCAGCACCTTAAAGTTTGGAGTTTTATTAATATGTTAAAGAATTATAAGTTTTCATACTTCGAAAAAATGACTAAATACCCGAAAAACGGCAAAATTCCCCATAGTGCAGAGGTACCTGGACGCATTTGGGTGCTGGGCAAAACGGTGGAGCATAACCATCAATGCACAGAAGTCAGCTCACGTAAGCTTTACAACACGAAGAGGAGACTGCCCTGGTGTAACTCTGGGAGTGCAAATACCGAAAGTCAGCAAAGTTAAATATCTCAGCGTTACACTTGACAAAAGACTGACCTATAGTGTGCACATCAGGATGAAAATAAAAAAACTGGACTGGATGCAAGTGGAAGTGCAAGCCCTGCAAAACAAGGCGATACGGCGACTTACTGACCTGGCAGTCAACAACAGTAGGCGAAGGCTTAAAAGGTTTCACCCCTTGGACCACAGATCTCAATAAATATAAATAATTGTAAATACTGGTTTCTAGCTCATAATTTAGGTTAAAGTTTAATGATGTCTGCGCTACATAGTCTAACACAAGAAGCCGCAATAAAAGAATAAAAAAAAAAAAAAAAAGTAAGAACGTTGCAGTCGGGCGTTACCGACTGCGGAACACTCATTCACATCCCATCAGTAATTTAGTAGCTAAGTTTGCAGTTCTTTGCGCTTTGCGACGCCCCTACTTGGCGTAGACACCTCATTTTTGGCCACTTTTTAGGACGACCTAACAGTAATCTAATTGCGAAATTGGGATGCTTACGCTCCAAAAATTTGAAAATTACAGGGTATTTTTCGATATGCCACACCCTAAAAAGGCGTAACAATTATTTTTAATGCATAGATAGAGGAGGTTACCAGTAACTCAATTATCTAAATTTGAAGCTTCTAGCTCTTATACTTTTGGAGATATAAACCTTTGCGGGTTGCCACGCCCCCTTTGGGCGGAGATATATCCACCGTAGCTTGTTGGACTTGGGAGGCCTCTCTGCATATATATACTAAATTGTAGGTCTCTAGCGTCAATATTGCCTAAAATATAGCCTAATTTAAAAAATCACTATATGTTCAGGTCCGCTTTGCCACGTCCCCAGTGGACGCAAATATATATTCTTTTATTAGTCTTTTTAGAAACATAACATTAGCTGACGTGCAAAATTTTAACGTTCTAGCTTTAAAACTCTAGGAGATACAGTTTTATCCGATTTGCCACGCCCCCAATGGGCGTAGATATATCCACCATAACTTGTTGGACTTGGGGGCTCACGCGGATCTACATACAAAATTTCAGCTTTCTAGCTCTTCAAATAATATGATTTCTGGTATATCGGAAAATGCATTTTCCCAATTGGCCACGCCCCTAGTGGGCGGATCGGCACACTTTATAACACTTTATAAATTAGAAATATACATGAGTATGTGTTCCAAATTTCAAGTCTCTAGCTTCAATAGCGGCGAAATGAACTGCGTTTAAAACGATTTCACGTTCCGCACTTGCCAAATGGAGAGGCATTGCAGGTTGTCTCTCTCTCTCTCTCTCTCTCTCTCTCTCTCTCTCTCTCTCTCTCTCTCTCTCTCTCTCTCTCTCTCTCTCTCTCTCTCTCTCTCTCTCTCTCTCTCTCTCTCTCTCTCTCTCTCTCTCTCTCTCTCTCTCTCTCTCTCTCTCTGTCTCTCTCTCTCTCAAAGTCTCTCTCTGACTCAAAAATCTGAAAAAGTCTCTGGGGTTGCCGTGACCGTGACTTGCTTGTCCTAGGACGCAAGGAAATATGAAACATAATCCCTGATCTAGAGCTGTGAATAAATAGAGAGCACGATGAAACGTCTTTGTATTTATAAAAAATGCTCTCCGGTCATGGATACTTTCGAGAGTAATTACATAAAATAGGAAAAACTGCCGAGTCCACCTCTATTTACTGCGAAAATGCAGAACACATCTGCTCTAACTGCAAAAGGTGGTCATAAGAAAGTCAAAGTAAAATTAAAGCAGCCATGCAGTCGGCACACCAGCCACAGTGACGATCTGACTGACGATGCACAACGCAGTTTTTCTTACCTCAGCAAAAAAAAAAAAACACATAATAATAATTTTAACAAAATTATTATTATTATTATTATTATTATTATTATTATTTTTTTTTTTGTACTTCTGACCAATAACAACAGTAATAGGAAAAATAATGCTAAGTAATTAAATCTGGATTTTTCTAGATTTATCGAAATGAATACATTGGCATTTTTGCTGACATACGCCCAAAAGTAGGCAACACGCAGCTCACTCCGGAATTTCAATGGCCGGCCTTAAAATTCTCAAACGGTTGTAGCTTGCCAAGGGTATAGTGAAGCAGTGGAAATATTGCTTATTCGGGTGGCTAATAATATGTATCATATTATTATTATTATATATTCATACAGTCTTGCGACTGTGTGAGTAATAATAACCGACCAGAGAGTTGTGGCCTCACCCCAATTTTTTTTTCTTTTTTTTTTTTTTTTTTTTTGAATTTTAATTGAATTACCCCATTTTTAGTGTGGGTATAATTGCAGTTGCAATTATTATTATATTTTTTTTAAGTTTTTATTTAAAGTTTTTATTTAAAGTTTTTATTTAAAGTGTTTTTTTAAGTTTTTCTTTTAATATATTTTTTTATTCCTCTTTCTGCTTGTTGTTTACCTTACACTCTGAATGAGTTTAAGGTATGCAATGGTGAACACCTTTAGCTCCTATTACTATTTTTTTTCTTTTTTTTTTTTCATAATGATAATACCCAGATTCTTTGTTCGTCGATACACGACCAAAAGGCAGCACTTTTGAAAACTATTAATTTCCCATCGCGGATCGCTTTATTTACGGGCGTAGTTCTGTATTCAGTACAGCCTGCGCAGCGTTGTATTCTGTCATATAGACGGGGAATAGCAACGCTATGTGGAGCGTTAGTAGTGTGACTTGAAGCGAGACACATGGCTCTTACTCTTACTCTTACTCAATATTACTCTTAATTAATTTATTTTATGTGTCAAATTGGCAGAGATGTTCATAAGCGAGCCAATCTATTGCTGGAGGTGCGGTCGAGGAGACAATTGATTAGTAGTTGGGAGTTTCGAGGAGGTGCTAAAGACATAGCAACGGCTCACAGCTTTTTCACCTGTGCAGCAGTGTTTCTTTTTTTTATTAGTATTAGAATTAGTAGTTAACATGAGTAGTTAACAGTCCTCTTACGGGAGGCTGAGGTGTCCAATCTAAGTATTATCTGCTTGCAGGACTTCCTATCGGTTCTTTAACCAAATTAAAAGATTAGTTGGGGATTTCGAAGAGTTAATAAAGACATAGCACGGGCTCAGCGTATTTTTCGCTTGT
This sequence comes from Drosophila mulleri, assembly GCA_035047565.1. Taxonomy (NCBI): domain Eukaryota; kingdom Metazoa; phylum Arthropoda; class Insecta; order Diptera; family Drosophilidae; genus Drosophila; species Drosophila mulleri. The sequence goes on along the minus strand of JAWNPK010000065.1, from coordinate 209,018 downwards.
GTAGCAGTTTTTTTTTTTTATCATTTTTTTTTCACTTATGAAGTACATATTCAACAAACTATCGTGGAAATATTATTGAAAATTGCAACTGACTGGATTTGGCTGTTGATCAACTCAATTACAAAGTCTGCGCAGCTGTTGAACGGCTATACCTGGCACAACAAGTGTGCCAACTACCTGGAATATGGACATGGACATGGATATGGATATGGATATGGATATGGAGATACACGCTGACTACACAATTCACAGAAAAACATTTCAATGAAATTTGATTCGCTAAATAAAAAGCTGTTATATACTAAAATATTGTCGCTAATATTTATTTTCTAATAATGAATAAACTCGATCTCCAATGCAAATTATAAAAGTCATTAAATAAGTTTGATTGAGCTTATTTTTGGTTATTTTTAATAAATATGCCAGATTGCAAATCAAAAGAAAATAAAAATAAATATATTCCATCATTGTTGCCCATACGCAGCGTATCACCCACAGTCTGCTGTGGCAGTCTGACTATGTTGCCTCTGCTGCAGCTATTGGCCATTTATTCATGGCTGTTCGATATTCTTCTTCTGATTACAGGGATTAGCCCATTCACGTAACTCTTTCCGCTTTTTATCTCTTGCGTGTAACTTTAACGTAGTTGGTAGCGAAATCTTTACTGCTAGCTGCAATCGCTTGACGACGCCCACAAAAAGCTGCACATTAAATTGATAAGCTGAGCTTGTGGCTCTGGAAAAATGTGAAATGCGAGACTGAGCGGCAGAGCTGCAGCGCTGTGACCTGCTATTTAAATTGCCAGGTAATTAGCCCTCGTTGTCACCTTACCTTTGCCTCTTCTTTTAAGTACCCGCACCTGCCCTGCCCCTCCCACAGTGCGCACAAACTTTCTGCTATCTGGGACGACACGGAAAATGAGAGAGGTCGTAGAAAAAAGTTCAAATTAGGCGTAAAATAGGAAAACAGAAAACCGAAAGCAAAGGACCCAATCAGCGAGCACAAACTGAGTTTGAGTTTGAGTTTGAGTTTAAGTTTTAAACAGGCTGAAATAAAAAAACGAAAAAACAAACAACAAACTTCGGCTCTATAAAATGAAAATTTAAGGAATTTCTGGCTCAATTCCCTTCGAATATATAATCTTATATACATACACATATAATATAATAAAATATGCGTATATTGCCAAAATTAAATTTGTTGAGCAAAGTAACTAAAATTGAAAGACTGTTACTAAGGCAATATATCATGGAGACCTCAACATCAATTTAGCTTAGGTCTTACGAAAATATATTTATGTTATGTACTGTATAAATATAGAAAAAAAATATACTGTTTAATTTGAATGTGAGATAGAAAATAGAATAGAATGAAAGAGATATGAGTGAGAGATTAAATTCTCACCCAAAACGCCTGTCCAGTCGTCTAGGTACTGCAGCTCAAAGCTCTTCCGCCCCCGCACCTGTACTAGGAAAAGTTTGAAACGCCACCATCCTCAGGACCTGCTGGATCGCGTCTTGACCTGAAGATCTAATAATTGGAGTCAATAAGTATTGACTCCATAAGACTTATCGATATTTTCCACTAGCTATCGATATCTATCGCTTTCTTTACCTATCTAACCCTCTGCTCTTCAGCTTAATCATGTCATGTCATCATCAGCATGTTTTTCATCAAGCTCTTGCAGCAGCCCGGAAAACAACATCTATGAAATGCGTATCACAATTTGGCTTAGCAGAGCAACTCGCACACCTTGCGGTTGGCGCATGTGGTCATCAAATTGCAGAAGATACAGGTGAGAGGTGGAGTTGGGCGATGGGGAGAGAGAGTGAGATGACAGCAGTTGGCAACTTACTGTTAGCTGATCCCCGGTAGCAGCTTAAGCCACAAGGGCATGACGTGCAAATCCAATGACGCCTTCCATCATGATAGCCGCAAGCCCGCTCACGCCCTCACTCCCTCACTCCCTCTCTCTCTCTATCTTTCTCTGTGTGCTGCTTTTCCCTTCTCCAGTTCGCCATCTCCTGGGTGTCTGCCAACAAATGCAAAAGGTTAAAGCACAAGCTCGCAGCCCCCAAAGGAATATTTAATTAGGGGCTGTAGCGGCTGCCACTGATACTGCAAGCTGAAGCTGCAAACAGTTTTGATGCTTTGCTTTGTGTTGGCCAGGCATGTTTGTGTTTTGGCCAAGGGATTTGCTTGGCGCAAAGCTAGGCAACAGCAATAACTAACAACAACAACAGCAACAAAACAACGTCAACAACTAGCTGTAGCCATAGCCGCATAGCTGGTTGGATCAATACATGGCAGGTGTGTGGCAATTGGTTTTTGGCAGTTGGCATTTGTTATTTGGCAACTGGGAGCGCAACAGCATGGTAAGTGGGCGTGGCAGTGAAATTTGTAATTGAAATGCAATTAATATGTAATGCATTGTAATGGCATTGCAGCCGCCGAAGAAGAAGCTCTCGAAGAAGGAGAAGGCGCGCCTCGAGGCCGAGCAGGCCGAGATGCTGCGCATCGAGATGGAGAAGGAGAAGTTCGTATGAATAAGTAAAAAGAGGCTTGCAAACAGAGATAATCGTATGTAATTGAGAAACTTCCCGTCCATAGACTAAAGAAACTGGAGGAGGCGCGTCAGCGCAAGAAACTGGAAATGGAGCAGGCCAAGCATCGTCAGCAGCAGGAGGTGGCTGAGAATCGGCTGCGACGGCGCCAACTGAAGGACAGCATGAGATTCTTCGACCAGGTGCATACGACCATCGAGGCCATCAAGGCCGAGGAGCGCCAGCAGCGCGAGTGGGAGAAGTACATGCGCTGCAATGGGCTGCCCAACGCGGCCAGCCCCAGCGATCTGCGCAAATACATCCACCAGTGGCACGCGGACATTGCCCAGCGGGAGCGCGACGAACGCAATTGGCTGCTGCGCACGGACGAGCGCACTTTGCTCACCCAGGATGTCCAGGTGGAGGATCTGACGCGCGCCTCGCTGCGGCAGCAGCAGGGCAACCTGGGCGATGTCTATGCGCAGCGCATCAAGGAGGTGCTGGGCGTAAGTCGGGAGAGCATTCCAACCGGAGCGCCACACTAAACTCTGCCCTCCCCTCACAGATTCTTAGCGAACTGGACGAGTCGCTGGCGTACACGAAATCCCGCTCGGCCCATGTGGCCGCCGATCTCGTGAAGCTAAAGACGGAGATGCGCGTGTTCCTCAAGCAGCACCTGGACGAGTTCACCCACAAGACAATGTCGCACATCGAGCGTGACATGGAGTCAGTACTACAATCTGCATTCTCAGTGCTATAGATCTTGCTCAGAGTCAGTCTTCCCTCTTGCTTGCAGAATCGATAGACCTGGCGTCTCCAAGCACATCTACAGCTCCGACGTCTTTCAGAGTTTCGTTTGGACGTTCTCCAAGGATGCACAAATGTGAGATGTTTCCATCTATTGGCATTCTCAAAATCATTTTTAGTTTTCATGTATCTATCATTTTCTAATGATCTCTCGATCACGAATCTTCTCTTGTGCTTGTATGTTTATCTTGAACTGATTCAAATTCCCTCTCTCTCCCTCTCTCTTTTCGACATCTGTATTGCTCAACTTGGACGTCGAGCTGAGTCAATCTGGTCTCACCTTCCATTAATCACAAAAACATTAGATTTTAAATGTGAGCGGGGCATTCTTCTATTCACATACCCAGCCCTGCCAAAAGCACATTTCATATCATCGATATATATCGATATTTCAGCTTAGACTTAAACTTGAAGAAGATAAAAACTGTAGGCTTCTGTGCCAAAGACATAAATTCCAAATGGCTTAGATTTTATAGGCCTTTCTAATTTCAATATTGAATAGCAAATTTCCCAGAGTGAGCTTGAACTGTTCCGTAAACAATCCAGAATGAATGGTTCACGCTGGTTTTAGCCGATTAAAATGGCTATTTCCTGCTAAGCTTCTCATACTTCAGCTCTTGCCTGTCACTCATTCTCTTCATATGTACATATTTATACTCCGTTATACACATTATCTGCGAACGTTCCTTAGACACTTTCTTCTCCTCATTTCAATTGTATTTCAAGCTCTCTCCCTTCCTCTTCTTCGCTCTCTCGCATGCAGCGCTGTCAACCCCAAAGCTCGCATTGGCGAACAATCGGCCCACAATGAAATCGATTTCCCCACCATCGAGATGATCCTCTCATTGCCGCCGACTGTTCAACTGCAAAGCTCGGCGCTGCGAGGGCTCTGGCTCAATTATGATCACTTCAGTGACTACTGCAGCAGCTTTCAGCTGAAGCACGCTCGCTCCGAAAATGCCAGTAAGTCTGCTCATTAGTTAATCCATCTCTGCTACACGGAAGCTGAAGCTTTATATTATTCTTGTAGCTATTTTACGGCAAACGAAGCGGGAGTGGCGCAAGCGCAAGGAGATTCTGCAGTCGATGCTGGATGAGTGCGCCCGAGAGATTCCGCTGTCCGAGCTGGAGCAGCTGACGCAGGAGCAGCACTCGTCCAGCTCGCAGCCGCCACGTGAACGCAGCTACGACGTGGACAAGCTCTACGCCCAATACGAGGATGAGCTCAACAAGGCGCGTCGCCGAGCCGTCGGACCCGAGGCGTATGGCCTGCTCGAAACAGATGTCAATTTGCGCAAATACCGCATCATATCAGGCGTCTACTGCATCGATTTTCTGGAGACGCCGCAGCAGGATAAGCAACTGAATGCTCGCTCCTTCATACGCACCAGTGGGTAGACCAAGCAGAGACTACATACATACATTTATATATGAGAGTGTATATACATACATACACATGTATAACTGTTGTTGCTACTTCCGCTTGCAGTTTTTGCCACTAACAATCTGATGCATAAGGAATACCATCAAACCTATAAGCCACCGCCTCCGGTCTTGCCTGGTGTGCGTCGCCTGCCCGAGGAGATTGAGGCTGAGATGCGCATGATTGAAGCGGCATTGGATAAGCTCGCCTTGGTCACACTGCAGTAAGTAATTGACTTGCCAGTCTAGCTAAATACATATATACATACATATGTATGTATACATTGCCATCCGCAACAACATCTTCAATATTCGTTGCGCACCGCAAGTCCTGTGTAAGATGAAAAACATTTTATTGCTGCTCGCAGCACATTTTCATTTTTCCTATTTCGACTGAGCTTTTTAATCAAACTGATTTTGTACGCTCTGCAACCATTGAGAATGGGAATTCCGAGCATAATGGTTGAGCAAATGTAAGGAGCAGCCAAAGGCAGACATCGAGTCAATGTCTCTCCGTCATTGCCGTCGTTCCGTCTAATTCATATTTCGTTTTACCGTGCAACCGACTATCAGTCCCTAAGTCCGTCCCACCGTTCATTCTACCGTCTATTTTTCCATTTTCAACATCTATCCCACCAGTCGTCGAACCGTCTGTCCGTCCGTTCGACCGTCATCTGTCCCATTCTTCGTTTTACCGTGCATTCCACCATCACACCGTCAGTTCTCACGTTCGTACCACCGTCTATCCCCCCGGTCGTCGCACCGTCTGCCCCACTACTTTCTATTTCTCTGTCTATCCCAAACGTTCTCCCGACCGTGCCACTGTCCATCTCATCGTCTATCCCATCGTCCGTTTCAGCAACCGTTCCATCGTCTATTTCACTATCCGCCCCACCGTCTGTTTCACAGTTCGTTCCATCGTCCGATCAATCGTTCGCTCCATCGTCTATCCCATCGCCTATTCCATTATATATCCCATTGTCTGTTTCATCCTCCGTCTCCCCGTCCGTTCCACCATTCGTCCCACTGACTGATCCACAGTTTGTACCACCGTCCGGTCAAGCGTTCGTTCCATCGTCTATCCCATCGCCACTGTATATCCCATTGTATATCCCACCCTCCGTTCCCTCTTACGTCCTATCATTGATTCCATCATTCGTTCATCCTTTCACCCCACCATCTGTTCTATAAAACAAAAATTCCTTTCCGAATTCCCCATTATTATTACCACATTGCTGCTTAATTTTTTTTTTTACATTGATCATATATGATCACGACCTTTCGCAGCGCTCACTGGTCGGGTCTTCCTAGCTAGACTATTTGGCATAAAGCATGCCAATTTATAGTTAAGCCCAACTTGAAACCAATAAGAAAAGTAAAGAAAAGATAATAGACTATAATATCGAATAGATAACATCTAATATATATAAGTACAGACGCTGCGCTGTCTGCCTTGCAGATTGCCCGATTCAGTTATTTGGTTCGAGCCACCGATTGCCTGTCGCTGGGAGACGGACATCGAGACGCTCGAGTCGCAGCTGGCGGATGGTGTTAAGCCCGATGCAGCAGCGGCGCCAGCAACGGCAGCAGCTACCACAGCCACGCCCACCGAGGCCACGCCACTGTCAACGAACGCCCAGCCCAGCCCGCTAAAGAGCTCGCCGCGCGGTCCAGCCAGGATGCGTTCCCAGAAATCTGATCTGGCCGCATTGCAGGCGCAAACGCTGCGCGAAATCGGAGACTTTGACTTGCGTGCGATACCCCGGAATGTGGACCTGTATGGGCTGGTCAAGGACTTTGTGGTGCCACGCCTACCGCAGGGCTTCTGCGTGCGCCTTGAGCAGCAGACGCCGCAGTCGAGCAGCGGGCAACCGCAGCGACAGGTGATGTTCCTGGCGCGCCAGACCCACGTGCGCCTGGGTCAGGGAGCAGCAGCAGCGACAGCGTCTGCGTGTGCAGCAGACTCAGCGCAGCCAGCGAGCAGCTTGGGCATTGGCGCTGAGTTTCTGGACACGGCTGAGCCGGCGGAGCTTTTTCCTCCCATCTGCTTCGACAAGCTGCTCAAGTTCCGCAGCCTGGCGCGTCCGCCGCCTGTGACGCCCAGCGGCTGCTACCTCTTCTCGCAGCTGATCGAGGACATGGATCGGCTGTGGCGCATGCAGCTGCCGCGAGAGCAGCACGAGGAGCTGCTGCAACAAATATCCGAGCAGATGTCGCCCAGCGGCTCTCAGCAGGACGTCAGCGAGGAGCTGGCCGACGAGCTGCGTCCCCTGAGCCAGGAGCTGGTCGAGGTGCTGCAGCCTGCGGCAGCAGCTGCGGCCTTTGCCTACTACACGGGCATCTCCTTCATCCGCGATTCTCAGCTGCCCGCACAGGACCACGACCCGGCCACGAAGCCCAAGTCATCTGGCAGCCAGGACAGCAGCGACGACGATGCGGACGAGGATGATGACGATGACAGTCTCCTGGAGCTGCTCGAGGGCAACGTTGGCAACGATTCCTCAGCCGGCGGCACTCTCCAGCAGGCGTTCAGCGGGAACAGCAACAGCGACAACTGCGACAGCGAAACGTAGGCTCTAGATGAATTCGTGGTGGGGAATACTTTATCAGCTGCCATTTCCTCCTCTCTCCTCCCACTAGCCGCAGACAGAAGCAGAGCAGCACGGCAACCATTACGCAGGGCAAGTGGAGCACGCGCGATGTCCACGACACCAAATTCAATGAGGACAAACTCTCCATACAGTTTCGCACGGGACGACTTGGTAAATCGATTCCCCTATGATAAGCACATCAGCCACGTTCATCTGGCGCCTTTCATTTCCAGGTATCTTTGGCTTCGCCCTGAACAAATATAGCAACATGCCCTACCAGACCTGGGACCTGAGACCCGATATGAAGAAGTATGCGAGATCAACATGCAAGTCTATATGATTTAATATCACACTGTCATTTGCCAGTCCGGGCACCATATTCTTCAGCTTGACTGCCTCGCTGATCAGCCTGGAGATGACCATCACCGAGGCGGGCTACACTGTGCATAATTTCCAGGGCGGGAGCACGCAGGGCTTGACCGATATGCTGGGCAAGACGTTGAGCTTGAGCGAGCTGAAGGCAACTCTAATCCTGTCCGCCGTAGACATCTTTCCGGATGAGGATGCCTTCTGCTACACGGAGGGCTCCTGTGAGAAGAACTTCGTGATGGAAATGCACACCTATGCCTGCATCTCGACCCTGGCACTGTCCCACAACTTCAGCTGGTCCCGCTGGAATCTCTTGGCCGGCTCGCGCACGGCTGTCCTGCTCATCCGCGAGCTGCTCGAGGGCAAGAAGGTTCCCTACTACTCCACGCTGCTGGTTACCCCGCTCAAGACCTCCATCATCGACTGCACCGAAGTCTCGGCTAGCTTCAATGCAGTCGGCATTGCTGGCATGGAATACTACGCGGATCTCTATCAGCTATCGCAGGCCCACGCACAGCCCGTCAGCCTGGAGAAGCAGCGCAACATGAGTCCAATTCTTAGGGAGAACGTGGCCAGCATTCTGATTGGCATTAGACCTCTTAGCTTTTGCTAAATGATAATATTTGGTATAGCTATAACTAGAACTTTATATCTAGCCATCTGAATAAAAGTATTTTCATTTCTGGCCCTTCTATACGATTCTCATTGAAGAATTTTCGGGCCATTTTAGGCTAAATTTTCGATTGTGTTACAGACTTTGGTCACTTTACCATTCATTTGAATTGCCCTCCCAGTTAAGTCAGAAGCTTAGTTTAGCTTTCATTATGCTCGATCAACTGAAATAAAAGCTTTAATTTGCATTTTGTATTCAAAACTCATCGACTGAACTCTGCTTATAAACTATGAGAACTTTCATCCAAATAAATATCGCTGTACTATGCGATTCTCAAGAATTCCATTAAGACTATCGAAGTTAAAGGTATTAATTAATTCCAAATAAAGCAAATATTCGTCTCTGCTCAGTCTCTAATTTACATCGTAATTCCGTATGTTTCTCCAAAAGTCCTTTATTGCATTTTTCTTTTGTTCCTCTTTCCTTAACAATGAAAAGCCGTCGCGCTTCTCTTTATCGACTCATAAAGTTTTGTAGGTCAATTTATGTTTGCGCAAATGTCTGGGGATGAATGTAATTTACACCTGGCTATTGGCCACCTGCCTTCTAAGAACGCACATCATAAGGCTTAAGTAACTCTCCTTGACACCCTGAACCATTCGCACACTCATTGGCTAAGAGGGCTTAGGCTATGGTGCCTTGGCTCAGTCATAGTCTTGACAACGTCGCTTATCATCCAACTGTTTACTTTGCACAGGACTCGGACCGTACTTCACTTATTTCTTTCTTCTCCTTTTCTTGCCGTTAACCTTAAAAGTTTGCCCAAATATGATGAATAGCCAAGAGTGAAAATTATTCATTCGAAAGTGCTCAAATCTTTCAACGAGTTTCAACAGTTGCCCCGTCGCTGACCACGTCGAGTGTCAATTGGCGCACACAAACACATACATGCACACACACTTTGGAGTGTTAAAATATATATGGCTACATGGCACAAATGTTGGCCCACTTGTAAATTTATGTAAAATGAAATGCAAGCCAAGTTGGCTAACGTCCGCATGGGGGAATGCATATCAAAAGAGGCTAAACAGACCACACCCACACACGCACAGTTTTACATATTTGTATACATACACCTTTCATATACAAGTTTTTTCTTCTCGATTTTCCAACTTTCAGCTGCGGGCTGCCAGCAAAATTTATGCTCCGACAGCTAAGCGGCTTCCCAGAAAGGCCCAACGGCCAGTCGAACAAAACAACAACAAAGCCAGTCGAGTTGTTCGACTATGAGATCACCTGAACCCTCCCAAGAACTGATACTTCAATAATTTTTATAATTTATAGGTTCTGCCTATATCGACTTAGTTCGTTGCCCGGATCCTTATGGGGTCTGTCACGCCTTCTTCTTCAGATTTGCCATTGCCATGGGTTCAGGATATACAAAATAAAACCAGGTGACAGTATAACAGTCCAAATGTGAATTTTACTGCCACACCGAGGGGCTGTCAGCATTTTGTGGGCGTGGCCGCAGCACAAACTCTGGCAAGTGAATTAGCTAGCATTGAATTTCATACGCCTGACAAGCAAAATCAAACGCCATGAATATTTCCAATCTATAATACACACACACACACACGAAGTTTGATTGCTCATTATAAATGAAAGCGCCATGAAAAAATAAAATATGCGAGTCGCAGCAAAAACATTTTGAGCCACATTATGGCACAGTGGCTAAAACAACATGATGCCATCTAAAAATGTTCAGCTTTAGTTAAAATTTAAAAATTATTTTGGCTTAATTTCAAGCAGTTCTAATCCAGTTACGGAAAATTCACTTTGCCGCTAGTGCAATTAACTGAACTTCTGCATTGTCCTAGAAAGTCTCAAATCATGATTCAATTCAACATTCATTCGACTCCTCATTCGGTCCAGCAGTATCAGTCTATACCTCTACTCATCTATTAACCCATCAGTATTTTCATCAGTCATTAGCTAGCTTCTTCACGCAGCTTAACATTAAATTTATTAGTCAAATCCTCAATCTGTCAACTTATCAGTTCGCTCAAATATCAAATCAAGCTAGTTTCTGTTTCGACAATTCCAATCTTACATTATTTCTATTCTCTGTTTTCTATCAATCAATTATTTTTGCTTTTTTTTCTGAATTCAAGAATTTCTGCTTAATAACATTTTTTCAGGAATTAGAATTTAGTTTTATTATTCAATTATAGAAACTATAATTTCATTTCAACTCCACTGCTTTATATCCATTCCATACTTCAATTTACACAGTCAAAATTTATAAAATACAAAATTGAGCAACAGCTGTAATGATTCATTATCTATTTCTGTTTAAGATTAATATTATAATATCATCATTCAATATCACATTATACATATTTATTTATTGTAGTTTATGCTTCCAATGGTCCATTGCCACTGCTTCTTAGTTCTGTATGCTATCAATCCATTAAATCCTCAAGTTATCTTTACTCAAAGTTAACTATTCTATAATGTTTTCAAAAGTTCTTAGCAGTATTGCTCTCGGGTCTCTGTATATTGCCATATGTTTCGATTCCAAATGCCTTCAACACTCTTAAATTTGACCTGATTTCAATATCGGAAATCAAAATTGTAATAATATAAAGTTTCCTAGTTATAGATCTCTATTGTTTTCATTGTTCCATTTCACGTAATATCAATTTGGCTTCATATTCTCTCCGCTCCATGCCACACTGTGAATTTTATCTCATATAGATCTATAGCTTAATAGTGCTTATGTTGTAGTGCCTCTCTTCACATTATTCCAAAGTTTTTTAGCACTACCAACTATGATCATTATATCCATTCTTACCTACAATCCTTTAATTTTCGTTCTTTTATAGTTTCGTCCTCCATAATCCCATTGCTGTGTTATCTGTCGTTGCACGGCTCTATTGTTCCATTGTGCCATTGTTTCATGGCTCGTCGCTTAGTTCCCAAATGGATGGCGGAATTTCAGCTCATCTGGTTGCCGAAAACGAGCGACTAATGTGGGCAGCGGTGTCGGTGCTGTGGTGGCGCAGCCGTGCAGTCCGGAAAAGTAGTGGCAGGTGTCAAACACGGAAACGGAAGCGTAACCGAAAATGTGAATGCCACAAACTAAACCAACCCCCCCGGGCAAAACGCTGCCAACTCTTAACAGGTAACCACACTACCGTGTTCTGCGGCTTTGCGGCATCCTCTGCGAACCAAACACCCACAGTCCCCAAAATATAAAAAAAGAGAACAGAAAACTAAAACAAAACAGCAGCTGAAAATATTTGAAAATTAATTGCCAAATGTGTCAGCGGAAGCTGAATGGCTCTGATATGCAAAATCTTGTTGTGTTTCGTTTCGTTTCGTTTTGTTTCGCTTCGTTTTTAAACAATTGCAAAGTTTACCTAAGGGCAGACGACGAGAGGGCGCAAACGTTGCGGCTGCTTAGCTCAACCAGAAGAACAAACACTTTTTAATTATTTATTCATATACGAGCTGCTGCTGCTGCTGGGACATGGGTGAGGCGTGGGTGGGCGTGGTTCAGGCACTCGCTCATTAACAAAACAAACGACAGCCCAAAAGCAGCGGCAGCGGCAGCTGCAGACAAGCAGGCGCCGCTGGCAATGTGCGAATGGGGCCCGGCTGAGGTTAAGGCGGGTGCAGGGCATGAGGCTTAAGGGCAATGATTGCTGGCACTCAGACAGCGGGGCACCCAATGTAGCTGGTGACCTTCACACACACACACATAGAGAGAGAGAGAGAGAGCGAGAGGGGGAGAGGGAGAAGGAGAGAGAGACGCGCATACGCCGCATGTCACTGTCAGACTAAGCATAAGAAACTGAAAGATGGGACGCCGCATTAAGGGATAACTCGCTCGGAATATGTTAATTTGCCAGTCAAAGCAGTTAACAAATACACACACACACACGCACTTGCTGTATTTGTATGTGCTTAGCTGTTGTATTCGACATATGTCTGTAGGAGAAATGCGACGAGTCTTATACATATTTAACGATATATCACACATTCGCATAATTTAATGGCTCGCTTTATAAATACATACATACACATACCTATACATAAACATCTATATATACACATATATGCATGCAAATTGGCTTGTGTAAGTCGAATAAAACGTAGCCAAGACGAGCTCTAATGCTTGAAATAGCTTTGATGTGCTTCATATAAAATATATAAGCTAATTATGGTGTTAGCTAATAATTTATTTAAATTTACACGTTATGCTTATTGCAGAATACGAATTTAACAAAAAAAAAAGAGTATGTAAATACTTAGATTTATTTTTCGAATACTTTGCTCATCCGTCATTTTCGACGTATGTATAACCAAGAATTCCCACAGCAACTATGATAACAAAGAATCCCAATTCGATACCATTACGCTAATATGGTACACATTATCCGTTATATAGAAACAATATTGTATTTCAATATTTCTTTTAATCTAAATGCAGATTTTTTAGAATTTCCTTTTTGTCCCACTATAATGAGACCACTGCTAGAATTCTCCCTTCAATAACTTATATCATCAGTCAGATTATAGTTCGGCTCACCACTTAATGCATCATTAGTCAGCTTATCATTATTGACTGTCGTCAGTCTCTTCATCACTCAGTTCTTTAATCTGACAAATCATCATTTATGAGTTCAATAGTCAGTTCAACATTCATTCCATCGGCCAATTCATTAGTCAGCGCATTAGTCCCCAACCCATACTTCAGTTCATCTGTCGACTCGTGCTCATCTGTTTGTTCACGAATAACTTGGCTTAGTTTATTACTCACTTCATCAGTCAACTATTCTGCTTATTAGCTCAAAATCCAATTCATCGGCGAACTTATCAATCTATTCAACTCGTAGTCCACGCATCAGTCTGCTTGTCAGGTTGTTCATTAGTCACTTTATTAGGCACTTCATCAGTCAACTTATTAGTTACTTCAACATTCCTATAATCAACTTATCACTCTTTTCATTAGCCAGCTCATCAGACAACCCGTACTTCAATTCATCAATCGACTCGCAAGCTCGTCAGTCTGCTCATTAGCTTGTTCCGTTGTAAAGCCATCAGTCAACTCATCATTCATTTAATCAACTCATCAGAGTGTTCATCAGTCAGTCATTAAGCAGATCATTAGTCTGCTCAGCAGTCATAACAAACCAAATATATTAATAGAATGTCTATCATGTTATTATATATATACAAATGTATAGATATATAAAAGATGAATATACAATTTTATATATATTATTATAGACACACACCCACACACACACACAAATATCTTTCACTTAATGAACGAATACACTTGACTATGATGGTGTTTAGTTTCGTATTGATTCTTTATTCTGCTGGGCCTGGGTTTATATACCCAGGCTCATGCATAATTTCAATCATTAAATCTAATGCGTCTATTGCTGAGTGTGTAAGGCTCAGCATTGGTCTATTACATATTATTATTCTATCGCTGAGTTTATAAGACTCCGCGTTGGCTTATTAGCTATCGCTGAGTTTGTAATGCTCAGCGCTCGTCTCTTAAGTATTCTAATCGCTAAGGGTCAGGGTCATATTTTATGCCTAACTTGACAGTTCACACTTGAAACATATGTTATTTATTTTATGCTAGCTGTCGAGTGCATCGCGCGTATGTTCCCCTACTTATCATATTTTTATGTTCATGCCTGTTCATGAACATTCTGCGGGGGGCCAGAGAAGGTAATAGCTAACGATTGCTGTCTCTGGTTTCTCTTGTTCGTGCCTGAACATTCTGCGGGGCCCAGAAAGTGTGACATCCAGATAAACCGAGTGTGCAACCATTACCTCGGTCTTTTGCGCAGGTGGTGGTTCCCATGCCAAGTGAAGTCGAGCCTCTTTTGAAGAACTTCCCGCGGTTTATAGGTGTCATCTTTTGGTGCATTTCTATACCTGATTGCATCTGTTGAGGAAGTTGACGATCGCTTCATTGTTTGCCAAAGCCGAAGCCTCCAAATGGTAGACGTCCTTCCTTTGATGCTGATGTCTTAGAACAGCTACTGTGTCGCTTGTAGTTGTTATGGTTGTTTCCTTTACTAAGTTGCTGCTACTTCCAATTAACTCCTTTTCCGATGTAATTGTACTTGCAGTAGTCTCCATAGTTGGTGTCGCTGCTGTGGTCATCACTGGAGAGTCTGAGTCGGTATTGTCGCTGTTCTCTTCAGCTGCACATCCAGCCGCTTTTGCAGTCACCGCAGAAGTTTGCTCTTCCGTTGTACTGCCAACTGTGGGGATATCATCCATTGGTCGAACTTCCGATTGGATATCTGTTGATGTATCTTCAGCGATACTCAACGTCAATGTCGAAGTTGTGGCAGAGATTCCATTCTCATCCTCATCTTCTTTGCTTTCCGAATCCTTTGTCGGAGTTGGTGGAGCCCAGATCTTCTTTATTGATCTCTTGTCTTCACCCAGCTTTGTTTTAGTTGTTACTACTTGAACTTCCGTAGTTTCACTTATATTTCCTCCCATGTGGAGGCTTGCCGGCGGGTTGACATCCGACGTTTTGAACATAATCTCATCCAACGCTGCCTGATATGCTGTCATCTTTTCAGCGGTGACCTCGTCACTGTTATCAGAGGTGCTCATGCAATTGCGGATACTGCCTTCATCATTATTCTTCAGCAGTTCCATGTCCACTGGCAAATAACGTTTGTAGCGCCTGCATAAGCAGTCCCACGCTAACTTGTAGTTACCATTTCCAATTGAGAAATTGCTTATACCTTGTAGAGCTTCTCCTTTGAGATACATTAGCAGGTACCTCAGTTTTGTCTTGTCGCTGATATCTTGCCTGTTATGGATTATTTTGGTGAACTGCTCGAAGAACGTCGGCCACGCCTTAGGACTTCCATTAAAGTAAGGAAGTGTCAGCGCTCGTCTCTTAAGTATTCTAATCGCTAAGGGTCAGGGTCATATTTTATGCCTAACTTGACAGTTCACACTTGAAACATATGTTATTTATTTTATGCTAGCTGTCGAGTGCATCGCGCGTATGTTCCCCTACTTATCATATTTTTATGTTCATGCCTGTTCATGAACATTCTGCGGGGGGCCAGAGAAGGTAATAGCTAACGATTGCTGTCTCTGGTTTCTCTTGTTCGTGCCTGAACACTTAACATAATACATATCTTGTGATATTTAATTTCTTTCGGCTAGCGCCAAATGCCTAGCGCCTTGGCAAATTGCCTAAACTAGTCCATTGTGCATGGTTTGTGAGGCCAGAGTTGCCAGATCGTTTGTCAGCTGTCGCTTACCTAAAGTTTCCGGGCTAAGCGCAGCTCTTCCACGTGCCTAAAGATATATGCATGTGTGCATGCTTATATAGTGAAATGCATGTACAGATATATGTATGTGTATACATATATGTATATATGCATATTTGCATGCCATAACCAACATTCTCCGGGGCATTAGCATAGTGCCATAAATGTAACGGTACATCCATTTTCACGCAACTTTCTTATTTCTTTTTTTTTGCACACATAATGTTAGAAGTAGTAAAAGAGTAGTTGTTGTTGTTGTTGGCATTGCAAGACTTTACATAACGCCAAGCATCTTGTTTTTGCTGTTGTTGTTGTCTCTCCAATTGTTGTTGTTGCTGCTGCTGCTGCTGCTGCTATTTGGCATTAAACATTCGCGCATTTTCACAGCTGGCGGCCAACAACAAAAGCCAATGGCGCGGCTTTACATGTGTTAAATGCCAAACATAGCCATGCATGTGCTCTAGCCATATGTGTGTGTGTGTGTGTGTGTGTATGTGTATGCATGTGTGTATGTGAATTTTTACTTTAATCAAGCCAAAGGCAGCTGGAGCACTAAAAATGTTGCCTGGCGCAAACAATAAATTTTGCTGCTGCTGCTGCTGCTGCTGCTGCTGCTGTTGCTCTATGTATGTATGTATATGTGTGTGTGCGTGTGTGTGTGTGATTGTGTATGCGGGTGGCTGCCGCTACCAGGACAGGTGAATTTAATGCGCTGCTTTTGTAAAATTCGCAACTGGCATTAAATTCACTCGCATGCGGCGCACAAAAGTATGCAGCGTATACGTAATTTAAGTTAATAGCAAATGACTTTGAGGCTGAGCCAAGGCTTCAATGCGTTCCGGCCCCGCATGCAAGTCTGTTCAAATTACAATTCATTATGTCAACGCTAAGTGTACGTGTGTCTCACTCGCTCTCTCACTGTGCCTCTCTCTCTCTCTCTCTCTCTCTCTTTCTCTCTCTCTCTTTTGTGTTTGTCTCGGCTGCAGCTTGAGAACTTCCGTTTCGCAGGCGACACTTGAAATGCATTGTTGTTGTTGCTACGGCTGCCACTGCTGCCGTTGGCATATTTTTCACGCCACGCCCCTCTAGCCACTTCGCCCACATTACATTGTTGTTGATGCATGGCGTTCTGGCTCTGCAATTTGCGTCAAATTTCGAGTTAAAGTGTCAATTACAACAAGCAAAACAACGCGAACAGCTGCTCTCGCTGCTCGCGCTGCTGCTGCGGCAGAGCTTTTACACCTGTCTTCCACACACTCACACCCACGCACACACACACACACTCACACATGTGTGTGGCCCCCTGTCAGCGTGCATCAAGCTGTCAGCTTTTGCATTTCACTTCGTTTTCTTTCCGTTTCATTTTCTAATACCCTATAAAAGAGTTCAAGTCCCTTAAGCTCATTAGAGACTAGCAATACTTCATATATTGGATCTCAATATATGAAGTATAGCCATGTCATTCAAATTCTATATGATATTAGCAATCATTAATGTGAAGAGAGGCATCTAGAGTCGCTCTCTCTCTCTCTCTCTCTCTCTCTCTCTCTCTCTCGCTCTCCCCATTATCCCACTTACTTTGCTTTTGCTATTTTTAAATACCACACTTTACTCTCACGCCTCTACTTCCCTCTCAATTTACGACTATTATATCGCAACTGCTTACAGGATATCTTGCTGTCATTATCAGAACCCATAGAAAAAGGAAAAGCTGTTTGTTCAAATTTATGTAACAGGCTGAAAATTTAATGTACATACTCGAAAAATGTATTTGAATATTAGCATATATAGCAAATATGTGAATGAGTATAGATTTCCTAGATGACGCTATAGCAGTGCTTTCTATAGTAGCAATACGATGCACCGAGAGGCTCTCCGTTTAATTGCATTATTATTATTTTGTATACCCTGAACCCATTTTCAATGGAAAATCAGGGTATGTTGGTTTTGTTGAAATGTATGTAACAGGCAGAAGTAGGCATAGCAGACCCCACAAAGTATTTATATTACTAATCCTCTTATGTTTGCCGAAAGACGCGAAGAATTGTTGAAATATCAGTTACTCAAAGGGTTCAGGGGATTTCGTAGTCGAGCAGTCTCAACTACAGCTTTCTTGCTTGTTTAATATGACGTGGTGGAGGTAGTGCAGTGATGTTGGTTCGAGTCCAGGCTGATTCAGCACATATTTATATTTTATTCTTTTTATTTGTTTATATTTCTTTAAGCAAACATGCTACATGCTCAAAAATTTAAATAATTTCCCATCAGTTTATGCTACATATTTGTGTAGTATTTATAGAAAAACATTTCGTACGGGGTTCAGGGAATCTCCTAGTCGAGCACCCCCCGATCAGAGTTTGCTTACACGTTTCGGTTTGATTTCGCTTGGCTTTTACTTTAGTTTTTCTTTAACTTTCTGCCTCGTTTCTAACAACAATATTTGTGCCTAGGATGCTGCCTTCCACCTTGGCAATTCACGTGTGTGTGTGTGTGTGTGTGTGTAACATTTTACTTAACTTTTATGTGAGGGTTGATGTAGTTGTTACTGCGGCTGCTGCTGCTGCTACCGCTGTCGCAGTTGCCTCTTGACGACGACTTTTGACTTTCTGCGTTGACATTTTGACACAGTTGATTACAGCGCCACCTAGCGACCGCACGCAACTAAGCTGGCTGGGGTCATATATGTATGTATATGTATATATAATCTTATATATATATAAACATTTAAGCTGTGAGTGGGGTTAAAGGGCAGAACTGCTAGCAATATTTATGCAAATGGGGCACAGGGGACGAGCCACGCGCAGCTCAAGCGGTTGCATAAAGTTTTGTCATACATTTTGCTATCCATAAGCGGACACACACACACACACCCACATACACATACACGCACAGCCATTCTACGAAATTTGTGTGTGTTTATTAATTGCATTCCACAATTTATGCATTCGAGATTGTGAATTCTATGCAGAGAATTGTAAAATTTTAATGCAACAAATGGACTTAAGAGGCCCAAATGGATAAATATTGTATACATACATATATAGACAGAGCCAGCACATGTATTGAATTACACATAAGCATACATATGTACATATGTAGTCGGCCTATATTGATAAGAGTTTATTATGTGGGGCATACCCAGAGGCCTACCAAAAGCTAGCAGGACCTGAACCCCGATTGCGTTTATTCAAAATTTAGCATCCGGCCAATTTATGGAGTTTTTCTGTGTGTCAAGCTATTTACTATATATTGGTGCTCTGCCAGCTAACTTGAACTTAACTTACTCTGAAATTGATGAAATATTATTTTCCATGTTAAATAAGGAAGACAGAAATTGTTCATGCTCTATGGGATGTTTGATAGATATTTATTCTTTTCCTAGATCTACTGCGCATAGCCCTCTCAACGCTAATCCTGAATTAAATATGTAAATACAATAAGTAAATATTTTATCTAGGTATTTATTGGAAATTCTAATTTGATATTCAACTATTCTTTCCTCTTTCTTATTATACTTTCTTCTACCTTCTTTATTGCTTCTTCTTCTTTCCTCTTCGCTCTTCTCTCTTTTCCTCCCTCCTCTTTCTACTTTATATTCTTTTCCCTCTGCCTCTTCTTGAAGTTCAAGCAAAAGTATTTAGACAATCATGAAATTATCGTATCATGAAGTTATTCGTATTTCTTAGTTATAACTCTATACCTGATGCTACTGACTTTCGATTGATGCTCGAATGAAGCCTAGCAAGACTGAGTTTAACCGATTCAGTCCAACACACATATAAAGCTCGCTTATATATCCCTCATATGTAAATAAAGATAGAGTTACATTATATACCAATGGTCGGAAGTCTTTAAAGCTATTCAAAATTAAAAATATATAATTTTTTGTTTAGGTTTTCCTGTACTTTATATATATTCATACAAATGTATGTTTATTTATTCATGCAAACATGTATAGTTGTATTATTTTTCAATTACAGCGCATATGTTAATAAACATTTCTAAGGTTATATTTGCTTTAATTAAAATCTACTTGAGAGGGCAAGCTGAAGCGGCTTTTAAGTAGAATAGCTGATGAGAGAATCGCACTTAAAGTGTCCACCGTGACGTATACTTAATTTGAGCTGCTAGGCATTGAGGTGACACACAAACACCCACCTGCAACACACACAAGGGCCAAATGTGGGGCAATGGGGCGTGGCCTGACCTCAGACCCCAGCAAGTGAAGCAGAGCGAGGCGCAGATGAGGAAGCATCCGCAGCAGCAGCAGCAGCAGCTGCGGCTGCTCACCAAAAATATTTGGACTAAAAGCAACTGCTTAGAGCCCAGCTACAGAAAAAAACCCTAGAAGAAGAAGAAGAAAATGTATATATGTACGTACCCTGTCTTCTGTTTTCACATGTGTGTGCGTGTGTGCATGTGTGTGTGTGTGCATGTGTGTGTGTGTGTGTTAGAATGTATGCTGTTGTAATCTAAACATTCCGAGGCAGAGAGCACCTGTGCGCGGCTCTGTATGTGTCTCTCTCTCTCTCTCTCTCTCTCTCTGTATGTGTGCATGTGTGTGTGTGTATGTACGTGTGTGCGTAATTTGAGCATCTGCACGTACGCAACTCAAGTCGCAGGATCCAGCAATAAAATAGAAAAATTTCACAAGCTGATGAAAAGGAAATGACCACAAATTGCCGTCGCTATGTGCACACCGCAATGCACACAGACAGACACAGACAGACACACACAATAAACGATTTAACGTATTTAATTTCTGACAGATACACACGCACACAGACTCACATACACACGCCAAGTTACAGCTGGCATAACTGTTTGGGATTCTAACGAGAGGCCCGTTTCCTAACAATTTATAAAATGGCGTGCCTGGAAAAAGTTCAGCAAACCCTAACAACGCATATTCTCTACGCTGTCTCTTACCGTTATATTCCTTTCCCACCCCAGCTCTCTCTCTCACTCTCCCTTTCTCACTTTCTCGCAGTCCCTCTGTTCGCGTGTGTTCGCCTGTTAGAAAATAATTAAAAGTTTTCGTGATTTCGTGCCAGTAGCTGCGATTTTTTCTCAATTTAAAATGGATTCGGGCAACAGCAACAAAAACGAATAAGCACGACTGGAAGAGCTCGACGTTAAGGTGCTCTATAAATCAGCCAACATTTGCAAGTCTATTTCCCTATCCGCATACTAGGAATATATACTCGGGTTAACTATTTAAGATCAAAAATACATATATCCCCGCCCATTGGGGGCATGACAAATCGTATAAAGCTGTATTTCCAACAGTCTAATATTTATATTATATATAAATTATATTTTCTTACTGTCGACATTCTCATGGCAAATCGGAAAGTAGATCTGGCAGCGTTTTGGCCTTGAATAAGTATTCTGCAGTCGGCAACGCCCGACGGCAACGCTCTGCCTATTTTATTTGTATATGCTCTGAAATTACTTTCAATTTCAATAACTATGAATAAATAATGATTGTGCTTATTTTAATAGTTTTTCTTTTAGCTATATTAGAAAGGGAAACCCCAAACATTCTTTAAAAAGTAGGCGAATTAGATTTACTCAAAATACTTATAACTAGTAAGTATATGAATCAAATACCGAATTAATACAAAATTCATAGAGAGATTTTATTAAATTTTACATGAGTACAGCATTAAAGAGACTAGCTAAATGTACTAATTTATTTTTATTTAAGTTTACAAATAATTTGAAAGAAAAACATATATATATCTATATAAATACATATATATATATATTTATAAATATATAAGTAAATATAAAATATATATTATAAATATATAACTATAGAATTTTTGCTTTATTTTTTATTTATTTGCTTTAAATTAAATAGTATAAGGCCTAAGTGCAATTGAATTTGTTTATTAGTCATAAATAGATCAATTTTTTATACATATATACCGAAGGCACAACACAACATTATTTGAATAGTTTCCTATTATGCTTATTATATACATAGGTATATGCATAAGGGAGCAGACAGTATTGAATAACGTTGTTTGAATGAGGTGTTAAAGAACACTAAAATCAGGCGTGGACCTGGCGAAAATGGGAAAAATGAGTGCAGGTATATTTAAATGTGGATGAGGATCCGATATAATAATATTTTGTATATCAATATATTACATTTATAGTAATTTTCGTTATACATATTACACTTTTTTATTATTCTTTGTAGTTTTTCTTATATAAATTTTTTTCGATTTTTATGTACAGGGTATAGTAACAACGATTTTAGCTGCCGGCATTGCTTTAAGCCATATACAAATGCATGTTGTGGGTGTGTATGTGTGTGTGTGTATGTGTGAGTACCTTTCACCCTTGACCAGCCAGCCACCGTTAGCTCTGGCCACCCGCAGAGCGCTGGCTTTTGATTAGTTATTGCTGTACTTTCGTTATGTTTATGTTGTTGTTGTTGTTGTGGTTGCTGCTGGCACTATTTTCAACATTCGTGCAGTTTTTGATTAGCAGCAATTTCGCTACTGTTGTTGTTGCTTTGGCTAAAATAATCGACGCGCTTTCAAAACGCTTCCGCAACGTTTTCGCCTTTAATTTTGTTCTTTCGCGTTTCGCTTTTTGCGCCAATTTCAATTTATTTATTGATTGCGTATGTGGGTGTGCTATTGTGAGTATGTTTGACCTTAAAACTCGCACAATTAAAACATTGCACACACCATATTGGCCAAAAGGCTGGGCGCATTAAAAATTGAGAGCAAACAAAAAAAAAAAAAAAAAACGATTTGCACTCACATTTTTTGTCGCACGTTTTTTGTTTTTCTTGTTTTTTTTTTTATGCTCTTTTATTTTAATTGCGTATTTTTTAATTCAACCAAAGAGCCCACGTCGACGTCGCAGTCGACGCCCACCTCGGCGGGGTCTATAAATAAATCCCATAGTACGAAATAAACGCGTCCAAAATCAAATCGAAGTCGAAATCGAATTTAAACCTCAATATTCGAACCGTTGCGCCACTTTTTATCAGTGAAATCTTTTTAATCTATTTATAATCATTTCATACTGTTGAAAGTCAAATTAGTACATTTTACTTGCGAAATTAATATATACATATACATATGTATATTTATTGATTTCAATAATTTCTTCTTTCGATTCACTCATGTTGTATTGATGTGCGCAAATTGTTGATAAACAAAGAACATTTCTTAAATATGTTAATCGTGTTTTTTGGTTTCGTAAATGTTTTTTGATGTTTGCTATTTTTTTTTTGTTTTTTTTCTTTGCTTTTCATTCTCACTTTTCCCGTTTCAATTGATTTAAAATAGTAACTAGATCAATACGTATATGTACTATACTCTTTATCTATCTGTTTCCAATCATATTCTCCTCTCAATCTCATTCTCCCCGCCCATTTCTCTCTCTCCTTCTCTCTGATTATCTCTATCTCTCTCTATCTCTCTCTCTCTCTATCTATATATTTATATTTCTTTCCCCCTCTCTCTATTTCGCTTATCTCTCACTTTACTTTTGTTCTCTCTATCTCCGTCTCTATCTCCGTCTCTCTCTCCCTCTCTCTCTCTCTCTCTCTCTCTCTCTCTCTCTCTCTCTCTCTCTCGCTCTCTCTCTCTATTGATATCTGTTTTTCTCTCTCTTTAAATCTTCTCTCTTTCTTTCACTTTTACTTTCTATCTTGCTCTTTCTCGCTCTCTTTCTCCCCATATATTTATATGTATATATGTATGTCCAAAACTGTCTGCATATATCTTTCTCTCTCTCCCATTATCTCCTTTTTTATGCTCCTCCTCTTTCATCGAGTTATTCGGCTCATCAAAGGAATTCAATTACTTTTTACGACATGTTCTTAAACATTTTGCCATCACTAATCAAAGAGCATTAGGAAAAATAATTGAATTTTCTCTCGCTAGGTTCTCTCCGTATTCTTTTGCAACTCCAGAGCGCTGTGCTGTACATATCATCCGCATTACTTATTAATTACACAATAAAATCGAAAGTATGTCTTAGCGCTGCCTTTGGCTCCATACTTAAATGTTTTACCTTCTACTTAGAATCGACAAACGATATGAACTCAATGCAGGCCAGAGATTCATGTGGTCTCCATTCCTCCAAAGCTCAACAATAAAGTCGAGTAGATTAATGGGCTAATATAGGACTTGATCTAATTATGCGTTTTTCGCTTTCAAATTAACCACATTCTGGGGTCTATACTATGTGTGCAAGAAGAGATTTTGGACTTTCGTTCAGCGCTTCTGGAGTTGTGGGCAATTATTTTGCTAGCTCTCAATTTGTTGTCGATTTATTGCGCCAGTTGCTGGGACACTCGCCATCGCCGGCAATGGGGCGGATGGAGACAGATGGGGTCATTCATGGGAGCAGTCACTGTTCGAGCTGCTGTTTATCAATTGACACGCGCGTACCATAAAAAATGTATCTCGGCAAGCGTTTCGATGGCTGTCGAGTCGGGCCCTGAGGGCCCTTTGACTGTGTCCTTCGCAAATGGGCGCGTCGACGGCGAAACTCCTATAAATATCGTTGACGATTTATATATATATATATATATATATATGTATTCGTATATTAAGTGTGTATCTATTGCTATTGCGCGTGGGCCTATAAAATAGCTAAAACAAACAGCAACAACAAGCGGGCATTTGCTTTTTAGACGGTCGATCGTTTGTCGGCCCGTTTTCAATTTGTTTGATTTCGTTTGCCAATTTTCGGCTTGTTCTCAATATACCCTGTAGCAATGAAATTGATAAGAGTGTAGGTTGGCGCTATATACATATATAAATATACGATAGCAAAAGATCTTAGCTCTTGTCTGAATACCCTGTAAGTATCTAACTCAGATTACTAATGTTTGCCATGCTGTTGTTATACCCTGTAGCAGTGCGCCCTGATCTGTACACGAACTCAAGTTATCAGACTGTTTATACCCCTTAAACTACACTCAAAACAAAGATGTAGTTATTAGTCTCATTACAGGGCATTAACTGGCCTATCAATCTTTATTACTAGCAGTACTATTTGGTCAACAAGCCGCTACACCGACTGCCCCCACATGATTGGCCCACTAATGAAATTTCCCTCGATCACAATCGAAGCTGCGAGCAGCGACAAATGATCGCCGATCAACTTTAGATATCTGTGCGACATTTGTTACAACACGTAATTCTGTTTGATTTCCCAGTGCCAACTGTGTCAGTTGCATGTGAAATTGACCGATGTGTGTGATTGAGTGAGTGTGGGAATACATTAATTCTATTTAAAAACTATAGCTAAAATATATTCCAGCCAAGGTGACGCTGACATTGATCTTTGATGCTCACAGTGCGTATGCGTTATTTCCTTAAATTCAATAAATGTGCTTCTGGAAATTTTATTTTGAGTCCACTTTATCCCTCTATCCTTCCGTTTCGCTGTATATCTGTCTTAACGCCCCTCTATATATACATATATCTGTTTATCTGTCTCTCTGCATCTCTGTCTCTATAACTGTGTAACTCATTCTCTGTCTCTGGCCCTTTCGCCATCTGTGTCTCTGTCTCTGTGCATCTCTCCCGCTCTCGCCCATCCGTACTTATGCATATTTCATTTTTATCTCTCGCCTTTCCCTTTCTGTTATTAATCCCTTTAGTCTTGCTGCCCACGAATGTCTGAGTGGAAAAAATGAATATAATTTCTTAATTGGTTTATCACCTCGTACGATTGGGATAAGTTGGTGGACCCAACCACCTGGGAGTGCAAAAGGCAGTTTATTTGATTACTAGCTCACTCACTCACTCTCTGTCTCCCTCCCTCAATCTGTACCTGTTTCTTTGTCGCTGACAACTCTTGGCGAATACAGGCAGCGATATTTTCATTCCATTTGCAGACACACACACAAGCTAGTACATAGTAGTGTGTTCATTTGATTTCCCCAAACTTAAATATGCGCCATATCGCAAGCAAACCTCGCCCGCTGTGAGCCCTTTTATCTGTCATTTTATGCATCCCCGCACGACCGCAACGAGCCATTAAATATGCAGAATTGCCACAGTTTAAAAACCGCAATGTAAATTAAACAATTCAATACAACGACCTCTGGCAGGGCGGCTCAACATGAGTGCTACACATGTACCAGTCAACTGCGAGGGTCGGGTCCGCAAAGGTCACCAAAAGACAATAAATTCGGCTTTGAAGCGGCCATTAATATATAATAGATATCAGCTTGTCTATATATCACTTTGAATGGTACAGCAAAAACAAAGCTGAGCAAGAAGTTGAATTATTATTTAACAACTAAAGCACTTAAATATTTACATCTTTACTCAGAATTAGGTCGAAGAAATTCATGAATATATTTTTAGCAGTTGCAGACTGTTAAAGTTCATGTATTTAAGGGAATTGAGAAAAATCTGAAAACATGCGCGAAAAATAATACTGATTTTTAAAGAATACATTGCATATATATTAAGGGATTTTATTTAATATTTAGTTGTTGCCATTGCAAATGGGAAATCTGTGTATACTGAATTTACAGCTATATTCACAATTTGTACCATTTACAGTTACAATTAAAAATGTAAAATATAAAATAAAAAATATAAAATATAAAATATAAAGTATAAAATATAAAATATAAAATATAAAATATAAAATATAAAATATAAAATATAAAATATAAAATATAAAATATAAAATATAAAATATAAAATATAAAATATAAAATATAAAATATAAAATATAAAATATAAAATATAAAATATAAAATATAAAATATAAAATATAAAATATAAAATATAAAATATAAAATATAAAATATAAAATATAAAATATAAAATATAAAATATAAAATATAAAATATAAAATATAAAATATAAAATATAAAATATAAAATATAAAATATAAAATATAAAATATAAAATATAAAATATAAAATATAAAATATAAAATATAAAATATAAAATATAAAATATAAAATATAAAATATAAAATATAAAATATAAAATATAAAATATAAAATATAAAATATAAAATATAAATATATAAAATATAAAATATAAAATATAAAATATAAAATATAAAATATAAAATATAAAATATAAAATATAAAATATAAAATATAAAATATAAAATATAAAATATAAAATATAAAAAATAAAATATAAAATATAAAATATAAAATATAAAATATAAAATATAAAATATAAAATATAAAATATAAAATATAAAATATAAAATATAAAATATAAAATATAAAATATAAAATATAAAATATAAAATATAAAGTATAAAATACTATGAATACGTATAAGCTTTGACTTGATTAGACAGGCCTCAGCGTAACACAGCCCTAAAGCAATCAGCAATACGACATTCTAGATACCTCAACAGAATAGTACTTGGCTCTCAACTTAAAATACATCAATATACACAGCCATATATACACATTAAATATCCCGTTATTTCCATTTAGCCAAACCCTTTAACAATTTACTCTTCTCTTATGGCACACGTTCTCTATTGAACTTTCTGCTTTCATGAATTCTGTTGGATTTATTTTAGTTTTATGTTAAATAAATTAGTTGCTTTAACACAAATTTACAAAATAGGCAAGAAGCAGCCTAAAGATTGCTCTTGACCGACTGCGCAATACCCTCGAAACTCAAATTCAAACTTTATTTTAAGCTTTTGATGAGTTTCTTAAAGCAGATTTAGTCTCGATTTTTAGTGCGTCTATATGAATTGGTTTTGATAAGAAATATAAATAAATAGAATAAAATTATTTGTGTAAGAAGCGAAATTTTGTTCAATAAAATTTGTGAATACGATTTTGTAGACTTTCATAATAAATAATCTGAATATATCAATCGATTTTAAGTTCATATATTACTATTCAACAATAATTGTATTCATGAAATATTCCTAGAGTCCTAGACGAAAAGAGAGAACAATCAAGGTTACTAGTTCCTATAGTGCTCGGGCTATTTGAGAAAATATAAATAAATTATAAATTTATTAGGCAGCAGTTTAGCTCTTGAGATCACGCTAAAAACTAACAAAGCAAATGTGCTGGAATATATAAACTCTCATAGCCACACATTCGTTCACTCAGGAGTGATATACCCTGTTCAGCCATTTTTGTGTTCTCATTGAAAAAAATAAGAAAAGAAATAAATAAAAATAAAAATGAATGCGAAAAAAGACGCGCGCACACATAAAAAACTCTTCAATGCAAATAAAAATAGAAAAGTGTAAAAATGCAGGCGCTGAACATGAATGCAGCTGGCTGGTTTGACTTGACACACCGACAACAACGCCAACAACAACAACAACAACAACAACAACTGCTAATACTACTACGGCAATACAGCCATAAAAATTAAAAATAAAACTTACATAAATTTAGAAGGAACTCTGGCGGGCAGCGGAGCAGCGTCATTTGTCGCACTGCTCCCAAAATGCTTTTTATTTTTGGACAAACAGCAACAGCAGCAAAAACAACAACAACAACAACAACAACAGCAACATCTGTTGCAGTTGCAACAGCCACGACAAATTGCACTCCCAACTGTTTAGCAAGCAAACTCACTTTGAAATTCCAAGTAGGAGCACGAGAGTTCTACCCAAATGAAATGTCAGTGCTTAGCTTGAACAGCTTAAACGGCTCGAGCGGCTTAAGGTTTTAGCCGCTTTGGCTTCGGAATGAATGCAGACGCCGAGCGAGGCAGCGCACCGCAACAATCGAATCAGAGTTCAGACTTCAACAGCTCCAACAACAACAACAACAACTATAGCAATAGCAGCTAATAAGAATATACAACATATTACGAATATATGCACATGCATATTGTATACATACGTATGTAAGTATATGCATATATGTACATATATGCTATAAGCAAGTCGGCCCAGTTAGTGCTCAAACAACAAGTAAACTCATTGCAGTCGGGCGCTACCGACTGCGTAATACTCATTCTAGGTCCAAAAACTGTTGCTTAAAGAGTCCAAAGCTTAGATATTTTCCATTCTCCAACTTGACGTAGATATAATAATTATATACTTCTGTTATCAAAGTGAGTAAATATTCAAAATATTCAAAATTTCAATACTCTAACATCTTAAATAATAGCCATACTAAGCTACCGATTAGACACGCCCCAGGGGATCGGATCTTATTAAGTATTCGAGTATATATTTCAAATATCTCTACTGATGGACAGACGAACGTACGGATAGATGGGCGAATGAACAGTAAGATGGACCTTTCACAATGAGAGAACCACATAATTAATAGGTCTATCTATTACGTAGATACTAACTGCAAATCATCATATTCTTGAAACAGGCACTGCGAACACTATATATAGGTTTGCCAAGCCCCATTCCCGCATAGGTTTCCATATAATTGGTACTCCCCTTATAAAGCCGTGGATGATATAGCCTTATTCTAAAAACTAGATCTGGTATACCCCCGTATATATTGCTAGCTGCAAGCATCTCCAAGCCAATATCCTCTCTTCACTTGCCAAAAGAGAGTGGAAAGCAAAGATATAGTCGGCACTTGTCGCCATGGCCAAAATAAGTAGATTGGGAGTTGGGGGCCATCTATTTCGGCTGCTACTGCTACTGCTGCTGCTGCGATGTGGGTGTATCTCTGTGTGCGAGTGCGTGCGTGCCTCTGTAAGTGTGTGTGTATGTTTGTAAGGCTTGTGAATGCCATTGCTATGCTATGCCACTCTAAAATTCCAGGCACATACACACAATAAGCAGTTGGCAGCGGCGATGAGAACAAAGAGACAAGCGAAGACTCCAGCGAGTCATAAAAACAGTGCAAGCGGAGCTTGTTTATACCCTAGAAAGGCAGCAAGCAAGCTGAATGGGTATGCGCAATAATGGATTTAACTTTAAGAGTTATATAAAATTGCATACAAAATTAACTTTAATTTTTTGTAACTGTTACTTAAATGAATTGATTTTAAATTATTAACTTTCATATTTTCTCTGTCAAAAGTAACTCTATCTCTCACTGAAAAATATATAAGTTAAGACTACCGACAATCTAAGGAGGCTGGAGTCCAGTCAGACATTCAAGAAGAGAACCCAAACAATAGAACTGATATGGCTCATTTTATATTCGGACGAGACAGAGCTTAGACGTATTGTTACTAAGTTATATAAAATATCTTACTTCATTGAACGCAAAGTTATTTTTATAAATTGATATAATCCATATATTTTTTATTTATTTTTTTATTTTTTTTTATTATTTATTTAGTGTATATTCCTATGCCATCTTAATGTTAAAGATATGTTAAAATCCTGTGTATGATCGCTTATGATCCATAAGCCACACAAAATTTCTCTTACTTTTCCAGGGTATCTCACCTAGTCGAGCAGACACTCTGCAC
Source organism: Drosophila mulleri (assembly GCA_035047565.1). Lineage (NCBI taxonomy): Eukaryota > Metazoa > Arthropoda > Insecta > Diptera > Drosophilidae > Drosophila > Drosophila mulleri. The sequence continues at coordinate 178,937 of JAWNPK010000065.1, read as the reverse complement.
TGAGCGCAAGCACTAAGTTATTATTGTTGCTCTTTGTCGCTGTGGGCGGCTGAGGGAGACAACGGGTGGCAACGCGGATTGGAATTGGGAGTGGAATTGGGGATCGGGGATTGGGGATTGGGTTCGGGAGCTTAGGGCTCGCATATTTGGATTCGTTAGTGAGACTCCAGCTGCGAGAAGCGTTGAGGCAAATTAAATACAGGAAGTTTGCAAAAGCGACTCTAAGGCGAATGCCAGCAAGCAGCAGCATAATAATAGAAATGAGAAGTGCAAAGGACGCAGCAGCTCGCAACTGTTTCCAGAATTCGCAACATCAACAACAACAGCAGAGTTTGAGAAGTGTGGAAAATATTTGGTAAATGTCAGAGTTTTTGGCGTTTGTGGCGCTACAAATTTGCACACAAAGAGACTTTCATAAAACATAAGCAAAATATACGAGTGTATGTGTGTATGTGTGTGTGTGTGGGTGTCTGTCTCTGTCTGTGAGCACTGAAAATGTTTATGAGCACTTTAGCTGGCCACTGTCCGCTGTTGTGCGGTCCCTGTCCGCCCATCATCAACATCATTCACATTTACGACGGTGGCCCACCCACAAGGGCTTGGACGCCAAGCCCCTAGCCTCCCCGCCACCCCACGTGGCCAGCAGCCCTTGCTGGCGAATTTACTCGGCTTGCTGTGTATACGGCGTACAGCATGCCGTGCAGCTTCTGAGGCTTTTGCTTGTTTATTATTGTCAATGATTTGCTTTTGGGCTCATAAAATGCAAGCAAATTGAATTTTTTCCCTTTTGCTTATCTTCGTCCTCCTGCCTTTAGCTTTCCTGTTGCTCTTGTTGTTGCTTCTGCTCTTGTTGTTGCTGCTGTAGCTCTTTCCCAAGGCACACGTGACGTATGCTTAATTATGTTACTGCATATTGCGCATACGCCATGCTGCACGCTGCGACCGGAGATCAAAGCGGAATGTTTTCATGAGTGCAACGGTCAGGGCAGCTTGAATTAGTTTCAAATTTCATTATATTATTTGGCACTATATTAGGTCAAGGTCAGCCCTATTGATCGAAGAGAAATCGAAAGCGAATTTTTCAACACAGGAGTTAAAAGTCTTTAAATTAGTAATGTAAACAAATCAGTGAATATTCTTGGGACCCATGGGATCTCATATCTCAAGAAATATAATATATAAGGTGCTGCAAACTTGAAAACATTCATTGATAATTGAACTAATTCTGACATCCTCTACTAATAAATATACCGAAAATAATTACATTCTATATAGTATTGCCGCAGACTCTTGCTAAAAATATTGCTATTTACCAATTCTCAGTCATCAAGAATCGCGAAATGAAATCATTGGAATACTCTATTTAGCCTTCGATTAAAGGTTAACACAATTTGATAAGCCCAGGTCGCTGCTTGCAAAGGAATTATCCACTCAGTGCAGCCTAATCAGAATCTGAAGTTTAGTTTCAAAGAAAACTATACTCCCCCGTTGCTTTGAAGTATAGATTACAGTAAATTAAACTCTGAGCTTTGCGCTGTTGGGGTGGCAGAAAACGAAAAGGGGCGGATTCTGTGGACGTAAACTTTTCGCCAATTTTAATTAAAGATTAAAGCTATTCAACAGGGGCAAGAGCTGATGCCTGATTCGGGCGGACATTGAGAAATCGCAAGTTGATTCTCTAATGATTAGACGCATCGCACTTGACGAGCATTGCTGCGAAATGGATTCAGTGTCAGGATTAAGGAGAGATGTGTTAGCATAGGAGGCCAATTACTTACCCAAGCGGTTGCTCTGCTGCTCACGTCGCTTAGTTGATTTTTATAATAATATCAAATGGATTGCTATTTACTGAGGTAAGTATTACCAGCTTTAGTATTTATTATTATTATTATTATTATTAATATGAATTGTAGCAAGTGTTCATTTATTACATAGAAAACGAAAGATAGTTCAGATATATAATATATATATATGTATTTTGATATTGCTTTCGAATTTCTTTGGCTTTTGCTTTTAGTTAGTTTTCACTTTGACTTTGGCCTGCAGTGTGGGCAGCATTATCAACATAATCATCATCAACATCATCATCATTTTGGGGTTCATCAGCATCTTCAGCACCATGCACATTACTTTCTTTATCATCTCATCATATCATTTTTTCCATATTCATTACAAATACTTCTTTCTGCACGTCACTTTTGAGGCGAACGAGAAAAAAAATGTAAAAAAAAAATAAATAAATAGACGAATTTTCAATCGAATCGAATGTGCGAAAAGCGCGCTATATAGACTGCCCACTCACACACACGCACGCACATGCTAAACCCACATACACGCACACATGCACACTCACACAGATACAGAGACACGTGCGCGTTCACGTTCGCGTTCGCGTTTGGGGCGTTTGAGTTTGAGTTTCAAGCGTATTCGCGTCGAGCCTTTGTCGGGGTGTCACGTTTATGCATAATTATTCAATTATCATTTATTGCTGCATTCATTTTGCTTGCTAATCGCTGCTGCCGATGCTGCTGCCGACGCTGCTGCTGCTGCGGCTGCGAGGCCACGCATCCCGTTTTCATTTCCATCCGTGAATTCCTGCTGCTGCTGGCCGATATTTCCAGCTCATTGAACGCGTTTAGCTCAACTTGAACTGAAACTGAAACTGGAACAGGAACTGGAGTAGGAGCTGGAGCTGGAGCTGTGGCCCTCTTGGGCTTCACCTTCTCTCTTCCCTATTTTAGGGAGGGGGGCGTGCCTCGCTTGCGGGCGGCTCTTTTTGTGTAATGCTGCAATGGCAACGGAAAGTAAAAAGGAAACGGAAATTTTTTATCGGCTTTTCAATAAATTTGCAACAAAATGAGGCAAATTGTGCACACGGCCAGTATTTCACTCTCTCTCTTTCTCTCTATATATATATATTTATATATATATATATATATATATATATATATATATATATATATATATATATATATATATATATATATATATAGAGAAAAGAGAGAGAGTGAAATACTGACTATATCGCTCTCTCATTCTCTATATGTGTGTGCTCTACATACATATTTATTATTTTATATTTCAGCAAGTACTTCAAATAGGCAATTGGCCATTTGGCTGCCTTTTCCCGTTTCCCCATCCTCGTTTAATTGAATTCAAGTATATTTTCCCTCTTCTAATAACGGTACTTTGTTTTTATAGCTTCCGAGCCCACAACGAGTACATTATATATACATCTGAGTACTATTTATAATTCAATTTGTCACAACATTATTTTAACTGCGCAGAGAACTCTAAATAAAGCGAAATGAAATACATTACATACATATGTGAATCATAAGCCAATTACATATAGCAATGATATTTTAATAGACTTTTATGTCGCTTTAAAATCATGTCATCTCTCAATGTTTCAGTCTCCGTTTATAACTATTTCCATCTATCCATCTATCCATCTATCCATCTATCCATCTATCCATCTAACCATCTATCCATCTATCCATCTATCCATCTATCCATCTATCCATCTATCCATCTATCCATCTATCCATCTATCCATCTATCCATCTATCCATCTATCCATCTATCCATCTATCCATCTATCCATCTATCCATCTATCCATCTATCCATCTATCCATCTATCCATCTATCCATCTATCCATCTATCCATCTATCCATCTATCCATCTATCCATCTATCCATCTATCCATCTATCCATCTATCCATCTATCCATCTATCCATCTATCTCTATCTCTATCTCTATCTCTATCTCTATCTCTATCTCTATCTCTATCTCTATCTCTATCTCTATCTCTATCTCTATCTCTATCTCTATCTCTATCTCTATCTCTATCTCTATCTCTATCTCTATCTCTATCTCTATCTCTATCTCTATCTCTATCTCTATCTCTATCTCTATCTCTATTTTCCCTATTTTACCATATTACCTACAGGGAATCCTCTTTATCCCGTCCAGTTTCTCCTTTTTCTCCCATGTAACTTGTTTATTATTTCAAATGGCTCATTCACATATAGCATGGCACATTTATACTTTTTGTACGTTTTGGAATCACAGCGAAAGATCCCTTTTAGCATCCTTTCAGTCACATCCTAGGCTAGAACTTTGGCTTTACAATTCACATTTTATTTCCACTCTAGTTGCGTGTACTTTGCATTTAGTTAGCAAACTGACTTTCTCTATTTACTGCCAGTTGCCACTTGCCCTTGCCTCATTTCTCACTTCCCTTTCACCTTCGCCTTGCTTCCCCCTTTTCCCTTTTCCCTATTCCTATCTCTATCTCCGTCTCTGTCTATGTGTCTGTCGCTGTTTTGGCTGCTGCCATCTTCCTTTTACTTAATGTTTTTCACAAGGCTTTTAAACTTGTCATGCATATTGATATAAGTAAGTAGAATTTGCCCGGCGGACTTCACGCTGTCAGCATATTCCAGCAATACCAAGCGTCCTACCTCCCTGACCCTCCCCCCCCCCTCCGCCACTCTATGCTTCCTTCCAAAGTTCTCCCACACCACCTAGTCTCCCACTCAATGCCTAGCGCCGAATATGCAAACTCGACGAGAATTTCATATCGCAATTTAACTGAATTCGCGTCGTGACGTCCGATGCTTTGACTTCAGATTGACTTTTGTCGCCTGCAAGCACTTTTCGGTTTCATCTCATTAAGCTTCCTAAGAACTTACTTATTAGATTAAGAAATTCTTCTTTCTTCACCTTTAAACGAGCTTACCAATAAATATTTCGTATCACAGCTTACGATAAAACGGTTCCAGCACCCCAAAAATTTAAGGAACAGAGAATTGCATGTACGCCAGCTCTTCTTATTTGACTCTCTGTTTACTACAATTCGTTCCACCTAAAGGGGTTATCTAATTGCACATTTTCATGACTAAAATCTGATTTGATTAACTAAATGTTACCCTCTTTGTGAGCAACAATAACAACTATTCGTTTATCCTCTTTCGACTTGTATATTTTCTTATACAGATATATTAGTTCCTAATGTCAAGCTGATATGTATTCACGGCCACCCAGTACACCTCTCTCATATAGGGTATGAAACAAGTAAAGAAAACTTTCCAAATAGAAGCTAACACTGGACTTTTCCCTCATGGCATCACTCTGTAACAAAATGGCGAGCTTGACAAATGCTTGTCAAACACACAAATACATATACAGACACAGATGTATGTAGGGAAATTTCAAGGACGTTTGGCAGTGCGCAAAATACTAGATAGAACCATACAGGCTCTCTGGACCTGAGCGTAACCGAAGCCGAAAACCAAATTCAAATTCACATTAAAATAACATTTGATGAAACATTTCAAGAAACCAGCAACAAGCATTCACATGTGAAAGTCATAAAAGTAAAAAAAATACATACACACACACACACATACACGTAGAGTAGATAATTATGCCTACGATTATATAGAGTCTGGGGCTCCTGCAGTGTTATGAATATGAAAATGATTTTTAACGAGGCAACACGTCGAGAGGCGTATGTATCTATAAGTAAACGTATCTGGAAGATAGATGCAAATTTGTTGGACGCTGTCTCTCGATTTACGTCACAACAGTTTTATGGCTCTTTAAATACTAATTAAAGGCGTTTTGTTGTTTCTTTTTTCCCCCGATCATTCAAATAAATATTATACTAGGTGGCCGCCAAAAGCATGAATCAAGTAGGCGGCGTATGGGGGCACCTACCTCAAATAAGACAGCAGCGCAGCGCATCAACAAGCAAAACCAAAAACCACCATGAAAAAAAAACTGTATTACCCCAAAATAAAAAAAAAATAAATAAATAATAAGAGATTTAATGTGTAGCGAGATTTTGAAAATAATTCTTCAAAGGCCGCGAAACACGTCGAGGAGTTCTAAGGTCATGAATTTGCACCAGAAAAAAAAGTACAACAGTAAAAAAAAAAAGATTTCTTTTAGGATAGTTTCTTGAGAACCGTTAGACGCTATGCAAATGAGCGTTCTTCCTCTTTCCCATGCATTGCAATCGACAGCCACAACGACGGCGACGACGACGACGACGGCGGCGGCGACAACAACGGCGACGACGACAGCGACGGCAACGGCAACGGCAGCGCTCGCGTTGGCTGCTGCGACGACGATGGCGGCTACTAACACAAGGCAAGCGCCGAACGGCTGAACGGCTGAACGGCTCGACGGCTCTGCGACAGCCTCTGCGGCTGTAGAGGCTCAACAACGGTTAACTGCTGCGTGCTGCGTTTGGCGTGTGGCGGCTGCTGGTGTTGCTGCTGCTGCTGCTGTTACGTGCTGCTGCGTGCTGCTGCGAAACGTTGCGTTCGCGTTCGCGGCTCTTAACATCGCGGCGTATACCCAACGACTATTTGGCCACGGACGGAGTGGCCGTGCTGGAGACCCGCCTGAGCGATGCCGCTGCTGCCGCTGCAGGTTCGGCAAACGCACGACGCGTACGCTGAGCGAATCCGAAACGTAAATTGGCATCCGAATCGGCGTCCGAATGCAGTCGCAGTCGCTGTCGGTGTCACTGTCGCTGCCGCTGTCGCTGTCGCTAGCAACAGCAGCTGATGATGCTTTCACCTTGAGCTTTTGCCACTGCCATGCTCTGTGCCTAATGCGACTCTTTTATCTTCATAGGCAGCATAGCGACTGCGACTGCGACAGCGACTGCGACAGCGGCAGCAGCAGCAGCGACAGCATCGGTATTCGCTTTCGATATCGAAAATTGAAAAGCTTATGCGCCGCAGCGTGGCGACAACAACCGAATTTGAAGGTCAGGCGGCTGTCGGCAGTGCTTGTGCTTTTCTGAATCGAGCTGGCAGCAGGCGCAACAATCCGTTGCAAATGCCACCAACTGTGGCAAAATGCCGGCAAAAGCTCCTCCGACGCGTATCCTTTTTTTTGTCAACGACGGGAAGTAAATGGGGCAACGCGGCAGCCGCAACGCACTGCAGCAGCGCATTTTCGAAATTCCACATTCCATTCATACAAGCTAGCGGAAAGCTTTTCGTGAAAGCTTTGAAAAGCTTTACTCAACTGATTCTGCTTCAAATTAAATGAGAACCTCAAACTGCTAAGAACATTTACTAAAAGCTTGGCTAGTTTAAATTTATATGTGTACATACTCGTTCACAAAGTACAAGATAAAGAATATTTAGGTTTTATGCACTATTTCTTTGGAATATTGTATTTCTTAGTGTGCCTACGAAAGTCTGGCAACTTAAAGCTGGAAAACGGAAACCTATATGCTCGGAAATATTAGTTCTCGATGAGCGCAGCCTAGAGAAATACCTATAAATTGTATGGCTATTTCGTAATTCTTCAAAATTTAAATACTGAGCTCTGCATAATCGATGGCACCATCTGGCAACCCTCTTCTACGTTTTTTTTTTTTTCAACACAAGAAAAATTCAATTTTGATGATAATAATCAGTTTCATACAATGGTAAAACTCGCCATTAATTCTTTAATATTCAGAGATGGGACAATACATATTTCAAGACTTTACTTGAACTCTGCATGACTCTAGTGCAGGCATTTGTTGGCCGATTCAAATACATATATTATACATTCGTATAAGCCCAGACAAATTTGAAATTCTAAGAATAAAAAAATGCTAGATATTTATATTAATATTAATAAATTTGAATGGTTAGAAATAAATAGTTACTATAAACATTAAAAAAATTGCCCTTGATTTATTGGGAATTTATTTATAATTGTAAACTTTTAGCGCTTTACTTTTCGTCATAAAAAAGCTCTTTGTAAACAGTTAGCTGCAGGCGAAGCTTAACGGCTGCCATGACACCGTATCGGATGCAATTGTAGCCGTTGCCTTGGCAAAGATGAAAAACAAGCAACAAATTCAACAATTGCCAGGCAAAGCCTATCAAATTTGTTCTATATATATATATATATATATATATATAGATATAGATATATGTATATATGTATATATATATATAGATATGCATAATTGATTCCTCTACACTGCAGAAACATATATCTGACTAATTGTTGATCCGTTGAGTGCGCAAAATGGAGGAGGACGGCACAGCCGAAAAGAAAAATGCTCCCCCACCGGAAAGGACCCGTCATGTCGACTTGTACGTGGACAGCGACAAGGAGGACGAGATAGATAGAACCGTCCAAAGTATGACCCCAATCTCCAGGGTTGCAAGCAGCATAATGAGGGAGTCCACCATGCGGAAAAGTCGACAGCGGAGCATGAGAGCGGCCTTCAAGGAGCGGCTAACCAAGTCACTCACCGACGTCAACCTACAGATTAAAACGGGCGCTTCACTAATACCCGACCTGAACCTGATCATTAATCGGATGCGCAGCATGAAGGACGACAGCTTTGTCTACTTGGACTATATGCTGCCCAAGGATAGCGAATACTTCACCCCGTACAGTCTGCGCGAAGTTGAGTATTGCAATTTAAACATCTATAAGCCCTATTATACAGTAACGCGGCATGGCGTCACCTATTGGCGTGTCTCCGAGAACTTCTTCACGCCGCTCAACCAATGGCAGCAGGAGTTCCAGCAGTTCCTTAGCATAATTCAAATACGCACCTTCTCCATCTTTCGCTTGTGGAAGGGCTTCAAAGTGTGGGAGAAGACAATAAAGTGGCGCAAATTGAACTACGCCCGCAACCACCTGCAGAATAATCTATTTATCGTCATTCCCCAACTTGCCAAAGCTGTTCTTCGGATGCGATCCGATCTTGTTGTCCTGGAGCGTCTCAGCTTTGTCAATACGGAAAATATCGAGGAATGGCATCCCTTCTACTTTCTGGAGCTCCATATGCGCATCTACGAGCAACTCAACTACCTCTTCCACGAATTTCGAGGATTTGTGGGCAAAGCTTTATGTGCGTATAGCTGAAATATATCCATAGGGATTTTAATGTTTCCTTTAAACCCACAGTTCGTTCATGCACTGAGGCCATTATGGCACGTGGCTTCTATCCGGATGATGAGATCAATTATTATCCGTCTGTTAAGAAAATGCGAGAGGCACACAGCTTCATGGATCGAGCGCGAAAGCGCGCGTTTTGCAAGACCTTGACCAAGTTAGTTTAAAATGATCTCTCTGATCTTAATTTCGATGATTGCAACTCTTCCAGCTGTACTCTCAATTACCACATTCTTCACTAACTGTTCTCGTTCTTCTCGCCCATTGGTAGTTTTCTCACCTACTGCGATATGATGTTGTATCAAGCGCTCTATCGTGTAACCATCCAGAGCTATGAGGACCTGCATCATGCTTTTGATGAACACAACAAGGTGGCGCCATCGGAAGCGGAAATAATGAGTCACGATCGTCTTGACACGAAAATCGAAAAACCGCGTCCACCCAATGCACCGCAAGCTCCATTTTTCCTAGCACAGCTGCGCCTCCTGCCCGATCGCATTGAGGTGGAGCCCTTGGAGGATGTCTTGAAGCTGATCTTTCAGCGCATTACGGGCTTGATCTTGGAGACCGTCCTCGACATACCGCCCTTTACCACAGACCCGGAATTCACCCAATACACAGCGTAGGCTAAGTGCATGACATAATTTGACTGACCTACTCCAATTTGTTTTTTCCTTTCATCTAGGCCATCGATCATGGGCCGTCAGGAGGAATGTCTGTATCAGTCAGCGCCGGAATTGACCTTCCTGTTGAAGCAAGATGCCACCTTCACTTTCAATCGGTAAGCTTCAGTTGTATTACATATATATAAATCTTATCATTATCATCAACACTCATTCGAACAGCAAAGATATATTTGTACTGATTCGCGCGGCATACGAGATGGCTCATCTTTATACGGCACGCTTTCATACAATACGGGAGAACTATGAGATAGATGCCACCACAGATCCGGAAGAGCTTAGCACCGAAAGAGGTAAGAATAAGAGTTGGAACAAATTCAAGTAAATAGCTTTAAGTAGATTCTATTTTTGGGAATTATAAATTATATAAATTGCAACGCTTAAGAAAATGTCATCTTAGATGACATTTTGAATGAGTTGGAATGTTTAGTAATTAGCTATGCTTATCCATATTACGCTTACGAGCAGGTATTACGTACATATATTAACTAATCTATATGAACTATTAATTTGATAATCTCTTCACGAATGGTTTAATCTTAAAATTCAATCTCCATCTATCCAATCTCAATCTCCATCGCCCGTAAGTGTCGGGGTAGTCCTCAAATACATACATACACACATACATATGTATGTACATATGTACTTGCTTCTAATTATTCATATTTAACCCTAAGCATACATATGTACATGCATTCCTCATATACAATATTACGAATTTTTTGCATTGTAGTACACACATCCATATATACATCCATATGTATGTAAATATACACATGCATATGGATGCAATTAACTTACACACACACACACTCTCTCTCGCTGCAGCATTAACGGCACTAACAAAAGCAGCACTGGCGATTACAGTTATTTGTGCGTCAATTTCTTAGTTCTGCATAGCACAGTGGTATATGAATATGCAAACAGTTGTTGCGTTGCCATGTTAAGTTGGTATAAAGCATAGCTCCGAATTAGAGTATATGGGATTATGTGAAATTTAGTTAATAAGGATCAATTAAAGAATTAAAAGTTTGAGTTTAAACTGATTAAAATTAACTATTAAAATTGAATTCAAACATGCTTTGTGCCTAGTTTTATTTCATTAAATTTATTAAATTCGCAGGGCTTCTTCTGAAATATTATTATAAATTTGTTTATTATTATTTTATTTTTTATTTTTTTGTTTGGCTATGCAATTTGTTTCACTTTCGTTTTTATTTGATATTCTTATAAAATGACTGTTATTAACTGGGGTCTGCGCCACAGTGCGCAGAGTGCGAGGACAAAGCAAATTTCGAGACAATTGAGTCCAGAGCGCAAAGCCTTAGGCAAATCAGTGTGAATCAAATCAGTAAGAGCAAAGAGGATAGAAGAGTAACACTGTACGTACATATGCATGTGCTGTAATGTATGGATGTGTGGGTAGTGAGTAACAAGAGAAAATAGCTCTCTGTGCAATGCAGTGAGAGGGCTTAGTGAAAAGTAGACTTGAAATTCGTTCTTCTTGAGCAGACCTAGTCTTCTCCTCTCTTACTACCTCTCTGATGTCTCGTCTCTTAATGTTTCCAACTCTCTTTGCAGACCTCACGGCGCTGCGCAACTATTGCGATCGCTATTGCAACAATCTACGTGCATTGGATGGTATTCTGGATCAGGTATACCTGGGTCTCTTAAAATTGGGCCAGAGCGGGTTTAAAGATGCGGTGACGCCCGTCTGTCAGCGCCTGCAAAGTGTTTTGGCCATTTACTTGCCCCAGCTAGCCGAGGAGGAGACTACGAAGCTCTATGAGGATGCCCAGGACTTCCTTGGCCGCATCGGCTTTGAGCCTCAATCAACGCTCCCGTTGGTTGCTCACCTCCGCTTCCTTGACAATTGTCACTTGGAGCTCGATGATCTTTTCCTCGTTATTGACTATATACACGATTTGCTGATGATTATCAAAGACTTCAATATACCAATTGACGATGAACGCAAAGAGGACTACATGGACACGGAGGACTATCTGAATCGGACCAGAGAAACGCTGGCCGAGATTTTGGAGAAACGCCAGGACTTCATCAATCAGCTGGACGAAGCTATGCAGGAAGACATTCAGAGCCTAAAAGAAAATATACACGAAGTAGCTATACAAGCCATCGAAGAGTGGCTGCTCCAGGTAAGTTCTGACACTGGGTCGACCTCAGATTGATTAAATTGGCATGACACCATAACATGGCATCACACTTGTTACTTGGCTTTAAGGTATCCTTACCTATTCTGGCATTTCTCATTTCTGAAAGGAGTGTCTCACAGTCGTACATTTAATTTGAGATCTATCCACCTCCACAGAGCCAATCAGATCGCTACAAAGTTAATGAGAAGCTAGACGATCTGCTGAGCCGTATGAATGAGTGCCGGGAGAAAGCCGATGAGCTGCTAGGATATCAGAAAGAATTCCGCATTGATCTCACCATGTATGAGGAGATGGACGAGGGTTTCTACAATATACGACAGCGGCAGAATCTATACAGGACATTAATGGACTGGGAGGATTCGCTTGCCAGCTGGATAGCGGCCGACTTTAATTCTCTGCCCGTGAATGAAATGATGGAACTGAATGCAAAAACCATTAAGAACTGCATGCAGTTCCAAAAGTACTTACCAGAAAATGATATAGTGCCCGTATTACAAAAATCTGCCGAAGACTTTAAGGAGAAGTTACCAGTTATTGGTTATCTGCGTAATCCCAATCTTCGTGCGGTAGGCATACAGAATATACAGCTATGAACTAAACTTAGAACTCTTGAAATTAATATTATCCTTCGAATAGCGTCATTGGACTGAGATTGAGGAGCTGCTGGGCCGCAAGTTCTTTCAGGAGCCGAACATCAAGATCGCCACCTACGATGAGGTACACGCATTTGACGATGAGAGCAATGCCGAGAGCCTTATGCAAATCTCATCGCAAGCAACTGGAGAAACGCAGCTGGAGAACATGCTCAAGGGAATCGAGACGATGTGGAAGGAGACAGAGCTCTTTATTGTATCGCATCATGACCAGAAAGATGTTTTCATTCTAGCCGGTACCGAGGAGTTGCAGGCGGTGCTAGATGATGCCAACGTGAATATCAATACCATAGCCGCTTCCAAATTCGTGGGTCCCATTAAAGCACGTGTGGAGGAGTGGACAACTGCTCTGGATCAATTTGGCAAGACGTTTGGTGGGTTAGTTAGAGTATTTAGCCAGAGTCTAGCTTAACTATTTGTGACCTTAGAGGCTTGGATGGATTGCCAGGGCGCTTGGATCTATTTGGAGGCCATCTTTGCCTCGGCTGACATACAACGCCAGCTGCCCCACGAAGCCAAAATGTTCAATCAGGTGGACAAGAACTTTAAGGAAATACTACGCCATGCCAAGAAGGTGGCGTTGGCACTACCGACCATGTCCAGCATAGAGGTCTACGAGATGCTTATGGAGGACAATCGCTTACTCGATGCTATTTCGCGTGGCTTGGAGGCCTACTTGGAAGTGAAGCGTGTGGTGTTTCCCAGGTAAGAGACTCACTCACTCAGTCGTTCACTTAAGCCAAGCGAACTCATTCTCATTTCAACTCTGTTGTTCAGATTCTACTTTTTGTCCAACGATGAGCTGCTCGAAATTCTCGCCCAGACGCGAATACCTCAAGCTGTACAGCCGCATTTGCGCAAATGTTTCGATGCCATCTATCGTCTGGAGTTTGGCCAGAAGGAGGGCGGCGATGGCAAAATGGTGGCCACAAATGACATAATTGCCTTCCTATCGCCCGAGGGCGAGAAGCTACAGTTCGGCAAGGGCCTAAAGGCGCGTGGTGCCGTCGAGGAGTGGCTCAGCAAGGTGGAGGATGCGATGTTTGTGTCCGTTAGACGTTGCATGCGCTTCGGCTATCAATGCTATGCAGCCAAGGACCGCGACGAATGGTTCCAAGATCATCCCAACCAGGTTGTACTCACCGTCTCTCAGGTACAATGGGCCGCCGACATACATCGTATATTCGAGGCCAAAGATTCGAATGCAGTGAACACCGTTGACAGGATGATCAAATTTGAGATCAAGTGTCTGCAGGATCTTGGCGCCCTGGCGGCCCTCACACGCAAAAATATCTCATCGCTATTGAGAAAGATCCTCTGTGCGCTAATCACGATCGATGTCCACGCCAAGGACTCAGTGCGCATGCTTATAGAAAAGGGCGTTCACAATCCGTAAGTATGTCATGCCATAGAATACCTAAATAGAAATGAGGGTGACCGACATCATATAGTGGATAGATTCGAACTGAATCGATTTAGTTACTATCTGAAAGTTTTGCCGTTGTCCTAGGGTATGTAACTAGACGATAGGGACTTGATTGAGCATATACATATAATTCTTTCCATAATATCCTTACAAATTTACTTTCGTTGTTTTCCACTATTAGCAAAGCACGTAAGTCAATCAATCGCATTTCAGATAGCCAAGTTGTTTACTCTGATATAAATACATGTGTGAAAAACTAATCAACATATAGAATAAAGGAGTCAGTAGATTGGCGTAGGTTGGTGGGTATCTCGCAGTCTAGCTCACCCAATTAAAGGCTCACGAGTTCAATTTGCATTTAAATAAGAAATACCAAAATTCTATGATTGGCTTTGCCTGAATTTTTCTTTTGCTCTCCAGCTTAGACTTCAATTGGCTGAAGATGCTGCGCTTCTACTGGGCCGTCGAAAACGAGGCGGTCTTCTCTCGGATGGCAGCTGCTAATATACCCTATTATTACGAGTACTTGGGCGCTGGAGGTGTGCTGGTGTTGACACCACTCACGGATCGCTGTTACCTCTGTCTGATGGGCGCCTTTCAAATGGACTTGGGTGGTGCTCCTGCTGGCCCGGCTGGTACGGGCAAAACGGAGACCACGAAGGATTTGGCCAAGGCTTTGGCAAAACAGTGCGTCGTATTCAATTGCTCGGATGGTCTCGACTACAAGATGATGGGTCGCTTCTTCTCTGGTCTGGCACAGTGCGGCGCCTGGTGCTGCTTCGACGAGTTCAATCGTATTGATATCGAGGTGTTGTCTGTGATTGCCCAGCAGTTAATTACCATACGAACAGCTAAGGTGATGAAAGCTAAACGGTAAGCCAATCGAGATATGCATGTGATCATGGTAACACTAGGAATAGTTTTTGGTTATGAAAGAATTGCATTAACCCTTAAAATCGGCGAGCATAAAAAATCGTTTAGCATTTCTTTTCATATCCCAAGTCCTTTGGGGATTTGAAAAAATTCAGAGAAATGTAATACAAACGATTTCCATGCAATTTCTTAAAAATGATTGAGCATAGGAAATCCTAAGAATTACTTCGGCTTTTCGAACAGTCAAATGCTGAGTTTACCCAAAAAAAGTTCAAACCAATTCTAGAGTTTTATGAAATGGCTTATATAGGATATACTTTTGATTATCTTAACATTTAACTTTTTTGTTCTCATCCCATAGTTTCATGTTTGAGGGTCGCGAAATAAAGATCAATCACTCGTGCTGCGTCTTTATAACCATGAATCCGGGCTATGCCGGCCGTACAGAGCTGCCGGACAATTTGAAGGCACTCTTCCGGCCCATATCTATGATGGTGCCCGACTATGCGCTCATCTCTGAGGTTATTTTGTATTCCGAGGGCTTCGAGGATCCCAAGATCTTGGCCCGCAAAATGGTGCAAATGTACCAGCTGTGCAGTCAGCAGCTTAGTCAACAGAATCACTACGATTTCGGTATGCGAGCCGTCAAATCTGTGCTGGTAATGGCCGGCGCTCTCAAGCGAGCGGCGCCCAATCAGCGAGAGGATATAACACTGATTGCCGCGTTGCGAGACTCGAACATACCCAAGTTCTTGGCCGACGATGCTATTTTGTTCCGCGGCATACTTAGCGATCTGTTTCCGGGTGTCGACCTGCCCGACTCGCAGCATCCTCACTTGGAGGAAAGCCTGCGGATCGGCCTACGTCAAAAGAATCTGCAGGCTGTGCCAACCACCATACGAAAGTGCCTTCAGCTATATGAGACCATGTGTGTGCGTTGGGGCGTCATGACGGTGGGTCCCACGGGAGGTGGTAAGTCGGTAGTGCTGCATGCACTGGAGTTTGCGTTGGCCCATCTATTCGAGAACGAGGTGCAAGACCCAAACTTTCGGCCTGTCGTCATACAGACAATGAACCCCAAGGCCGTTAGCATGAACGAGCTATACGGCTATGTGGATCCCAAGACCTTGGAGTGGCAAGACGGTCTACTGGGTCTTGCGGTGCGCGTTGCGACTCTAGTGGAGGGTAAGTGCCTAAGAAGCTTTGTGCAATTCGAATTAGTCTTGACATCGTATACTCTCAGATGAAATTCATCAGTGGATCATGTGTGACGGCCCCGTAGACGCCGTGTGGATTGAGAACTTGAACACGGTCCTCGATGATAACAAGATGCTGTGTCTGGCCAACTCCGAACGTATCAAGCTAACTGCTTGGATACATATGCTCTTCGAAGTGCAGGATCTGTTGCAGGCCTCGCCAGCAACAGTTTCTCGTTGCGGCATGGTGTACGTCGATCCCGGAGACCTGGGCTGGATACCGCTCGTCGATACCTGGCGCGAAGTTGACATGGGCAAGAAGCTGAATGCGAATCTGTCCGAGTTTCTTTACCAGCTCTTCATCGGTTACTTTGAGAAGGCGCTGAAAATCGAACGCAAACGCGCATCCTACACCATACACCAAGTGCTCGGCTCCAAGGTTCGGCTCTGCTGCTCCCTGATCTCTTCGCAGCTGGAGGGCGTCAACTGGTACACAATGGGAGACGAGCCGGCCAAGAATCTGCTTACAAAGATCTTCACGTGGTGTGTGCTTTGGGCAATTGCATCCAACTTGAAAGATGCGGAAAAATTGTCATTTGAGGACTTTTGGGGCAGGGCCATGGCCGTGCATCCAAATATGGAGTAAGTGAAGCGCTTAAAATCAAATCCCTTAGAGAAAGTTGTATGATATTTTCTGTTCAGCATGCCAGAGCGTTCTCTGTGGAATTATCGTGTCGATTTGGAGAAAAATGATTGGGGTAACTGGAACGATATAATGACCAAGTTTGTATTCCATTCGGACATATCCTACTATGATATGCAGGTGCCAACCGTGGATACCACCAAATACGGGTAACTGAATGCCAACAGAGCAGGCTAGAGCGCAGTTTCTTCTGACTCTCAATTTGCTTTAGTTATGTAGCTGATCTGCTCTTCAAGCGCGACTTCCCTGTCATGGTCACCGGCGAGACGGGTGTGGGCAAAACTGTGCTGGCCATTAGCTGCATGAAACGCCTAGCCGAGGGCAAGGTCATACCCGTGGTGCTCAATTTCTCGGCACAAACGAGCAGCTTACGCACACAGGAAATGATCGAGGGACCGCTGGAGAAACGTAAGAAGACCCAGTTGGGCGCGCCAGTTGGCAAAACGGTCATCATCTTCATCGACGACGTCAATATGCCCAAACTAGATACCTATGGCAGCCAGCCGGCCATTGAGCTGCTCAGGTTAGTGCGGAGCTAAATTAGATTTCTTAAAGCGAATGTGTAAGCCACCCAATTCAATCGCAGGCAGTATTTGGACTTCAAGGGCTTCTACGATCGCGATAAACTCTTCTGGAAGGATATTCTGGACGTGGTCTTGGGCTGTGCCTGTGCTCCACCTGGCGGTGGACGCAACTTGTTGACGCCGCGTTTTGTGCGGCATTTTGCACTCTTTTCTCTGCCCAAGCCCAATGAGGAGACGCTCTCACAGATCTTCAACGGAATCCTGGGAGGCTTTCTGCAAACGTTCTCATCCGCAATTCGGGCGCTGTCCGAGTCGATAGTCAACGCCTGCGTGGATGTCTATATGCGTGTGACGAAAGTGATGCTTCCCACGCCAGATCGCTCTCATTATATTTTCAACTTGCGAGACTTGTCCAAGTGTATACAGGGCATATTGCAGGCGAATAATATGTACTACAATCAGGAGAACCAGATTCTGCGTCTGTTTTACCACGAGACAACGCGCGTCTTTCACGATCGTCTCATCAACTTAGAGGACAAGGCGATCTTTCGCCAGCTAATGAATGATGTGTGCCTTTATCACTTTAATCGGGACGTTGTCGGGCTCGAAGAGCCGCCCATACTCTTTGGCGACTTTATGATATTCGGCAAGCCGAAGAACGAACGCGTCTACGAAGAGGTCAAGGATCATACCAAACTTGAGAGTGTGCTCAACGACTACATTGCCGACTACAACTCGATGGCGGTGGGCAAGTTTATGAAGCTGATACTTTTCCAAGACGCGATGGAGCATACGGTCCGGCTGGCTCGCCTACTTCGTAGCGATCGTGGCAACGGCTTGCTAGTGGGCGTTGCCGGAATGGGCAAACAATCGCTGACCCGCCTAGCCTCGCATGTCAACGAATACAACTGCTGGCAGATTGAGATGAGACGCAACTACGACCTTAATGCCTTCCATGAGGATCTACGCGTCCTCTATCGAATTGCGGGCGTAAGTACCAAGCCAATTGGTAAAGGCCATGTTTTTTTTATATATTTTAAACTCGCTTGCCTCCTTTTAGATTGAAAATCAGCCTGTCACCTTCCTGCTGATTGACAGCCAAATCGTTGAGGAGGAGTTCCTAGAGGATATTAACAATATTCTCAACTCTGGCGAGGTGCCGAACTTGTTTGAAGGCGACGAGTATGAGAAAATTATACTGGATGCGCGTGATGCCTGCAATGCGTCCAAAAAGGACGAGGTAATAGTTATATAGCCTCAATTAATTCCAACATATTTAATCTAAGCAAACTACTGACAGAGCTGTCCACGCGATGAGATCTACAAGTTCTTCATCAACCGCGTGAGGAACAATCTGCATGTGGTCATGTCGATGAGTCCAGTGGGCGATGCATTTCGACGACGCTGCCGTATGTTCCCCTCGTTGGTGAACTGCACCACCATCGATTGGTTCACCAGCTGGCCCACCGAAGCCCTGTACTCTGTTGCCCTGGGCCTGCTCACAAAGATAGCGCCCAACTATAACGAGAGAGTGGCTCTGGCCAGCACCACTGTCTTTATGCACAAGGTACGTAGCCAATATTGAACATTGGGTAGGTTTAATCGTTCCTACCGAATTCTGCAGACCGTCGAGGATGCCTCTGTGCGTTTCTACAAAGAGATGAAGCGGCATTACTATACCACGCCCAGCAGCTATCTAGAGCTGCTTAAGCTATACGAGACTCTGCTCAAGATTAAAACTCAGGAGATCATAGCCAAGCGGAAGCGCATTGCCAGCGGTCTTAACAAACTGCTGGAGACGAATGAAGTGGTATGTTGGTCACGTCTACATGCAAACATTCATACATCCATACGACATCCAAAACTCTCTTGTTTATGTCTTTCAGATTGCAGTAATGCAAAAGGAGCTGGAAGTTATGGTGCCTCAGCTGGATGAGAAGTCAGCCATGATGAAGTCCTTGGTGGACAATCTAACCAAGGAGACCAAACAGGCGGACGCCGTCAAGCAAGGCGTCATGGAGGATGAGGCCAACGCGAAGGAGAAGGCAGCCATTGCCCAGGCCATATCCGCAGACGCCAGCAAGGACTTGGAGACAGCCATGCCAGCTCTGCGCGACTCCGAGGAGGCACTCAAAGGTCTCACAAAAGCCGACATTAATGAACTGAAGTCGTTTACAACCCCGCCAGCCCTAGTGCAGTTCTGCATGGAAGCTGTTTGCATTTTATTGGGCGCCAAGTAAGTCGAACGCAATGCATATATTCATAAGAAATAAACCTGACCAGCTTTATGGTGTCACTAGACCCACCTGGGCAGCCGCCAAGGCCATTATGGCAGACATTAACTTCATCAAGCGACTGTTCGAGTACGACAAGGAGCACATGAAGGACGACGTCGTCAAAAAAGTCAAAAAGTACATCGAACATAAGGATTTTGTGCCCGCTGTGAGTATGGTCTAGCCTGCGAAGGGACTGCACTTGATTTCGATCGTTTTTATTCACACAGAAATTCGAGAAAGTGTCCAAAGTAGCCAAGTCTGTGAGCATGTGGGTCATTGCCATGGACAGCTTCAACAAAGTCTACAAAGTGGTGGAGCCGAAGATCAAGCGCAAAGAAGCAGCCGAAGCGGAGCTCAAGGAGGTGATGAAGGTGCTGCGCCAAAAGCAAAAGGAGCTCGCGGCCGTCGAGGCAAAGATCCAATCGCTGCGCGACAGTCTGGAAGAGAAACAGCTCGAATTTCAGGCCATACAGGATAATGTGGATCTCACCTATGGACGCATCAATCGCGCCGGACGGCTCACCTCTGCGTTGGCCGACGAGCAGGTTCGTTGGCGAGACACTGTCAAGTCTCTCACAGCCGATCTGGGCTGTGTGCCCGGGGATGTGCTGGTGGCAGCCGCCTGTGTTGCCTACTTGGGCGCCTTCTCGAATCAATATCGTCGCGAAATGAGCCAATTGTGGGTGGACAAATGTCGCGAGTTCACCATTCCCTCCAGCAAGGAGTTCAACTTGCTGAAGGTCCTGGGCGATGCCTACGAGATGCGCCAATGGAATGTCGATGGTCTGCCCAAGGATAACATATCCATTGAGAATGGTATATATGCGACGCGTGCCTTGCGTTGGGCCCTCATGATCGATCCGCAGGAGCAGGCCAATCGCTGGATACGCAACATGGAGAAGGCCAACAACCTGCAGGTCATCAAGATGACAGACTCCTCCATGATGCGCGTGCTTGAGAACAGCGTACGGCAGGGTAATCCAGTGCTGCTGGAGGAAATCGAAGAGACCATAGATCCCTCGCTGCGTCCCATACTCCAGCGCGAGACGTACAAGTCTGAGGGTCGGATCTATCTCAAGTTAGGCGACCAAGTCATTGACTATGATGATAATTTCAAACTGTATATGACTACAAAGCTGCCCAATCCCCATTACCTGCCCGAGGTGTGTATCAATGTGACGTTAGTTAACTTCTTAGTCACCGAAAGCGGACTCGAGGATCAATTGCTGGCGTAAGCTACCAGAGACTGCCCTTATTCCACCTCACTCTAATATCTCTTACCACCCACAGAGACATTGTAGCCATCGAGCTGCCAGCCATGGAGGCGCAACGTAACGATTTGGTGGTCAAGATCAATGCGGATAAGCAGCAGCTGCTCGCATTGGAGGACAAAGTGCTCAAGCTTCTATTCAACTCTGAGGGCAACATTTTGGACGATGAGGAATTGGTGGAAACTCTAAATGATGCCAAGGTAAGGCCTTGATCGGGCTTAGATAAAAGCAAATATAGACTCCATTTGATGATTCAAACCTCAGGAGCTCGATTATCTATTTAGTATAGATGCCTCTTCTTTTGACTGCTATAAACCTCCCCAACAAACCTTCTCATATCTCTCTCACTTCTAGGAAACTTCATTGATCATCGCGGCACGTCTAATCGATACAGAGGAAACTGAGAAGATTATAACGGCCTCGCGTGAACGTTATCGCATCTTAGCGTCTCGTGGCGCTATTCTCTATTTCGTTGTTGCCAGCTTGGCTGAAATCGATCCCATGTATCAGTACAGCCTGAAGTACTTCACGCAGGTCTTTTGCAATGTACTACGTATTGACCATCCCGCTATGGCCGTAGAGCTGCGCATCTCCACGTTGATGGTGGATGAGTTGAAGGCTATCTACGATAACATATCGCGTGGTCTGTTCGAAAATCATAAACTAATCTTTAGCTTTCTGCTGGCGTTGTCTGTGGAACGGCAAGAGGGTCGTGTCACAGAAGATGAGTTTGGGTTCCTTACGCGCGGCTCCGTTGGCGCAGTGAAAGCCAAGCCACAGCCACCGGAATTGAAAATCAGTCAGGTTCAATGGGAGTCAGCACTATTTTTGGAAGTGCATTTTCCGGATGCCTTTTCGCACTTCACCGACGAACTGGTCACGCCGTTTTTCATTCAGCTGCAAGACAATAGGGAAGAATTCGATTACGCCCAGACCAATGCCCCGCCCACTGACAAGTGGAATAAACGACTAAAGAACTTCCATAAGCTCATGTTTATAGCCAATTTCCGAAAGCCACGGTTCGTTCTCAATGTCGTTAGTTACCTGCATGAGACGGTGGGTAAATACTTTACAGAAGTCTCCGCCGGCGGCACACAGCTTAGCACAGTGTAAGTAGAATCCTTAAGAGAGTGCGAGAGACGGTCCTCTGTTAACTAGAGTTTTTTCAAATACTCAGCTATCTGGATACCTCATCGGTGACACCATTAATCTTTGTGCTGTCCACCGGCTCGGATCCCATGTCTGGTTTCCTAAAGTTCACCACAGAAATGAAGTTTACGGATAAGTATTACTCCATTTCATTGGGCCAGGGCCAAGGACCGCTTGCCGAGAGTTTAATTGATAAGAGTCTGCGCATGGGCCACTGGGTATTTCTGCAAAATTGTCACTTGGCCACGTCCTGGATGCGAGTATTAGAGACGGTAGTACGGAATCTAACTCTGGGCATTACAAAAGCGCACGCAGACTTTCGTTTGTTCCTTTCATCAATGCCCACCCAATCCTTTCCCATTAGTGTGCTGCAAAACTCCGTTAAGATTACCAATGAGCCGCCGAAAGGCATCAAGGCGAATGTCATCGGCGCCTTGGGTGATCTAAAGACTGACTTCTTCGAGCAGCACATCCAGAACGGCAAATGGCGTGCAATTGTTTTTGGTTTGTGTATGTTCCACGCGGTTCTTTTGGAGCGTCGCAAGTTCGGACCACTTGGCTGGAATATAACGTACGAGTTCAGTGAGAGCGATCGCGAGTGTGGATTAAAGACTCTGGACTTCTTTATAAATCGTGAAGTCATGAGCGATATACCCTGGGAAGCGATACTCTACATCAACGGCGACATCACGTGGGGCGGTCGCGTTACGGACTACTGGGATCTGCGTACACTGCGCACAATATTAACCATCTTCTCATCGGAGCGCATTATACAGCCGGACTATAAGTATTGCCGAGGCGATACTTATTACAGAGATCCGCAAGGCAAGACGCTCAAGGAGTATGCGGCATTTGTGTTGGGCTTCCCGGTGCTAGAGGATCCTGAGATCTTCGGCATGAATCAGAACGCCAACATTGTGTTCCAGACCAAGGAAACCGAATTCTTTATCAATACACTTATGCTGGGCCAGCCACGCTCCTCAGCCGATGAGGGTCAGGCCATGGAGAACGATCTGTGCCAGTCGATCATAGCGCGCATACAGCAAGTCCTGACCAACAAGATACAGCGTGAGCCGATACACGACACTCTCACTGTGGTAAGTTGCTTAGACTTTGGCTAACTTTAAATGCAAGTCCATAAAACATCTGTATTCCAGTTGGACAACAAGGGCCAGATGCCGTCGCTTACGACTGTCTTAGTGCAGGAGATCGATCGCTTCAACATCGCGCTAGGCATCATTCATGATAGCTTGATCAATCTGTCGAAGGCAATTAAAGGTTTGGTTGTAATGTCTGAGGATCTGGAATTGGTATTCCGCGCACTTTTAGCCAATATTGTGCCGGCGAGCTGGGCCAAGCGCAGTTTTCTGTCCATCAAGCCGCTGCCCAACTACATTGTGGACTTCCAGCGACGCATCGACTTCATCCAACACTGGGCTGAGAATGGGGCACCGCGCTCCTACTGGATCAGCGGATTTTTCTTCCCACAGTCGTTTCTCACCGGTGTCCTCCAGACTTATGCCAGACGTCGTGTGCTGCCCATCGATTCGCTGAAGATTGATTTCCAAGTAGTCGAACTGGAGCTAGTGCAGCACGACTTCTTCGAGCTGCACAATGCACATGTCAGCGTACGTGCAGAGTCTGCCACATTATAGATGTGATGAGCCATGTAAATTGCTAACCTGTTTCATTTTAGGACGCTCGTCTCTATGGCAATCTGGAGGAGTGCACGGATGGGATGATCAATGTACACGGCATCTTTGTGGAGGCCGCTCGCTGGGATCTGAGCATGGGTGGCTTGACGGATGCTCGCTTCGGCGAGCTATACACCCGCATGCCTATCATCCGCTTCTTCCCATGCCTGGACGTTAGTCCCATTGTGCGCTACGAGGCGCCTCTCTATAAGACCCAACAGCGTTCCGGAGTACTCTCCACCACGGGCCACTCCACCAACTTTGTGCTCTCCATATTGTTGCTCAGTAAAAACGATCCCGAATTTTGGATAATGCGCGGTACCGCCCTCGTCTGCGCCGTACTGGAGAACATTTCCTGAATACATTCAAACATGTTTACGTCTATGCTGCATATAACTAGGCGTCTTTATTTCGTACAGTTCGTTTCAATTATGTTTCGGGTTCTCTTTGAGGCATAACCCGGCTAATACAATTATTATATGTATATATGCATATGTGTTATTCGTATTTCTAGAGCTCTAGAGTTGTGTGTATATATATATATATAAATATTTATATGTGGTATATGGGGAATATATATTATATATATATATTTATTATTATTAGCAGTTCTTAGTTCAGTTCTGTTCAATATAGTCATGCTTTTAGCTATTTACAACATTTAGGGGCAAACAAAAAGAAATCAACGGACACAGAGGGGGATATTGCGAAATTGTTCAGACTTAAGTTAAGACAAGGCCGCTCACTAAAACTGTCTACTTGGTACTATAACGTTACACGTTTTGAAGTCTATTTATAGATTTTATAAAGAGTCCCTACAAAATGTATACAATTTGAAATTACTACGCCCAAAAAGCAGGCTACTAAAAGGAATTCCAGAAATCTGCTGCAATATGATTTCATATATCAAAAATGGTTTCTCGAATTACATATGAACTAAAAATTCATAATAATAATAATATTAATATTAATAAAGCACAACTCCACGAAACTACTAAGTACAAACAAATTGACGCTATTATTTAGAAATAGAAAAAAAAAATAATTGTCTAAATCTTAATTAAGGTTTACTTCTCATTTTCGTTTTGTTTTTTGTTTTTTGCAAAAAGGAATGTTTTTCTATTTGGGATTTTGCCAATTATTAGTATTAGTATAAGGGTATTAGGTCTGGACTTACTAAGTAATACTGCCGCTCTATGGGAATGATTGGGAATGGGATAATCTTTTGGGTTTCTTTTCCTTTTTCTTTTCGTCTGGTTCTGGGTTTTGGTTCATTATTAGATGCCTTTATGGAATGCAATTTTAGTTTTGTTTAGCTCAACTTAAGCTCTAACTATTTATGTGTTTTGCTCTTTAAGTACTTAGTAACTAGACGTGTAAGCATTAACTAAAATCAACAAAAAGAAGGGGGAAAAAGTGTTAAAGATGCCACAGAAGGAAAAAATAAACCGTTCGTTCAGGAAGCGCATGAGGTATGTGGGTGGGGGTGGGGGTGGACCATATCATTTAAAGCTTTTTGCTGCCATCAATATCAATGCTGAGATCCGGCAGTGAGCCGCGTGCATGCAACAGACTACGCTTCTCAGGATCCTTGATCTTCTTTGGCTTGGGCCTGTTCGTTTTTGTGTAGCGATTGATAACACCATCCGTCTCGTCCATCATGCGCAAGATAAGCGTCTGATCGGACGAATCAAGCGGGGCAATCGAAATATCTCGCACGGCACGGAATTTACCGCAATTATTCAGATGCTCGTTCTCCAATCGGAAGAAGTTCCAAACAAAACGGCTAACGAAATATAAATACATATTAATAATTATTGAAAAAACAAGGCGGAAGAAGCTTGCATCTCGGCTTACCGAAAAACTTCCAGAATGCCTGTTATGGAGGTCATTATATCGCCGCTAACGATTTTCATTTCAGTCAAATAGAAGGACAGCGCCCAGATGAATCGCAGCGCCAAATCTTCCAAGATGGCAAAATAGTAGAAGCCCTAATCGGATGAAACGTAAACCAGATAAATATAAAATAAATCTCGTTTATGGGAACGTTTTTTGGTACGCACTGTGGACGAGTAGACGACTTCCTCGCGCAGGAACGTATTCTCGCCCGCATTCTTATCGAACAGGCCCCAATCCATTTTGATGTCCCATGTGTACGAGTAACAGGAGGAAGCTATTGAAGCCACTATCCACAGCCAAGTGTAGGGATTATCAAAGGTGCTCGCATAGTTAGCTGACATGACATAGAAAGAGATGGAACTATATGAAAATGCTGTGCGAGTGAGATCGATATAGAGGCCTACTTACGACTGTTAAAGCTTTTTAGCGTGGCAAAGATGACAACCATGAAGGTCGTCGAATATTTGCCCGCATTCACCAGATGTGGAAAGGCTTCTCGGGTGTCCCGATAACGCCGCAGACACTGCGCAAATCGGAACCAGGCGGGCAGGCAATTGACAATGGGCCGCACTATAAAATCTTTTTCCATACAAATGGACGCATCCACCGCCTCCGACCAGTTGCCATTGGTGAAGTAGAAGCATATGAGATACTCAAAATCTAAGATCGCGGTGGCTAGCGAGTTCAGCTGGTCGCCCAGCCAGAAATCGGCGAAGCCCACATGGAAGAACGGAGCAGCAACACAGCGCCCAGTGATGCGGAGCAGCCAGAATCGTGCGTCATGATGAAGCACATGAAACGGATTGATCAAGAAGATCAGCATGATCAGGGTCAATGTTAACGGATTAATAAACGCTGGTATGCTCAGGCTGGCGCTGTACAGAAAGCTGAGCATGCTCAGTGTCCAGACGACGCCGAATATGGCCGCCAGCTCCATCAGGTGCTGTTCGGATAGATGATTGCGGGGATCCAGCTCGAAGATCAGCACATGATTCACACCCGACGAACGCCAGCCATAGATGTTAACGCCAATCAAAAATATAAATTCGATGATCAACAATGGACCGCGATACAGACGAAACGTGACCTTTAAATTCTCGCCGGTTATGTCGTGAAATATAGCAGACAGCACAACCACAATGCCGAGCACAATGAAGCTGCCCGAGAAGAGGCCCACCTTAAAGGTGGTCCACGGACTCTGCTGCTCGCCAAGGGGCGGCACGCGCAAGCGTTTCATCGCACGCTGCCGATCGCCGCCTTCCAGCTCGCCTGTGACCGTTGTCTCCGTTTCATTGATGATGTTGTCAATGTCTTTGTTGATAAAGAAATGCGATGCTTCCACATATTCCTGACGCCACTTGGCACCGGTATCAACGCGCAACAGCTGCAATAGCAGTGGTATTTTAAAACTTTCGCATTGAATATAAACACATCTCTTACCTTGTCGTGCTTTTTAAGAATCTTGCGAAAGCCCGTGTGATTCAGATTCTGATAGTTCTGCAACAGTATAAGACTCAAATAGAATTCGCTGAAGGCTAATTTTAGCTCGCGCGCCTTGCGATCTGGCAATGCGGCATGTCGTTTCTGCCCCTTGGACTTCTTGGCCGTGCGCTCGGACTCCTCGATGCTGGACTTTAACTCCGCATTGAGTGTCGCAAATTTACGAGTTGCCTCTGCCAACTTTTCCGAATAGAACGTATTTATCTTCTTCAGCTCTTTGTCACAATAGTGAAAGAAGTTCTCGTCGAAATTGGCAAAGTGACGTTTGAGCACCTCATCCTCCACGCTGTCCACAGATGGCGCCTCCTCGACAGCCAAGTACAACATGGCTTTCATTTCCTGTTGACCACATAATATTATTATAGTAATGCCCCATACATAACGATATGTGATCAAATATATCTGCTTTAATCTACTATTAGAGTCTCTCCATGATGATATGCTAAGCAGAAAGACGTACGAATTCTTGTAGTCTAACATCTATTGCTGCTACAATCGAGCGATTTAGTTAGTTAGTGATGTATCTGTATCCCCTTTTTCCCCCCCCAACTTTTTTTTTCCAAAAAAATCCCCCCTTTTCATCAATCATCAATTTACATACATCGATTTTTCCGGAGATCATCTTAAATTAGATATATTCATAAAATATTCTTAAGCGTAGACTTGTTTTCTTCTATTAAAACGTACATATTTTAGGCATAGCATGGTCGCAATATTCTATTAGAAATACACAATATAAGTATATAGTCATGCATAATACACAATAATCCACCATGCTATCATTTTAATCTACTATTTATCGATGCGTTTGCGAAATAATCTACAATGTTTCTTTAATGATATATTTATATAATGCCTCTCTTCTCTTCTATTATGTACAGAGCTTTCTCTCTTATAAAACTTTGAATCTAAAACAAATTACATATTTTGTATAAATAGAGTACTCTTTGGGCTTGACTTAATTTTTGGAACAGTTCAATTAGAATGTAATTTCATCGTTTACTCATGAGAATTGATTGATTATAAATTTTAATGAAGGATTACTTTTTATGATGTGAAATGAAATGAAACAAGAGTATCATGTTTGATTAATTCCGTTTTCATTATATATATATATATATATATATATATATATATATATATATATATATATATATATATATATATATATATATATATATATATATATATATATATATATATATATATATATATATATATATATATATATATATATATATATATATATATATATATATATATATATATATATATATATATATTTTTTTTTTTTTTTTTTTTTCCTTTAGTTTATTATGATCTATCAGCCCAGTTAATCAATTTAAATTTAAGATTAGCTAAAATTTCTTCTTCAACCACTTAATTAGTTTAGATATAGAGTACTCTATTGACATATCAACAAATTTGGAACAGATCAATCAAATTTCATCGGAATAGATTGATGGATTGTTTATTGTGATGGATCATAAGTCTTATTTACCTGCCTAAATGGCTGGCTCTGAGCTTATAAATAGAGTATCAACTATGACATATCTAGTCTTAAGTAAACCAAATTCATTTTTGTTGTTAATCTGCTTCGCACGAAACTTGAAGTCTCCTTCTACCCCATTTTTTCTTTTTTTATACCCTGAACCCATTGAAAATGGGAAATCAGGGTATAATGGTTTTGTTAAAAGTATGTAACAGGGAGAAGGAGGCGTGGCAGACACAAAGTATATATATCTTGATCAGGGCGAAAACTGAATCGATTTAGCCATGTCCGTCTGTCCGTCTGTCCGTCTGTCCGTCTGTCCGTCTGTCCGTCTGTCCGTATGTATGAACGCGTCGATTTCTGAAGATATAGAAGTAGAGACTCACTTTTTTAAAAGCTCGTATATGCGCGCGCATATCGAGTTTATCACTAAAAATCGATAACTCATCCCGTTATTTTTTATCGATCAAAACCTTATCGAAAACCAGTTATAAAATTATATCTCCTACACCTTTGACTAAAGTCTCAAATTTTAAATGTAGACTCGACTGCACGTGATAGAATTTCGGTTTTTGTTATAATTCACCCCCCACCCCTATATCCACCCCCTTACCCTCATCTCTGTAAAGGCGTATTTCAAATACTGGCTTGGCTTTGGCAAATATACGCATAAAGATAAAACATCTGGTTCCAAAGTTATTGAACAATTGTTCCCATGTAAGCCCACACTGCAGCCCATGCCTTTAATGCGTGCCTATGGGTGTCTATGTATTTGCGTGTGTGTATGTTTTTTGCTGAATGACACTAAAAATGATTGAAATGGCTGTTGCTCGGAGGTTCGTATCTCGTATCGAGCAGTCTCGACTAGAGCTTTCTTACTTTTGTTTTTTTTTTTTTTTTTTTTTTTTTGTTTATCTCTTTTTGTAGTGTGGAGGCTATATGACAAGTCTCACCTCATAGTTGATGTACTGCTTACGCCACTCGGGCGTTATGTGCGCCGACAGATGCTCAGCGAACTTCATGGCGGCGGCGGAGACGACGACGACGGCAGAGGCGTTGTTATCGTCGTGTCCCTGGCTTTGTTCTTAGCCAACTGCGAGCTAACACTGCGAATGCGAAACAAATGTAAAATCAGTTCATAGTTAACGGCTTCCACTCAGTCGATGGTAATTTAACGCCCGACTGCAGAGGCCCAAAAGTTTCTACATATATGAAGAGTAATTGGTAAATTGCATGTAGATAAAGACTAACCAACTGAACGATTAAGCACTTACAACTATTTGTAAAAGACATAAGTAAGAACGTTGCGGCCAAGCATAACCGACTGTATAATAATCTTTCTTTTCTTTTATATAATTATATAATACGTAAAGTCTCCCAAAAGGCGTATATATACATATATACATACATATATATGTTTTAAGTTTGATCGAGACAGATGAAAACATAAAAAACATATATATTATATATTCACTTTCAATTCACGCCCCCATGCATATTTAAAAAAAAAAAAAAACAAAAACAAAATTTAGTTACACAATGATTTAAATTATTTGGAATAATAGATATTTTTCTACATGTATGTAACTATTATATTATAGATCCGATTAGAATTCTATTATTTAAGTACTTAAGAGCTGTATAGGTTGAATATCTGGGATGCGAATATGGTAATAAGTAGTTATATATATATTGACTATATTAGAGAGTATAGTAAGTGCAGGGTACAATAATCAATCTGAATATGTTCATAGTAGTGTTGCATTGCACAATACCGCTACGAACAAAATTTAAAAGATGCGCACTCCTTAGATGCATTAGAAGTTATAAAATAAAAAATAGTATAATAGAAAGGAAAGGAAATGTGATAATAAATCTAAGATTTTAATATATTCAATTGTAATATATATATGTATATGTCAGCAGTTGATATAGTATGTATATAATCAGATGTAGCTCTGATAGGTTTAGACTGATTAAAAATGTAAATCTCTAATCAACTACATATAATAAATTGAATACATTCATATTATATTTGGGCACAAGAAAAAAAAGTATATATGTATTTTTAATCATTATAAAATTAACTAACTGAACGCTGCATTATAGATATTACTATTTGGATATAACAACTTTAAGTTCTAAAGGTCTACAAGGAGTAATTTTTTTTAGCAACAATTTTTTGCCATCTCCCTGGTAACTGTTTTATCATGTATATAAAATATGTACATATGTATGTATGCATATAAAGTTTTCTTATGCTTGTTTACTTTCATTAGCGCCGACCGGATAATAAGCTAAACAAATTGGAAAAATTTTGTCGCTGCGCTGTGCAAGCAATGATGTTAACATTTTTAATCAATTAATTGGGCAAATATTTGCTACAAAGCGGCAGCAGCAGCAACAACAACAACAACAACAACAACAGCAACAACAAAAGCCGTAATAGCAACTGCTGAGCTTAAAGCCCAAGTCTAGTGGAGCAACAATTTCCGCTTTACAATACACGGACACACACATCTATGTACATACATATATCTATGTACATATATCATAGTATATATCTATGTACATAGTTATATCTGCAACATATGTATATACATAGGTAGGTATACATATACATATACATATACATAAACACCTGTGGGCGTTGATTGATAGTCTGTCAATATGTCAATTGCGTGCGTGCACTTAGTTAACTTTAAAATTGAATTCCAAATATAGATTTAAGCGCGTCCAGTCTGATGGATTAGGCCATTCGCACAAGCATCAATAATTGAAACGATATTTACAACAACAACAACAAAGCGAGCGTGTTAAGCACTTGTTGCTTGTTCTTTTCAATTTGTATTTTATTTAATTTTTTTTCTTATCACTTTGCGTTTGCTCTGCACACGGATTTTGTCTGCTAGCCTAATTATACGCGCTGATAAGAGAGCAGCAAACAAATACACACACACACTCACAGGAACAGACACATACACACTCACGTAAGTAACTAAATGCAGGCAAATATTTGATCAATAAAGTCAAAAGAAATGCACAGCGCGCGCCTCTGTCTGACTCACAGCTGCAGTTCTGGAAATGAAAGCAGCGGACGGCAGTCAGCGCTGCCCGAAAGACAGCGCCTGCGTCGCAGAGTGCTGATAAGTCCCGTTGCTGCTGTTGCTGTTGTTGTTTTTATTGATGATGATGAAAGCCCTGATGCTGTTGATGCTGGTGTAAGGCAACTGAGTCTGCGTTTTGCGTGATTGAGTCAGCGAAAACTGCTCGATCAATTAATGGAGAGCGCATCACGAGATTAGCTTTGACAAAATTGTTTTTCAATTACATAAATATTACACACATATATTTGTACATATGTATGTAGAATGCACCACTTGGCCACTGTTGACATACAAACGTTGGCTGGCTGCTGATGTTTGCAGCGCTGCTGCTGCTGTTGCTGGTGCTGCCCCTCTCTTCTGTGCTTGCTGTTGATATTATTGTTATTGTTTCGTCTTAATTGAGCCAGCAGATGTTGCTAGTTATTTGCATATATTAGCTGGCGTGCATTTAAGCCAAGATCTAATCATTACTAATCAATAACATTAAAGAATTGGTTAAGTACACTTTATCACAGAATAGCGCGCACGGAACAACAAAGAACAAAAAGCAAACGAAACAAAATACCAGGGTGCTATCGCTACACTATGTTAATCGGAAAATTAATAATGCGCGCTCGCCACTCGCCGAGTACCGATAAGGAATACTTATAATAATTATGATAACACTGGTACAGATGCTCAGCAGCTAAATGCAAAATGAATATAAAAAACACACACACGCAAATTAGATAAAAATTGAAATGTATGTATGTATATATATTAAATACTTGATTTAAATCATTTTTCTGAGCATGTCGCGGGTATCGGTTCGCGTTCGCGGTTATCGATACTTTAGCCACTCTTGCGTTAGTTCTTGGATATCGCAAGCGACGCTAGCTCGCAAGTGCCTCTCTGCTTTCATACGCAAATAAATTGTAGCGAATTTCGCAAGCACAACACACGTGAAACTGCGCAGTTCTGAGCCACTCCAAATGAGTGCGAACATCAAGAATTTAAAGATGAGCCATTTCGGCACTGCTGGCTTTGGAATCTCAGCTGGCAAGTTGCTTGCGAACAATAACACCAACGGCAATAGCGGTGTAGGCTGTGGAATCAGTGGGAGTGTGGGTGTGGGTGGTGGTGGAGGAGGTGTGGGCGCTGGCAGCAGCAAGTCATCGTCCCATGCGGTGGCTGATACGGACATCTTTATGACGCCGAGTGGTACGGTAATACCACTAATTCGCAGCAGAGATGTGCAGAAGCAGCTGCCTACGATTGCTGCCGCGTTGCAGCGGCCAGCGGACGAGCACTTGGCTGCCGAAGACTTAGATGCGGTGCAGCTGGAGCTGGAGCTGATGTTATCAAATGTAGCCTTGCGTACGCGCGTACTGAAAGCGGAGTTCGATAGCCTGGACAAGGACGAGAAGCGTCAGGATCGTCGGAAAATGGAACGCGCGCCGCCCGGCTCACCGCCCACAACGCTGGGCATGCTCAACGGCCTTTTGGGATTGGGCAGCAATAGTGGCGGAGGGAGCAGCAGCGGCGTCGGCAGCCCAGCGACAACAGCGGCCAACAGCACGAAGAGAAAACTGCGGGACGAGCCGACAGGTGTGCGCAAAAAACAATCCTCCATGACGATACTCAAGCAACAGCAGATGGCGGGCTCCAAGCACATGGCTAAGAACAGTCCCCTGGCCACGCACACGGACGACAGCATGGACTACATTCCGACTATGCCCGCCATCAACCATCAACAGCAGCAGCAGGCGCAACAGCAACAACAGATTTTACCAAAGGTGGCGATGCCTAAAAACGACATGCCAAATAAGTTTTGGCTATCCGTTGAGCCTTATTGCATGCCACTGACCCACGAGGATCTGCGACTAATTGACGATCTGCTGGAGCAGTATCGGGGTCCGTTGGTGCCGCCGGTGCCGCCGCTGGGGCCACACTACTCCACCGTGTGGGCACAAGAGGACATGAAGGCCTTGCAGCCGGGAGGGGCGCGCCAAAAGTCACAGAATGCGACGGCCATGCTGAAGAAGGCCGAGGGAATGCTGGAGGAGGGCATAACGGGTCCATTGACCCAGAGACTCGTTTCGGCGCTGATGGACGAATCGCTGCCCAGCGAGCAGGCGGCGGTAGGGGAGCACAGCAACAGCAGCAGCAACGAGAACACCCACTCGCACTCCTCATCCACGAGCAATGCGGCGGCCGCCTCTGGCAATTTCCGCTCGCTGGCCATGCTCAAGCACGGCGTTGGCATTGAGCAGCGGCTGAAAAAGGAGCTGATGGACAGCGGGCTGATCGACGCGAATGAACTGGGCGCCCACGAGGAAGTGGATGAGGTGCTGCTCGAAATCAAGCGGGTCACCGCCGAGATCAATACGGTGGCTCAGTTCAATAGCGACGAGCTGCAGCGCCTGCGTGCCGGCGCCAGCGAGGAGATCAAGCGCATCGAACTGAAACGCAAGCTGGACAGCATCGATCAGGAGATCCTCGAGTGCTACAAGCGAATGCAGCAGTACCGGGCCAAGCGCAAGATCCACACGAACGAGGAGAAACAGGAAATACTCCGGTTGACCAGCGAGCAGCGGGCTTTGGCCGAGCAGCTGGAGCGCATGCAGCTGATGAGCGGGGTCGGCGATGGCAAGTTGTAGGACAGGAGCTTGGCCTGGAGCTGGCGTCAGTTAATGGCGCTGCATCGGGCGGCAATGCTGCTGCAGCAGTGGGAGCGTCATAGCATTTGGAACGACATTAGCTACCAATTGCAATGTGTATAGAGGAGGACCGAAGGCAACGCGAGCAACCGGAAAATCAGAAAGTCGGAAACTCGGAAAACCGAGCAACAGAACAAACGTGAATGTCGAGAGATTCTAATCAAATTTCGTCGCTGCTTAACTCGCCAGTTTGTAAATTAGCAAAGCAAACACAGACACAAACACCACCCACACACCTACACACTCTCATATACATTACACATATACATTATATATATATATCTAGTTCGTACATACAATTTTTATATAGCTTAAGTTAATTGTGCCAGGCAATAAACAATTGTCGCTGTCACCCAAAGTGCGCATCCGTATCCGTCAGTGTTATTCCGGATCTCTATTTTCCCGTTTTTCGTTTCCCGTTCTTCTGGGCTCTTCAGCGGCACACCACATTCGACACCACCCGCACGGCACAAGCGTTCGATGCGCTTTGAAAACGTCGCAAGTCGCCCGGCTTGGCAGCTTCGCAGCTGCAGCTAGCGGGGCCGAGCACGGCGGATCCACATTTATTTGCCCGTTGATAAGACGCCTGGAGTTTTTGCCTAATTAAAATTAAACACGGAAAATACATAAATAATCTATCTATACCGGCCGACTCTGACACCGACAGCCAAATACGCTGCCTAGATAGCCCCTATCTATTCCTATCTTGCGCAGTTAGATAAGTCGATGTCACTTGATATATGGCTACGAGTTTATCTGCTCACCTATCGGGCAAGCGTCTATTGGGCCCCATTGATTCTACGCACAGAGGCAACGCCATAATAAACGCCGCATTTACATAATATATGGCCAACTCTACTGGATATTTCAATCAACTCTCCTCTGTTCCCAAGAGTAGCAGAATCATTTGAAGCGGAATCAAAAGGAGCTTAGGAACATGTGTTAAAGCATCTCTCTCATTCTCAGATGCTTTATCAGATTACACTCGAAACGCAAACAGTTGATTATTGTACAAGGTTTATTGCATCTATGGAAATCTGTGATGTCTATTTGAATATCTATATGTATGACTACTAACACATGAATGTTCGATATATGCATATGTATATGTATATATAAGTATATATATAAGTTGTACTTCGTGTTCTCAACGGTGCAGTGGCTCATTCCACACTCCTATCACAAGAGCATTCCTCGTCCAGCGTGCTCCACGCACTTCTGCTATGATGACGAAGACAATGCTTCGAACTGAGATCGATAGTCATGGAGCAAATCGGAACGACAGGAGACTTGTATATCTGAGGCATTGGCCTTGAGGCGCAGATTGTTGTCGTTTGTCAGCAGCATCAGATGCGGCACCTGCGACTGCAGCTGCAAGCAGCAGTTGACAATGCTGTCATCCGGGCAGTCCACCTCGATCAAATGGTTCGCTTCCTCCAGCGCGGATTGAGCTGCAAGAATTTCATATATAATACGATATCAATTGGGGATTCTCATCAATGAAATCATATCTACAGACCTTGAATTTTGAGACTCTCGTCAAACTTCTTGTTCAGATAGTGGATCGCTCGTATGGCCGGTATGCGCTTGCGCTCCTTGAGCTTGTCCAGCTCCTTGATGACTATATATGGTATATACAGCATGCTGCCCTTTGTCTCGCCCAGTGTCACATGACACAGATCCTCCACAAACTCAAGGTTATTCATGAGCACATTCGTATCCAGCACAAAGTACAGAAAGTCCACACAGCGTGCGGGCAGCTCCTGTCCAGTACCCAATAGTCTTTGTAGCGTTAGATCCGATGTATTTTCCGGTTGGCTCCGCTTTTTATTCACACTTAGATCGAGCTATGGGAGAGGATGCATCAATTAAATTGTATTGGATCTACAACTGGCAGAAATACGATTAGAGCCAAATGTCCAATATGTTCGAGAATCCATTTGGATATTTTCTTATCACGAAGACTTGCATTACAAACCTAATCAATAGACAATACACATACAAATTTAAGTCCGTACTGATAGGCAATCGATCTGAGTGCCTTCCACATTCCGTACTGCATATCGATCTTTCGGATGTTTCTTATGGATGACATATGGAGTGTGATATGGCCTAATAAGTTATTTGCTTTCCTCGGTATTACTCTCTTAAGAGTTTACTTTGTTTAGGCTAAGCAAGCACATGAATGGAGACAAGTCGATATCCACGAAATGTTCATCTATCGAACCGGCTTGGAGGCTACCAACTTAGTTGTGGAATGGACAGGATTGGTCAGCGTAAACTCGAGCTCCAAATTGTGCTTTACCCAATTGGCATGGTTTACTGGTTCAGTCAGCTTAGTCAGCATGGGACTTAAGATGCGATATTGGTTGAAAATCGAACAGCCTGTTGTTACGACAGGTAAAACACCTACAAGGAACGTGAATGATTCGGCGGGATCATGTTTCTCAAGAACGAGTAGTCGTGGATGAAGTTTGCCAAGTCCCCATTTACATTTCGTGCGTAAGTATACAAGTATATAAAGACTGCTCGACTGGGAGATCTGCAAAGAGCACATATTCCCATTATTCTACGCTTCTTTTATTTACTTTTATTGGTATGATCTTCCAAATTGACCTGTATCTCTTCGTAATCGTCCATACGAAACGCGTGGAAAAGAACGGAAGCTCTACCTACAATCACCCAACTGCAGACATCCAATCGGAGACACTTCTCGACGTAATATCGTTGTCTTCCGAAGACCGGTTTGCGGCTAGTTGCTCGAGTGAGTCTCGACTCTCCATTGGAATCTGTGACTCTTCTTTTTCATGTTGCGGCAGCTACAAGAGCAGAGGTGTCAGTACTTACAGCACTGGCAACCGATCTCAGTAGTTTGACAAAAAAGATAATTACTTGGACCTGTACTTCACGATGGCGAGTCCTCAATATATTCCCTAAGAAGGTTGACCGTATCCTTCTTGGTTACACCACGCGGCACTTGCAATTGAGGTTGCATGCTAAAATACTGTTTAGGTTAATGCTAACAGTTCAATGATCCACGGGAGCTCCCTAGTTTCCCAAAAACAGTCAACCGTTAAGTTAACCATAAACTTAGCTATAAACTACTTTTGGAGTCCTAATCGGTAGACAATTGACATGAGGACATAATGCTACGTCATATTCGATATACAATTGACATAAAAACATATTACAATACGTACTGCTTTACAGCTGTTGTCCTGCTGCTCATCCTTTTCCTCTCGCTCAACCTCTTCCGTGAGGTCCAAGTCCATGGGTTCCACATCGGCCTTTGGACTTGATAAGGCTATCTCCTTAACATTGCTTGTGGTAGTTACAGCTGGCAGTTTATTGTTGTAATTATTGTTTACCTCCCTTTGCTGCTGATGCAGTGACTCGCGCAGCATTGAAAGACGTTGGTTGGCTGGGGATAGGAAGACTTATTAATAAATTCACATCTACATAATTCCAATAAATTACCACTTATGGAGCGATTATTTTCCAGTCGATTGCTAGCATCAAGCAGCGCCTTGGGCTTCGCCCAGGCATCCGTGACAGGAGCACGTGATCTCGGATTCCATCTACGATTTGGCTGTTGCTGTTTCGTCATATTCACTAGGGTCTGGACTTTGCACATTGTGTGAAGTGTGCCAGTGGCGCTCGGACTATCCGAATAGCTGTTGACGTTGTTACTGCTGTTTCGGGTGGTTCTCTTGACCACGCCTCGTTCTTTGTCAACCCTTCGGTCTCTCAATTGCTTCAAACTCAATTGCAGACGTTTTAGCCTGTCCTGGGCAGGCTGATTCGAGTTCTCTGCCAAAGAATAGGACAAACAAACATAATAACAATGGTTCTTATATACATATGTATAATTATACATATATGAATATCCAGAGAGTACTTACTTTGCTGCTGACGAAGACCTAGGATGATTTTGTCTTGGGCGTCGCAATCAATTGGTTTGCGAATTCTATTTTTCGGATTTTCTTCTTCCATGTCTCGCCCGGAAGCCTAAAAGCACGTTACAAACTAACTATAAGCCTTTATTAACAACAGCAAAACTAAATAAAAATAAAAACAATGAAAACAGCTGATTTCTTACTAACCTAGTCTATCAAAATTAATCGATACCTTAATACTATAAAAAAAATATTTAAAGTTTTAAGGTTACTACTTCAATTTTGACTAAATATGTAGATATTTATGACCAAGTTTTCTAATGAATAATTTCAATAGATAATAATTATAATGACATATCCTTGCAATCGATTGTCTGTGAACTGTCAATTATTTTAATGATTTGGTATCTGCTCACGCAACTATCGATGAGCTTTCTGAACGATGTATCGATTGGATTATAGTCCAGCCCTGGAGCTTGCCAAAGCAGCAACCGGTGTTTTTCCAATAGAGCCATTGTCGTCAGTCAGTCTTCCAGATTACTCTGCCGTTGTTTAACCAATTGATTTAAAATTTTCACAAATTCATTAAATATGATCAAGGTAAGCATCGTACATAGTATATCCCAAAAAAATGGAGAGAAACAAATCGTCCAGCCTTTAGTTACCTGATTTAAATTTAAACTTCTCTTTGGCAATTGAGTACAAAGTCCAATTGGGACAATTATTGTCTGCTAAGAATAACTGTATGTACATATGTATGTGTACCGTGTACAGTGTACCTTGTACCTAAAGAACTGATGCACCGCCTTATCGTTACACAATGATTAAAAATAATTAAACAAGATTTCATTATCTGTCAAATTTAATGCTAATTATGAATATCACTTGTAGAACGTTGTCTCCCTGGTGACTGGCGGCGCCTCTGGCCTGGGCAGGGCCACAGCCGAGCGATTGGCCAAGCAAGGCGCCAGCATTGTGCTCGCCGATCTGCCGTCCTCTAAGGGCAATGAGGTGGCCAAGGAGCTGGGC
Organism: Drosophila mulleri; assembly: GCA_035047565.1. Taxonomy (NCBI): domain Eukaryota; kingdom Metazoa; phylum Arthropoda; class Insecta; order Diptera; family Drosophilidae; genus Drosophila; species Drosophila mulleri. Next base: position 139,756 of record JAWNPK010000065.1, on the reverse strand, counting down.
GACAAGGTGGTCTTTGTGCCCGTCGATGTCACCTCCGAGCAAGACGTGAGCGCCGCTCTCCAAACGGCCAAGGACAAGTTCGGGCGTCTCGATTTAACGGTCAACTGTGCGGGCACCGCAACCGCCGTGAAGACCTACAACTTCAATAAGAACGTTGCTCATCGCCTGGAGGACTTTCAGCGGGTGATCAACATCAACACGGTGGGCACCTTCAATGTGATCCGTCTGTCCGCCGGCTTAATGGGCGCCAATGCACCCAATCAGGATGGCCAACGCGGCGTCATTGTAAACACCGCCTCGGTGGCTGCCTTTGATGGGCAGATTGGCCAGGCAGCCTACTCGGCCTCGAAGGCGGCCGTTGTGGGCATGACCTTGCCCATTGCCCGTGACCTGAGCACCCAGGGAATTCGCATTTGCACGATTGCTCCGGGTCTATTCAACACCCCGATGCTGGCTGCGCTGCCGGAAAAGGTGCGCACGTTCCTGGCCAAGTCGATACCGTTTCCGCAGCGTCTGGGTGATCCCAGCGAGTATGCCCAGCTGGTGCAGGCGATCTACGAGAATCCTTTGCTCAACGGCGAGGTCATCCGCCTCGACGGTGCCTTGCGTATGATGCCCTAAAGTGGAGTTATCACTCTCAAATCAGTCTTGCATTTAGAGCAGTCACTGTGTGTTTTTTTTCTCTGTTCTTCTCTTAGTCAATAAGCAAAAAGTTGTTTACCAATTTTAAATAATGCTAAATAAAAATGGTCAAATTTTCAAAATTAAATTAGGCTAATATCGATAGTTTTTGCAATGTCTAAGCGGCGTATCCACAGTTGAATGTGTCACACGAACATGTTGTGTTCGTCATATATTCGAATGTTGATAGCAGAGGTGTTCGTACGAACAAATTCGAATGTGGATACGGATACCCCGCTTTATTTGAAAACTGTGGCATATATATCGATAGCATGTGGTATATATAAAGTGTTGTCCAAAAAACCGTTGCGTGGCATTTTTGTCATTTGCTGCGTCTGGTCACACTGGGAACGACGCTGAGACGACGTCGGAGTTTTGGACGAATGAAATAATGCTGAAATTAAAAGCAGCAGCCGAGAAACAATTGCAATGTGTGCAAATGCTAGCAATCAATATGTGTTTATTAACAAAGTGCGTGTGTTAAGCAAAAAGTGCGATCTGTAGGCCTAGCAGTGCAATCGCAACAAGGCAAGAGAGAGCGCCAGTGCCCACAGCCAAGGCAAGTGCAATGAAAATTGTATGCGCCGTGGAATTGTAATGAATGCTAATGCATTTGGCATGTGTATGTGTGAGTGAGTGTGCGACACTCGTATAAAAAGTAAAAAAGTGTGTATGTGTGTGTGCCTTAGTGTCTGGCTGTGTGTACGCGAGAGCCAGGGAGAGCAATAATTAAATTAAGCTAAGGTGTTACGTTCATGTGAGTTGGTGCTGCTGCTGCGTCGCTGTCAGCGTGTGTGTGTGTGCGTGCGCCAGTTGTGTATATACAAAGTGACAAAAATTCTAATAAGAATATTTGTTATCACTATCGCCTTCTCGCTCCTGTATGCGTTCGCCACAATAATATATGTGTATATGTATATGTATATATTTATTTATATACATATATATATTGCAATAACGTTTGACTGGGTGCAACACATTTTAATAGCGGCATTCCGTTATAAAAAAATACTACACCGCACGAGTTACTACAAAAACGACGACAACGACGCCAACGACGAGGATGCCGTTAACGTCGGCAGCGGCAGCGCAGTAGCGTCAAATTTTCCGGCTATTCCTTTTGGCTGATGCTGCTGGGCGGTGCTGCGCCTGTGTTCGCGTATATACATATATATGTATATATATACATATGTATATTGATATTTGTATATATATATAGATATGTACATATATATATATACATATATGAGTTTGTGTACTACATACAACGCAGTATTTTACGCACTGAAAGGCTTTAGCATTGTGATAGTATATGTCTACACATGTGTGTGCATTTTTAAACAGCCAGAAAGGGAGAAAAAACGTAGCAAATATCTACGCCCAAAATCTACTACTAAATTGACAACAATTTCTGCGCACAAGCGAATGCTGTGCGAAATGCTTTGGCAGAGGGGGAGGCGCGGCCGGTTGGGTGGGTGGCTGGTCGCACGGGCGCACGCAACTGTCATTGACCTTCAATTCGGTGCAGCATTCGTTGTTGTGCAGTAGCAGCAGCAGCAGCAGCAGCGGCAGCGGCAGCGGCAGCAACGACACCGCACCCAAAGGTCATGTGATGTGTGCGACGCGCTGTGCGATGTGTGTCATCAATTAATCAATTTATCAATTCATCAAGCGTTAATTGGCAATACATTGAAAAGGCATGTAGTGCATCTAGTGTAGAGCCGTTAGCCGAGGCGGCCTTATCAAAATACATACATAAATGAACGAATGAATCCAGAGTGAAACCGAAAATTGCTTCAGCTTTGATTTGTAGATGAAGACAATCAATCCATCAATCAATCAATCAGATGATTGACAGCGCTCAACCAAGAGCCGGCAAATGTGTGCCGAATGTAGCCTTTCACATTGTCTGAGTAGTTTTTGCATTGAACTAAGCAAACTAAGACTAAGTATTCATCAGACTTACTAGAGAGCAACAAATGTAGTCATACGATTTGAGATCAAATTAAAAATAGCAAAGCAAACAGCAGAAAAGTGGAGAACATCAACTCTTAATCAGATTGAATTGCAATTTCGTTTTGTTCCACACGAAAGCAGCGCAAAGAGCGAATCCTGCGAAAGCTTTTATTCACTTTTGGCTCGGCTCAATGCAATCAATCAATCAGTCAATTAATTAACTAATTTACTCTCTACTCTCTACCTTGCAGCACACACACACACACACACACAGCACACACATACATACACACACTGAACATGGAATCGTCCATTAAGCTTAAGGAGTGCAACAACTCGAATGGTAATCCAAATCAGAGCCTCAATCAGAGTCAACTGTGCAATGGGAACAGCAACTGCACCACCAACTCCACCGGCAATGGTGGTGGCGTAACCGTTAGCATATGCAGCAGCGACAGCTTTAGCAGCATGATGCCACCGCCCGCAACGACGCGCGACCACGAGCTGGTCAGCGCAAACAGCATCGAGCTGAATGCGGCCGCCTCGCTGAGCGATGACAGCGGCGTCCCATTGACCACCAACAGCTCCATATCCAGCGGCGACTCGTATCGCATTGGCATGTGCAAGTTCGAGATCGAGGTAAGTGAGCCCAATGAGCTGCCTGCGGGCCCAGTTGCAGCCTCCCAATTAACCGATTCGCTTCGCTTGCAGATGGTGGAGAGCGACGGCGAAGTGTCACAGTTCGATTCGCTGGACAACTGCTCGGAGGGCGGGATGAGCGCGGAGAACTTCAATACGCTTAAGAAGGGGCCGCTGGCACCGATCGATCCGCCGCCCGAGTTCCAGGACTCGCCGCAAACGACGCTCGTGCGCTCCATCTCGAAGAACATTGTGAACAGCCTGCGCCGCTGGACCTCGTCGCAGTCGTCGTTCGAGCATCTCAAGGACGACGTGACCATGGTCAGCGCTGCGGTGGCCAGCGGGGCCACAGGTGCCAACCAGGAGCTGGTCCTGCTGCTGGCCAAGCCGACGCTGGATGCCAGCGGAACCAGCAGCACCAGCAGCTGCAAGCTGTCTGGCAGCGATGCGGCCTCTGCTGCCGCAGCTGCGGCGACGGCGGCGGCGGCGGCTGCTGCTGCTGTTGCGGCCAGCCACTCGATCCAGCCGTGCGCTGCGCTGTGCCAGGAGCACACGCTCAAGGAGTCGTACGCCATCAACAAGCACCTCTACTCGAGCGACTCCATACTGAACAGCCACACAGACAACATATACGACGAACCAAATAATATTATTAGCAGCTCGCTGGGCAACAGCATCGATCTGCTGGACGACGACGAGGACGATGAGGATGATGCTGATGCGGACGACGACGATGTCGAGGCTGCCTCCGAGCAGAGCAGCTGCTCGCCCTCGCTGCCATCGCCACCGCCGCCCGTCTCGATAATCAAAATCAAGCAGACGCTGTGCCCCTACTACCAGGATCACACGCGCTACTTCAAGGCCATTCCCACGGAGCAGGACAGCATTGCCAGCGCGAAGGCGGCGGCGGCAGCGGCTGCGGCTGTGGCCCAGCAGCGCTTCAACAGCGCCGGCCTCTCCGAAATACACGACTACGATCTGTACTATGGGGCGCGCGGCAGGCAGTCCGCGGCGCTGCAGCCGCCGGGGGAGAACGGCAGCAGCAGTCTGCAGCGACGGCAGCTGCTGTACAGCCCGCTGGGGCACACAAGCCACTGTCACTACCACTCGCACCACCACCACCACCATCACGGCCACCACCACCACCAGCAGCACCACGGCCAGCGGCCGAACTCGCGCAACTCGCTGAACAGCCGGCTCAGCAGCTCGCACAACTCGCTGAACGTGTCGTCGGCGAACAAGCCGGACGACTCGATCTTCATAACGCAGGCGATGTCGCACGACGCGCTGTTCACGCGCGAGATCTCCGACTTCTACAACGTGCCCATCGACTCGGACATTTATGCCTTTCCCGTCGACATGATCGAGCAGCAGCTGGAGAAGCAGCAGCTCGAGCAGCAGCAGCAGCAGCAGCAGCAACTGGAGAAGCAGCAGCAGTCGCTGGAAAAACCACAGCAGAATGTGGTGTACCACAAGGCTTCGAGCAGGCGCAACAAGCGGAACAAGCGCAAGCAGCGGTACGCGGCGGCAGCTGCAGCAGCAGCGGCGGGGGCGACAACGGTGGTGGAGACGAGCGACGATGGCGGCGACAAGACGGGCAAGCACGGCAAATATCGCACGCCGGTGGTGCAGAGTGGCGAGGCGGAGCCGCTGCACATGACGCTCGACGAGGTGAAGCAGTTCTATCACACGCTGTACTCCGACGCGGGCAAGTCCTCGTGGTGTGGTGCAAGTGGTGCGGCTAGCAACAAGATGCTCGGCACTGCCGCAGCTGGCGTCGGCAGCAAAGCGCTGGGCGTCAAGTCGAGCAACGAGACCATCTGGAGCATGTCGACGAACACCACCAACACGACGAACACAACGACGACGACGGCGCGCACGCGCAGCAGTGCGGGCACCACGCGGGCGAGTGGCGGCGGTGCTGCGAGCAGCGACACCACCGCCAAATATCTAAGCAAGCAGAGCAAGCACAACATCGACAATGATAAGCTGAACAACAATAACAACAACAGCAGCAGCAACAATTATGCACAGCAGCAGCAGCAGCCGTCGGCGGCAGCGGCAGCAGCCGCATCCGCTGGCAGCATCACGCAGCTGCCCAACTCCTCAGAGAAGCTGCTGGCCGAGCAGCAGCAGCAGCCGAACAACAACAAGCATCTGCTGCAGTCGGAGAAGAAGTCGCAGTTCTCGCTGAATCTGAAGCAAAAGTTCTGCAGCATCTTTCGCTTTCGGCGCAGCAATCACAGTCGTTGTCGCAGCGCCAATGCGTCGGTGGCGGCAGCGGCAGCCGCCGCGGCGGGTGCCACCACTGCCACAGCTGCCGCTGTCAGTACCACAGCATCCACGACAGATGCCGCCGATGCGGAGGAGGCCAGTAATCAGTGCCTCAACCGCAGCGAACCCAGCGCCGATCTGCGCAAAAAGTTTCAATCGCGCGCATTGCCGCCGCTGCCACGAAAAGGTGAGCTGGCATCTTCTATGGACTGACTGAAGTCTAACTAACCCTCTGATCCACTGCCTTACAGCTTATGCCATTGATGCCGCCGAAGCGGACCCGGAGGAGCAGAAGAAGAGCGCCGGAGCGCAAGAGCCGCGTGCACTGCAGTTTACCTCAAGCATTGAGAAAGTCAAAGACGTATGTGGTCCCTCAAAGTCGATAACGTTGATAGGTTTCGCTTGTACTGCTCTTTAATTCTCTCTTGCCGAATGTTAACCCTCTTCTATTTGTTTCCCCTCGCAAATTGTTGCGTTAATCGAGTTCTGTTTCCCTTCTCGCGAGAGAAGGAGCTGAATCGATATAGCTATTTCCCTCTGTGCGTCCGGTCGATCCCAGAATATATAATAGCTAAAGAGTTATCACTAGAGAGAATCGATAGCTGTTATAAAATGTTTGAAAATTTTATTTCACACTCATTAAGAGCTAGATAGATAGTTTGACTCCGTTCTTTAAGTTGCCTTGTACCCCGTGCGCCTAAATCCTTCGAAGGGTGTAGCCGTTGTTTGCGTCTTGCTTTACTCTATGTTCTCGGCATGCAATTTGATTCATTTAACTTATCTTTCGCTTTTGCAGTACGGCTGGTACTGGGGTCCACTGTCCAGCGAGGCCGCCGAGAAGGTGCTCTCCAACGAGCCGGACGGCTCGTTCATAGTGCGCGACAGCTCCGATGATCATTATATATTCTCGTTGAGCTTCAAGCTAAACAACTGCGTGCGCCATGTGCGCATCGAGCAGGATCAGGGTAAGTTCGCGAACACTCTTGCCCTCTGTCTCTCTCTCTCTCTCTCTCTCTCTCTCTCTCTCTCTCTCTCTCTCTCTCTCTCTCTCTCATTCATTGTCTGTCTCTGTTCTCATTGCAGGCACATTCTCGTTTGGCTCGTACGCCAAGTTCAAATCACAAACTATAACCGAGTTCATTGAAAAGGCAGTCGAGCATTCGCGCAGCGGCAGGTGCGTTCAATCCATCCGAAGCACAGACTAGAATATATGTATAAAACTACAACTTCGTATTTTCTTGCAGATATTTGTTCTTTCTGCATCGTCGGCCGGAGCATGGACCAATGCGTGTGCAATTAACCAATCCAGTATCTAGGTTTAAGCATGTACAAAGCTTGCAGCATATGTGCAGGTGAGTGCAGCAGTTCAGTAATTTGTGAGCAACCCACATTGATTGATGCGATTCTTGGTCCTTCACACAGATTTGTTATACTAAAGGCGGTTATACGAAAGGATCTAATACAGACATTGCCATTACCAAGAAGACTTCTAGACTATCTTAACTATAAGCATTGCTACTCCGAGCAGGTGGAGAGCGACAGTTCGCACTCGCAGGTGAGTGGGCATAGGTATATGTATGTAGTCATAATTCCGTCAATAAACTGACTGTCTTTGCAGATATCTGGCGATGGCTCTATGTAAAATTAAGCGAGGCAGATGCCGGCAAAGAAACTGAACGAATGCGAAAGCAACAGAAATTATTACATTATATAAGTAGTAGAATTTAACAAACAAAACAAGTAAATGATAAAATCAAGGCAAGAGCAAAGACATTTAAAAACACGAAACACACAAGAGCAACGGCAACATAAACAATTGTTGATATAAGGATGCGAGGAAGAGGAAGAATTCAGAACTCTGTTTATTGATCATTTTTGTACTCGGTGCTATACTATAAATATTAACTAATTAATGACAAAGCAAAGGCGAAACAAAACAAAAAGTAAAACAAAACATATATTAATTGATATGATTATGCGTAGTCAAGTAAAACAAGAGCAACAAAACACCAATAATAACAACAAGAACAACACAACACAACAACAACAACAACAATAGTAACAACAGCAACACACAAACAATGTATATACTTATGCATAACTAGAATCGATAATAGATAACAAATAATAATAATAACAATTTACACAGCCAGCTGCAAACTTTGAGCACGATGAATTTCTCGATTTCTAGATTATTGTATGTATAAAACTTAAATGCTTGCCTTTTAGCTGTGATTCTTAGCTGTTGCCACCCGTACATTTATATATACGTATATATATGTATGTATAAATATCTATGTATTTGTTTTTATAAGTTTGGCATAAGATGTTTATTCAGAGCTATGCTTTCTTACCGATTCGAAACGTTCAAACTGTAAATTTGCTCAAGTGCTCGAAGCTCAATGCAATAATATCGTTTAGGAACTGGGGACATGACCCACAAGGGTTGCGACATTGTTGTATTTGAAACCTTAAGAAGCGAGTTGAAGTTACATGTTAAGCGAGATAAATTTATGGTCTGACACTTGAATGAAATGAAATACTCAACAATTGCTCAAACTTGAACCAATGTTAATTAATGTATGTATATTTATGATTTTTAATTTATTGTTTTGTATCCCTGTTTTTTGTAGCCCTAATTAATTAATTTGCTAGGCTTGTATCGCTCTCCGAATCGTGCCCAGAGTGCAGCAAGACCCAAATAAAAATAAAAAAAAACAGAAGAAAAACGAAATGTAACGAGAAATATGAAAGTATGTCATATATTATATAGATCAATGTAAACATCTGAATAATGTTGATTGTAATTGATAATTTAATGATTGATGTATCTGTATCATTAGTATATATATTTATTATTATGAATTAGTTGAGCAATTGCGGGCTCCAAATGCAATATGTAAATTTATTTAATTGATTGTTAACCATATTTGTTTTCCTTTTTGTACTTATTCGTTATTTATGTTTAAAACTAAGTTCTATAAGTATTCAACCTTATATATATATACATATATTACTTTATATCTCTTTTTTCCACTGTATATTATTTGTTTTTAATTTTATTGAACTACACCTTGTATATATTTATTTTAAACATGCAAAAACAATCCGATTTAAAACTGTTGTTCTTTAATTTCTGACAACAATGCAGCGAATACAATAAACACATGCAATTACACTGTGCAACAAAGTTTCTTTCCACAAATCAACAAATAGCAAAACCTTTCAATATACAAATTCATTTGAGAATACATGAATCGAACGTTTTTTTTTCTTTCTGTTTTCTGTTAAAAATAAATACCTGTTGCATAGTGTTAATTGTTTATTGAAATCTAATAAGCAGGAGATAATTAAAATAATAAAATGATTAAAAAAAAAAAGGAGAAAAAAACACCAAAAAAGACCAGCGAAATGAAAGCAAGAAATATGAGCAATGGAAAGGCAATATAACAAATTTTTAATAATAAAAATTAAACGAAATTGTTGCTACGCTTCTGTTTTTACTGGATGATTGGGATCGACGAATTGCTGGAATTGAATTAGAGAGAGTAAAATCTTGTGTGAGAAATTGGGGTCTTTAAAAAAAAGATCAATACATATGCTTTTAGTCTCTGAAACATTTATGAATTACTGAAATTAACACTTCGTTTGCTTAGAGGATGACTCAACATAACAGAAGCTGGACATAATCCCCCAATACAAAAGTTCATATTTTGGCTAGCATTGTGTTAGCCACCATTGTTGAATTCCAATGAACAGGTTCGAGTGTTAATGGGTGACCATTTTATCCTTTGACTATTTTCACCAAAGTTGTTAACGTACTCCACATATTGCTGGCTCATTTGCTTAGCGCCATCTGTTGTAATAGTTGGTAAGCGAATCTGCCATCAGCCAGTGGCGCCATCTACTAGTCAATTTTGTTTTACTTCCTGCAGACAAGCTGTTAAATTCTTGTTTTCAAACTGAGATTAAACGGCAAAATGGACACGAATGGATTGAACTAGTTAAACTATATATATATATATATATATATATATATATATATATATATATATATATATATATATATATATATATATATATATATATATATATATATATATATATATATATATATATATATATATATATATATATATATATATATATATATATATATATATGTATATATATATATGTATATATGCATATGACTTTTATAACATTTAACGATCATTAAATCATTATAAGTAAAATAACAAATGGAATTGGTCGAGGCAGCGGAGAAAATCAACAATGGAATTAGCATAATATTGTTATAATCATTGCTGCATCACACCTTTGGTCAATCAGCTTAGCTTTATGCAGAGCTAATAAACTTTAATTTTAAACAAATGAAAGATCTATATTCCAGCATTAGCATGTAATTAATTGCCTTTGTGCACTGAACAACATAAGTTTTCTAATAAACTGTAACGGTCTTCTATGGTCAGCCAGATAAAAGACAAGTGGTGGCTGTGGTGGGGGTAGGGGTAGGGGTAGTGGTATGGCTAAGAGATGGCGGGCGCCTTTGCATGGCGCGGCTTTTGTTGCTTTTCTTGTGGCTTTTCCATCGCTCGATTCCAACAGCGAGAGACGAAGACGCACAACAATAACAACAACTGAAATAAAAAACAACAACAACAACAACAACGGCAAGCTGTTAAGGTAAATGCAACTGCAACCGCCTTGTGATTAATTACATTTTCTTTTTAGCCAGTTTTCTCTTTAGCCTTTTCAATTTTTTCGGCTGCTTCGTCGACGTCAACGTCAACGTCGACGTCGACGTTGCGATTTGAAATTAAATTTTGATTAATTGCAGCCGCCGCCGGTCGGCACCTTTTTGGTCGCTTTGCCCGTCGTTGTCAGTCGGCGCTACGTGAAAAGTGTGTTTGTCTCCCTCGCCCTCTCTCTCTCTCACACTCTCTCTCTCTCTTTCTTTCTCTCCCACTCTCGGCTTGTTGAAATTCGCTGCACTTGCACCGCCGTCCCGCTGGCTTCGAGAGCGTCCGTCAACCTCCTTGAAACGAAACAATTTTCAGGTGTGAAAAATTTTGAAATGCGCTTTCAATTTGCGCTGCCTGCGTCGGCAGCGGCAGCGGCAGCGGCAGAGGCAAAGGCAACGACTGCGGCCCCATTAACGCAGCAACCAAATAAAGTCATTACCAAGTGCCAGGCCACAGCTAAGGGCAGCTAATAGAGACAGAGAGACAGAGAGACAGAGAGACAGAGAGAGGGAGAGAGAGAGAGAGGTAGAGACGGAGGGAGAAGTCGGGTGGGTGCAGGGGATGGGCGGGGTTCCTGGGCGGCATTGCCTTCTAATGCGCCCCAGCAATTTGCTACGTAGGCCGGCCACACCTACCTGCTGCCAAACATGCAACACGAACGAACAGCCCACCACCTGCCCCTCTCTGGCTCTATCTGCCCCCGTTCTCCTCCCAGTCTGCGCCTAGCCTAGGTCTCGTTTGCAGCCGTTGCAGCTCATTCGTGTCTGTCTTGTGGCTAGCAGGGGATCAGATAACTCAATTATTCGCGGCGTAAACAAATGCTGCCTTTCAGGGTTTTTAGCCAACATCTCGACTCGACTCGACTCGGGTCTCAACTCTCAATTCTCGAAGTGGAGCCAACGTCCAACTGCAACTGCGTTCCGGTGCCAGGTCCAGATCCCGGCCCAGCCGACTCGGTCCATGGGGCAGCTTCTTCCTTGCGCCTCAGTTCAAAAGAGATGGGTTATTATCCCAGGCATAAATGGATTGTAAACGTGATTTTTATAGTCATTTAGCATAATAATGCATTTTATGGCTTTGCCAGTCCAGCCAGCTAGCCTCTCGCAGACGCAGTCGCAGTCGCACTCGCAGTCGCAGCCGCAGCTCACTCACTCCGTCTCAGTCTCCATCTTCTCATCTTCGCATCTCGGCTGTATCTTCCGCTCCTCCACTCGCCTCTCCCACATGCCCTAACACTAAATTAAGCATTTCTACGTTTGGTTCTTTTGGCTCTTTGACTGTGGCTGCTTAGTGCAAAGATTTGTTTCCTGCTTAACTTACCAATAGAGCGAGAGAGCGAGAGAGAGAGAGAGAGGGAGAGAAAGAGAGAGAGAGGCAACTCAAGCGAGTACAATAGCTAGATAGGCAGATAGAGAGTGAGAGAGAGAGAGAGAGAGAGAGAGAGAGAGAGAGACAACAATTTTAATGTTAGCTCATGCGTGCAGCTTTATGTGAAAATAATTTACATATATCATTTGCCTCGATATTATACATATATCAAATATAAAATATTTCTCTAATTTGGAATTGATTTGTTTGTCAAGTCTTTAGCTCTGCTCTTTTATAATTGAAAAGAGCTACATATATATATAGAATATTCATAGTTATTTGAGTAAACAGTGACCACTATGGGGAGCTATGGAACTATGCAACAAAGTTACGATGAAACTATGAAACTAATTGACTATTGGAACTTAACTCTGTGAAATTGAAACTAAATATAAGTATTTTATAGAACTATGGAACAACATGTAATAATATCTGACACAGTTTGGATGGGATTAAAGTCTTGTTATCGTTAGATGATTAGAAAGCTGATTAACTTTATTAATGATAGGAATTGTAACGAAACCATGATAATACATATATAATAACATACTCTGTATACCACAATACTTAACCAGAAAACTATATATAGAGAGTCGGTTTTCGCTACAATTGATCTACTAAAATATACAAGCAAGGAATATTTCAAGCTAAGCTATTCCAGCTGGAAAACTAGCTATGTATGTGTACAATTCTTCACGTAGATATCTAGCCAGATTCTGTTTTTTGTTGCTATCAAACTAGCCGTATTGTGTTTTGTTTTCTATAAATCTAGCCATATTTGTCTTCTTTTGTAGCTAGAAAACTAGCCATGTCTACAATTTTGCAGCTAGAAAACAAGCCAGATTTTGTTTGTTCGCTTTAGTAGCTCGACAACTAGTCAGCATTGGGGCAAATGCGCACCTATGTATCATGATTCAGCGGGAACGTAATCTCTGTCTGCGCATAAACTGAAATCTCGCTGAACGAAGACGTCGCTTGACTGACTTCTTAGCCAATTTGCGCGTTTGCGGCCCGTTCACGTTTGTTATTCACGCTTTTCAATTGAGAGCGCGCCGCACAGATGTTCGCGGGCCTCTTTCAGCCAGCTAGCCAGTCAGCCGGTCGCGCAAGCAACCAGACAGCATCGAGTGTTGCGCTGTGCCGCTCGAGAAACTTCATCCTGGGATCCTCGTTTTATTGTTTGTCTTCTTTATTACAAGTTAAAGCGTAATTACTCAACAAATATGCGGCAATTTGCGAGCCTGCAAGCGAACCAGCTCGAGTTGGCCAAGAGAGGCATACTGCTGCTCCTCCTCCTACTCCTGCTACTCACTCTCCTTTGGCCAGTTGGCCATTTTTCGTGCTGGAGAAATCAATCGGCCAAATGCCTGGCCGCAAAATTGTATTTATTTATTTATATCGCTTTTGTTTTTCCCTTTTTGCTTGCGCCTCGTTTCTGCCCCTCTTGATCTTAGCCGACACAGTTGCTGCTGCTGCTGCTGCTGCTGCTGCTGCTGCTGCTGCTGCTGCTGCTGCTGCTACGGCTCCTGCTGTTGCTGCTGGTTGGCTCTTATCTGACCGCATTGAGAATGAAGTAATCCAATTTGTGCGCAGGTTGTCATTTTGGCGCGCCAAGGTGCTCATTACTGTCCGACGCAGTGGACGTACCTTGAGCTGGGCACGCTCATTGGCCAGTGTTGGTGAATGGCACATGCATTAAGTGTTGCCTAACTAGCTAAGTATTTGAAATGATTTAACCCGTTTTATTCGCATGCCAAGCTATTCATTTACAATAGCTCTTCGCCTTAGATCCTGCATCTGTGTCGTTAAAGTGTTGGAAATATGACTTAATTTAAGTGTTGAGTAACTTTTTCTCGATACATTTAGAGCTGCATGGAATCTTGTTATATTTCTAAGTCTTTCTTTTGGCTTATCTGATTCATCTCATTCAAAACAGTGTTGGCAAGCGTGATTTTATCAAAGTGTTGCTAAGCAATTTCGAAAATCATTTAGAATGTTATTATATTTCGTTATGCAAGACTATTTCTTAACATATCTGTTGCTATTCATTGTAAACAGTGTTGCCTATTGCCATACGCATTAAGTGTTGCCCAGCTTATTAAGTATTTGAATTGATTTAAGATGTTTGCTTAAAATGCTTATCGGATTCAAATTATTGTATTTATAAACAACTGCTCTATATGGAGATTAAACTATATGTGTTTTCGTGACAATCCAGTGTTGGTAAATACGATCGAACCAAACAGATGACATATAATGGCACAACTAAAGCAACTATTTGTTAATGATCCATTGTGTTAATGCTTTTGCCTTTTAAATTGATTCAAATTATGATTTAGCTTCGAGTTTTAAATGAGCTGCATATGGAGTGGCTGTTGCCCAACTAGTTAGACATAAATCTCAATTGAGTTAGCTGATAAAAACCCGTTTGGCCACCCCCCGGCCACCTACCCTGTCGCCCCGCTGGCAGCGGGGTGTTAAACGCTGCGCTCTTTCGGGCAACATTTCTTGGCCATTGTTTTCGCACAGCACTCAAAATATTATCAAAATACTTATCAAACAATAAAGCAAACTTACCAGCAGGCGGGTGAAGGAGGGGGGAGGAGCAGGAGGTTTGGTATAGGCTAGAATTAGGGTTAGCTTTTGGTCTTTGCGCTATGTAGATTTACTTGATTTATTATACACACACAAACACACACATATACATATGTATGTATATATAAAATTTTGGTTTGGCTTATCGATACGATCAAAATGCAAACCGCACGCGACCTTCATAAAAATGTTGCCCTCTTTGGAACAAAAGTAATTTTGAAATTATTTCCAGCAGCTTTGGGGTTGCCAATGAAATTTTTGATTTCGACATCCGATTTCGACTTGTTCCAGGGTGTCGTTTGACACGAGACACAAGACACGAGACACGAGACGAAAGGACCATCGACAATCGACAAACGAGAAGCGAGAGGAGAGAGGAGAGAGGCGAGAGGCGACAAGCGACGACGAATGTTTATCAAAACAAGCAAATCGCATAAAAATTGAGCCATTGTCAAGGGGTCCAGAGTGCTGGGCCCGGAGGGGCGTTGTGTGGGGTGGTTCGCCCTTCGTCCTTCGCCCTTTCCGGTTATGTCCCAAGTCAGCCGAAACAAAAGAGGCGTCGAGATCTGATCCTAAGCCCCGATTAGTTATTATTATAGTCGCATTTAGGCCATTATAAACTTCGAGTGCCATTCATTTGTTTTATTTGGCTGTCAAGTCATCTATCTCTATCTCTATGCCTAGCTCTATCTCCATCGCTTAACTGCTCGATCCTCTCACACTAAATACGTAGCTCTTCTAATTCATTTCATTTGACTTATTTCTCTCTTATAATTCATATACTTTGCACTCCATTTATATCGGGTTTACTTTCGATTCGGATTTCTGTGTGGCAAATATATAATTATGATGGAATTACACCTTAACTATTTATGCGTATCACATGGTCTCTCTCTGAAAACATCTTTCTCTCTTTAAAATCAAGAGATAAAAATCTTCTCAGTTTATGGGCGTTTCTTATTTAATTCCTTTGTGGTATATATTTCATTTTTCCTTTAATATGTTTATATGTTCGTCATTCCTAACGAATTTCCTTTGTTTATTTTAATCTGGAGCTTGAGAAACTTTTTATCTTTCACTATTTGTGTTTCTTTATGTGTTTATTTTTCTCTGTTTATTTCTTTCTATTGCTTTCTGTTTCGCTTAGTGACTCTTTGTCTAGTGATTCCTTCAATATACTATTTTCACTTTCCCTTCCCCTCTCTCGCTCGCTCACTATTACTCCTTCTCTCTCTATCCCTGTCTGTCTATTTCGCTCCTTTATTCTCTCACTATCTCTCTTTATTTATTGAATCTCTGTTTTCTGCTCTATCTCTATTTCTGGATTCTCTTTCCCTTATTCTCTCTCTCTTTCTTTATTTTGTTCTCTCTTTCCTTCTCTCTTTCATTTTATCCCCCTATCTCTATTTCTTATTCTCTCTTGTCTTTTCTCTTTGTCACTTTTGCTTTCCTCTATATCCCTTCATACTTTTTCTCTCTTTCCTTCTCTCCTTGTCTACTTGAATCCCTCTCTCTCTCTCGCTTTCTTTTTTTTCTTTCTCTCTCTCTCTCTCTCTCTCTCTCTCTCTCTCTCTCTCTCTCTGTGCACCTCTCGTTTTCTCCCTCTATCCACTGCTTGCTTACAAATTCCCTACCTATGCTCTACCCCCACCTTTGGCTATCCCAAACGCTTAGTCTCTTTCCTAACTGCGCATTTTTCTCAATTTCTTTCAATGCTTCCTCCCGCCACTTTCGGGAAGCTCTGTTCTTTTAACGTTAACCAACCTCATCTTCCCATGCTGTGGTAACAACAACAACAACAACAATAGCAACAATAACAATGACAACAACAACTATTAGCTGGCCACTTTGTTCAGACAACTGGCGATAATCCGACGAAGCCACCAACAGTCGAGAGCCAAGTCGAGTCGAGTCGAACCGAGCCGAGTCGAGCCGCCTCGAGAGACGCAAATCCTTGTCGATTGCTCACTTTAATGCGCGACACCCCGCAAAGCTGGCTTCCATTTGGGGTTTGGCATTCGGAATGGCATTCCCCTGTTCACTATTTACGTCATGTTGTACATGTTAAGCCGACAAATCGGTTGCGATTGATTAAAGTGTGTCGCGGCTCTGGCCTGGCGTCGTTCTTGAATGCCTTGCTTTGTATCCGGGTCGATTGCAATCTTGACTTCATTATCGGCTTTTCGAAATTTTTGGAAAATTTGAAATCTGGCCAACGTTCGAGCGGGTCGGCAAGTTAAGCCGCTGGCGACGTCCACCTTAGCCACCGGGCGGTGAGTCTCAAAAAGGACGCTCGCCGTGAAATTTGTCATATCCTTATCTGAGCATCTGGCGGTGGTTGTTTGCGCTTGTTGCTGCGCCTGCCAAAACATATTTCACTGGGCCACGGAGGCCAAAGGAGGCGTGAAATCCGCTGTCGCACGTTGCCGTGTCGAAACAGAAAAGCCTCGACATGCGCCACCGCCAGGATTGCCAGGTTGTACAGCATGACCAGGAACCAGCATCTAGCTTCTAGTGTTCAGTTACCAGTTCTCAGTTCCCAGTGGAGCACTAGTCTAACTGCGGCTGTGGCTGCCCATGAAATCGCTGCATGCGCCTAGGATTAGGCAAATTTCAAGCCGTGTGTACGCGCAGAAGCTTAGGCGTGGCACGATGTAGATTGCATAGTGTAGGCTAGGGTATTTAATTGTAGTATATACTGTGTGTAGGCTGTGGAGAGTAGGACGAAAATGTAACTGTGCTTCGGTAGTTAGCTGAAGATTGTGGCGTATCTCTCTCGGCCTGATTGGAGATGAGCTGGAGGTTGCTAGGTGTAGTACACTAAATGTATATAGATGTCAGGTGAAAGGTATAGAGCACTAGATATATAGTATAGTACACTAGATCTATGTATATAGCTGTCAGATGGAGGGTGCTAGGTATAGCACATTAGATGTACATATACAGAAGCCAGAAGGACGGTGCTAGATATAGTACACTAGATATATATAAATGCCATTTGGAGGGTGCTAAGTGTAGTACACTAGATGTACTCAGAAGCCAGAAGGACGGTGCTAGATATAGTACACTAGATATATATAAATGCCATTTGGAGGGTGCTAAGTGTAGTACACTAGATGTACATATACAGAAGCCAGAAGGACGGTGCTAGATATAGTACACTAGATATATATAAATGCCATTTGGAGGGTGCTAAGTGTAGTACACTAGATGTAGGGTGCTAGGTGTACTAACCTAGATGCTTATAGATGCCAGATCGAGGGTGCTAGGTGGAGTACACTAATGTATACAGAAGCCAGATGGGGGGTGCTAGGTGTAAACTTCTGGATTTAGGCAATATGTAGGGTATTTCATGTAATACTGAACGTGTGGCTCTAAATATATGGTGTACGATGCAGGGCGTAAGGCCATGTAGGTTACTAGTTGTAGCATTCTCTAGAATGCTGAATGCCGAAAAGAACTGCAAATATGGTGTGTCGGCTGTGGATTGCTAGATGAAGGCTTCTCTGTGTAGGGCACCAGATGTATGATAATGAATGAAACCGTTTTAACGTAGGTCGGTAGCTGTCCGATGCAGGGTGCCAATTGTAGATCGTAATCGAGGTAATAAAGAAGTGGATGTCCATAATTTGGGTGGCTCAATTTAAGATGCTACATCTAGGCTTTATAATATATGATTATGTGCATATTGATGTAGTGTGAAAAGTGCGACGAATGCAAGT
The DNA here is from genome assembly GCA_035047565.1 of Drosophila mulleri. Lineage (NCBI taxonomy): Eukaryota > Metazoa > Arthropoda > Insecta > Diptera > Drosophilidae > Drosophila > Drosophila mulleri. The sequence goes on along the minus strand of JAWNPK010000065.1, from coordinate 121,776 downwards.
ACGTAGGTGTATAAGACGGAAGCTAAGATCTATGTACATTACGTTTATATTTATTTATATTAGATCTCAATAATGATCTCTAAACTCAAATTATTGAGCACCAAAATCAGATCTAAAACCTTTGAGTGCTGTTTGCTATAGAGAGAGACTTTAAATGAAATTTGTTAGCTATACGTTTCATACTACCTGTTTTACGGTCTATGGTTTGATATATGATGTAAGGATGTAAGTGACAGGATAGAGAATCTAGGGTATCAGCTTGATAGATGGAATTGGCGGTATAAGTGCCCGGTAGAAGTAGAGCCAAACACAAAGGTGGACTATAGTTTCATTGTCTACGTATGCAAGACAATGGATTCAAGCTGTAGGATTTCAGTTGCATATATGAATTTTAAATGATGCCATGAGTAGTTGCTGAAAGTATTATTTAAGTTTAGTAGTTTTAGTAGTCTATTACAATTAGAAGGAAGGAAGAGGACTCTCAAGGTGCAGGTGAATGTATTGCCCAGATATGCAGGACAGTGCTTCCGTAGTTCACTTCGCTGGCTGCGATCCCTAAGCTGCTGGACTGTGATTAGCTGGGGCTTGCACTGCCAAGTTGGGGCTGTAAATGGAGGCGAGGGGCGGCGCTTGGCTCTGGGGCTCGCCGATTGCTCCACTTGCTCAGCTGCATCGAGCACTTGCACTAATTACAATTGCAATTACGCGTCGTGCGAATTGCAAATCCGCGTCCGCGTTCGCTTGGGAGCCAAAATGCGTTCGCACTTCCCATCATTAGGCTGAGTGAGTGAGTGAGTGAGTGAGTGAGCGAGCGATAGAGGGAATGCCAGATGGAGGGACTGGGGCTGCATGCGTTGCATATTAATCAAATTAGCTCCAATTTTTTGTTGTTAATTTGTGGTTCAGTTTGTGTTTTGCTCGCCTTTGGCTTAGGCAACGCTTTTTGCTGCGGCGATCGCAGAAATCATTTTAATGACATCGGCAGCGGCCAACAGCAAACAGCAAACAGCAAACAATTGAGTTGTCAACTGTTCGGGGCTGCGAGCGGGGCGTGGCTGCCGGCCAGCTGGGGCGTTGATGACATTAATAAACGCAGTTCGCATATGCAAAGGGCATCAAAAGGCGGGAGAAGGCAGCGAAAAAAAGCGAGCATATGCAACTGCAACTGCAACTGCAACAATGTTAATTACCAAAGCCAAAGCCAAAGCGACAAAATTGTAACAGTGGCAATGCCTGAGGTGCTCTGCGAATGGGCGTGGCCAGGCCAAGAAACTGGGGAGCAGCACCCGAGCATCGGCTCTTGGTATGTGGAGCATCCGCATCAGCAACGGAAAAGGCCCAAGGCCGACCAGTTGAAGTGCATTAATTGCCTTCTTCGGCCAGAAGAAGCTGCAGCAGCTGAGAACGCAGCGATTGAGGGCAACACTTGCACCACTTGCAGCACTCGCCCCACTCCACATCTAAGCCCAGCCGCCTCTCCTGCGTGCAGCATGAGCTGTGTGTAGCTTAGTGCTTATGAAAATGAATGAGGCCACAATTCGAGGCCGCCCCACAGCCCCACAGCCCCACAGCCCCACGGCCCCACATGCTCCCTCCCAGCTTGACAAAGCAGCCATAATGAGAGCCGCTGATGACTTCTACGTGTCCATCAAACGCGACTACATATTGGCCGGGTGGCGGCGACGCCAAGCGCTGGGCGCCAAATAAATTGGGCCAGCCAATTTGGCAAGCGATGCGATTTGTGGGCGGGCGACCCTGGAACAGGACCCAGCCGAAGCCCGAGCAGATTGCTTGATGAGTTGCCAGCGATGCTCGCAGCTGATAAAGCCCGAGCACACATTGCTGCCACAGTAGAGCAAGTAATAATAATAATAGAAATAATAATACTAATGGCGGGCATTACTCAATCTAATTATATCATGCACTCGCCCTGCAAGCCCAGCCCAGCTGATTGTGGTCTGGCATTGCTCAAAGGAAATCGGAATGCGCTGCATGGATTCTTTACTCTGATTGAGATGTGTCCTAATATATAGTATATTAATATGTAATACATTCGAACAAGTCTCTCTTACTCTTTGTTTCTTCAAGACTTACAATTGAAATCTTTGTTTAAAGTATTTAAAGTTTATAAATTTACAATGTATATTTATGTATAACAAAATTAATAACACATTGGGCTGAGAGCAAAGGCCTCCATTTCCAAAAGTGAGCCAGATAGTGAGGTAAAATAGGTAAACTTCAAAACTTCGATGAAATTCAGATTTACATTACACATGTTTTTCCATTCAGATTATGGGTGTTCGAAATAAGTAAATGTTGTCGCAATAATCATACGGTCGCTATAAGCAGAGTTGTCACAGCCGGATTCTACTGTACCTCAACTTGCTCGAATCGAAAAATAACTTACGAAAATATAAAACAAAATTAAATAACATATTTTCAAATGAAATAAATAACTGAGAAATAATAATAATAACTGAACGAATTCATAATTTGCACTCTGAAAGTAGAGAAAACAAGTAAGAGTGCTCTAGTCGAGACTGCTCGACTAGGAGATACCCTGAACCTCCAAGCTGATGTTCCAATCATTCTGCACACATGCCTCCACCAGCACACATAGGCCCACGCTCTGCTAACTGCGCAGTAAGCAGCGACTGCGCTTGGACTGCACCGCAGCGTGAGCAATATTATGAGAATTTATTTGTTGAATAATTTCGTTTGTAGACGTACAATCTTAACAAAACTTTTAGAACGGTATCATAATGTGTAAATGTGTGTACATTCCAAAGCACAAGTCTCAAGTACTTGATATACGTTTTTTACAAATTGGGGCGAAGGGGGCGTGGTATCCAAAATTTGTAAATTGCAAAATATGTGTATTCATCAAATGTATACATGCAGTAAATCTGAAGTCTTCAGGTCTAATAGTGTTTAAATTATGCAGAAAAAAACCTACTCAATTTATCGATTATTCTCGATAAAAACTATATCGGATGAGTAATCGAAAAAATAAGATAAACTTGTACTGCCTATGGTATACACGAGTCTGCATACCAAATTTCAGCTCTCTAGCTCTTATAACTTCTGAGATCCTTTTGCTCATACGGACGGACAGGCGGATGGACGGACAGGTCTATATCGACTTAGCTCATCGCCCTGATCAAGAATATATATGCTTTATGGGGTCTGCGATGATTCCTTCTGCCTGTTACATACTTTTCACAAAACCATTATACCCTGATTTCCCATTTTCAATGGGTTCAGGGTATAATAATCGATTATTATTTTGTAATTCAATTAAATTTGTCTATTGACATGCGTTCAGTTAAGATTCCTCCAAGCTTTTCTGTCGGAACTAAAACTGGAATTTCTGCTGGAAAACCCCAATCGAAACCGCAATGAACCGCTTCTTATAGAAGAGCTCCGAGAATTAGTTGTCAATGTAAGTTGTTGTTGTAAAGTTGAGAGTTCATATATTATTCAAATTATATTACTCAATTATAGTGGCTAAAGTAGAACGCAGTAATGTGCAAAAATAGATGGAATGTGAAAAGGAATCGGTAATGGACAAAGTTACCAGAGATTTCGGAATGAGTAATGCTTATCTAATAGCAATTAACAATAACTAGATAACACTCATTTCAATAGCTGACTTCTGGATTCCTTTTATAAGAACACACAACCAATCAAATAATTTTATTTTCCAACACTTCAATAATCAAAATTTGTGATCGAACCCTTTAAATAGCATAGTCTGGCTCAGTCAAAGACATTTTCCTAGACAACTCATGCATTCTATAACAAAATTCTTTTAGCATGAAAATTACTTACAGAGATTATTGGCGCTCTTTAAAAAGCCCTTGAAAGAGAATCCTTTAACCCTACAATTTGTAATTCGTACGCACAGAACAACTCTTCCTGTTTTAGTATGTATGCTGTGCAGCGAAAATGATTCAGTTAAAATGTAGTTAGATAGTGTGTGAGTGGAATACCCCCAACTAGCAGTTATCACGATTCACCCAGGTCTACAGTAATTAGCTACAGAAAGCACTGCAAGAAGATTATATTTGAGGATCTCGAATATCTAACATACTCTACATGTAGTTGGGATGACTGCGACTTCAAATTCAACTTCAAATGGAATTGAGCACAAAAGCAGAGGTTCGCTTCAACAGAGTCCTGAATAGGTTTGGCTGTTTCGTTAAAATGTTGATTAAAATGCTTCAATTATGTCGCTGGGCTACGCTTCTGACAATTCCAGCTATTTGCACAATCCTTTAATAATATGTTACCGTTTAGGACGGATGCGCAGGCATCAGATCTTTGGGAATAGCCCGGGCTTATGCGTGTCACGCCCTCCGCAAAGCGAATTGCCAACAAAAATACAAACAGAGTGAGAAAGAGAAAGAGATAGGCTGAGGGAGGGAGAGGGAGCGGGGGAAACTGGAAAAAAGGCCGCGCCATTTGCGGCTAATTTTGTAAATCATGATATCGTAATTAATTTTTGCAGCCCGCAACACAAAACTCAAAAGACAGCCGCGTCGACGTTGACGTTGACGCAGACGTCGACGTCGACGTTGCTGTTGCCGGTGCCATTGCCGTTGCCGTTGCCGTTGCCGTTGCCGTTGCGGTCGCTGCTGAAGTCGGCGTCAGCATCTTTAGCGAGAAATCCTCCAGCTTGGCATACAGACAAAAACCAATTAATATTTGAGCAATGCTCCTGCGGCAACAATTAAAATCAACTCCAACAACAGCAACAAGAGCAACAACAACAATAACAAGAAGAGCAACAAAAGCAACGCAGAACAAGATTTTTATTGAGATCTCAAAGATGCAAAGTGATTTGAATTTGATTGTGCCGCGCGTGCGCTGTGCCCCAGCCCCAGCCTCAGCTGCAGCTCCAGAGGTAGAACGAGAGAGTGAGAGAGAGAGGGCGACGTATATCAACAGTGTGAGCGAGATGGATGGACGCAGTGGGGCGCAAAAGGTGTGAAAACCCTGCTGCGTTTTAAATGCAAGCTAATAAGAATGGGAACGGCTACGGCAAAGGCAAAGGCAAAGCCAAAGGCAAAGGGAAACTGAAAGGGCGAAGGGAAAGGAACGATTGAGCCGGCACACAAACAAGTCCCAGATCTTGGGCCCGCTCCTCGCGATCGTTACAAGCGGCCGACAGTCGCGACGAGATGAGGCGACCTGAGACGAGATCTGGACAGCCATGACCAATGTGTGCGGATCGTTGTCGATGCCAAAATGCATTTTGTTTTCTTTTAGCTGGTTCCCAAATTCTCAAATAACAAAAAGCCAACTGAAGAACACTGCAGATGTGCCCAATCGACTGCTTGATGCTCGCCTAGGCTAAAAAAAAAAGAAACAAATGTTAAAATTTTCATTTTCCTAGTTAACTTGCCTTTATGACTGAAGCGTGTAATATGTGGATCTAGTGTTTAGTAACTGCTTCGGTGATAACGAGGTGATTCTGAATATAAGATGATGATGATCTTCTTCTCCCTTTTTGCTATGTCTTCTAAGAGTACTTGCAATTGGATTTGTATTATATCCATCCGTCTTATATACATACGTCCGATGCAAGCTTAACCAATGTAACCAGAGCCCCAGCGGATAAGGATTTTAGGGTTCTATATGCAGCTGGATAACGGTTGTAATGATATAATATTTAATGTCCCTAGATAGACGGAAAGCGTTTTCAAAATAAGTCCTACATGTAGATGAAATCCTACATCTAGGTATATACTCTTTTCATTTGATAAACGAGCATAAAAGCCAAAGATATAATGTATTGATGATAAGTGTTTAAATGTTTTGTACCCACATGACCCACATGAAGTCTGAATCGCATATAAGACATAAATATGCATGAAATGCGAACTTATTGATTCAATAAATATACCTTTAAGTGAATTCGACGAATAGAGACTGTGTTAGTTTAGAGAAATGCAATTCAATGAATATTATATTATACCTGTCACATAGATATGGTAAATGCTCTTAGCAATACATATTGCATTGTTACAGATGATATTTTCAACACCCTCCCTCAATGCGATCATGGTTACATATATCAATATATAGAAGATCATAATATATATGTATAGAAATTATTTTCTATTTCACATTCAATTATAGAATATTCTAGTATTTACATTGTTTGCTCAGCTCATTTGTATGCCCATTGAAAAAGAGAAATCAGGATATAATGATTTTCGAGTCATACAAAAATATATACTTTTAATTATTTCCGTTTTAGTGTTATTGGTTCAAATCCTTATATAAAATCAGGTGCAAAACTATATCTCGCTCATTTCTGGAAAGGTTCAGAAGATCTCGTAGTACATTGGACTTGGACTTGGACTATATATGTATCTATAAGTCGAAAAATCAATATCTTCTATAATTAGAGCTAGAGTGTGGAGCATTGATCACAGTTATCGAATTCATCACTAATGTATATCAGTGTTCAGGTCCATTAGAAATAGAGGTATTAGCTAAATATAAGATCCACCCATTGGGGCATGACAAATGGAAATGGAAATGGGATGCATTGTTGATGTAGTATTATTATGCATCTAACAAATTACGCAATCAATCTTCTTTGTATGTATATGTATGTGTATGTAATATGCAATTATTGACCTTCTCAACTCAATACTAAACGAAATCATTGAAAAATCTGACGTTGGCTGTTGCCAGTCTGGAGTTATAGGAGTTGAATTTCGCTCGAAGCACAATCACTTAGCTGTGTATCAGTTAAAATTGGTCAGCTAATGCTGCCAAAAACTTGTCATGGCAAATAAACCGCAAGAGGGCGGGCCAAATGGGCGGGCATGGAATGAAAAGGCAAGGCAAGGCAAAGCAGGGAAAACGTGCCGCCAACGAGCGGCTGGGGAACGAAATCAAATCAAGCGACAAATAAATGTAACAAATACGACAACAACACCCAACGAGAATGGCAGCAGGAGCAGCGGGAGCAGCAGGAGCAAGGAGCAAGGACATTCAGGCAAGCAACCAAACAACGGAGTCACAGCCACAAAAGTCGACCTCAAAACGGCTGCCTAAAAACTCAATTACATAACAATCTGTTCACATTTTTTCACACACCATCAACTTTAAATGAGCTCACAGCTCAGGCAGCAGAGAGAGAGAAAGAGAGAGAGAGAGAGAGAGGACGAGGGCTGCTGGGCACGTCGCCAAGCTAAAAATGAGCAATGCCAAAACGGTGGGCGTTGGGCGTTGGGCAGAAGGCACTCGAAATCAAATTACGAGCATCGCAGCAACAAGGAAACAAGAGGGTAGAACGACGGTCTAGCCAGGACAACAGCAACAACAACAACAACAATAATCACGTCGAGGACACACAAATTACAATGTAATTTATTTGCCGCCAGCGTCGCGAGACGAAGAGTAGACACAAAGCGAAACAAGCACTAAGAGAGAGAAGAGAGAGAGAGAGAGAGAGAGAGGCAAGAGTGAGAGACAGGGCAGGAGAGAGTGGGAGAGTGAGTGAATGAGAGAGAATGCTGGTCAAAGGATGCCCGCAGGATAACGTTAGAGAAAATCAATCGCGACAGCTAAGTAGAAGCAGAGAGAATGCGAACGAAGCGAACGACAAAACATTTGGCCAGCTTTCTTTTTGTTTTTGTTTTTTGGGTTTCTTTTTTTTTGGGGTCGCTGCCAGGGCCATCAAACTGGCCAATGAATGTCAATTGTTGTCGTTGTCCTCCTCGCTGAAACCAGAAGCCATCCGTTGCCATTCCTCAAGCTGTCTATCTGGCAAACGTTCGCTCCCTCCGAGCTGAGCTGAGCTGAGCCTGTTGACTATGAGCCTGAGCTTGGCGACAAATATTTGCCGCTCTTCTATTTTATCTCTCATACATATACTCATATACACTTTATATAGTATTTGTATTTTGTTGTCGGAATGCAAGAATGACATCTCTGTATCCACATATCTATATAGCCAAATATCTTTGTATCATTCCTTTACTGTAAATATTTTCTTTCCATTTAAACATTTTCGAATTCCATTAAAGCTAAATTGGCAACATATTTTTGAGCATCTTTCTATGTAGTTCTCTTATTTCGTGCTTTTCTCAGAACGAGCTGTGATACCAGTGGAGCTATCCCATTATCTATGGGAGGGATTGAAAAATCGTTTAGAATTACCTCAAATACAAGTTAAGAGAAACTTAATAAACCATTATACTTAATATATATCACAGTCAGTCCTCTCATTTGAAGGGTATTCCCAAGTCGCTTAGCTTGCCTGCCTTTGCCTTGCTTTGATTTTCATTGTGTCTTCTGTGTGGCTTTGATTCGACGATGCCAAGTCTTTGCAATTTTATGAGCCTAATGACGAATTTCCATTTGCACACCCTCGCTTCTGTTGCCCATTGCTGGTGGGCGTCTGAACTATTTGGCTCGACATTCAGGGCCGTCAACGCCTCAGCCAAAAGGAAAAAGCTACAAAAAAAAAATGAAAAATGAAAGAGCAACTGAGAAGATGGATGAACTCCAAGATTTCATGGGGTATATTTGATAAGCTTTAATATGAACTTCATATTTTAAGTTTGCAGGAAACTTACTTAATTCAAGTAGATGCCAAAATTTTGTATATAATTAGCTTCTGTTATTGACGATAACTGAAAGCTAAACGATAATAAAAAGCTTTTCTATATTATATAATATAATTCTTCAAAATTAGTTTGCATATAAACTTTAAGACTATCGCCATTTTAAGCAGAAAAACTCTTGTTTCACTATACATCAAAGCTGTACATCAAGATTTACTTTGAGCTTAAAGCTCTTAGTGAAACTTTCAAATATTTCAACATTTTAAGTAGTTTTTAGCCGAAAAACGCAAAAAGCTTTATGACACAGCTTTTGCATTGCACTTAAAGCTAAAGGAGCTTAACTTTGAGAAATCTCGTATTAATAGATTTTAATACTATTTATATTCATAAGCGGAACTTGAAGCTCAACAAATATTAGAAATGCTTTATAGAACTGAACTCCATAGATAAGTGCTATGTTGTGTAGGGTATAGCTTAGTCGTGCATTTGTCATTGAACTAATTTGTTCATTATTCGCCCATCGAGTGTCAAATGGATTTTCGAACTTGTGTGTGCTAACGATATTGTTGACATGCATTGCCTGCGAAATGCCTCTCTCTCTCTCTCTCTCTCTCTCCGGCTCTCTAGCTGTGTGTGCTCCATACTGCTGCTGCCGCTGCTGCTGCTGCCCCTGCCTCTGCCACCTTTGCTAGTTCCAGTTGTTGTTGCCGCAATTATTCATAATTCGTGGGCCTCATAAAAATAAATGGCTGCTTAACGTAATTGCCATAATTTTGTGTGACTTCGACTTTGCCCGCTGGATGCAGGCAACAACAACAACCACAGCAAGAACAACAGCAATAGCAATAGCAGCAACAGCAACAATAGTCGGTAGTGGTAGTAGAAGATGAAGAGTGCCACACGCTGTGGCAGTGGCAGGGGCACAGTCGCTGAGGGGTGCGCCTCCTCGCCTGCGTTCAAACGATTTTTTACGAGCAACAACAACAGCATCGATTGCCCCCTTTTGCAGTGGGCGTGGCCCAGATTCCGTACCAAATTAGCGACACATGTGTTTTGTTTTTGTTGTTCCAAAGCCAAAAAAAAAACACACACACACACACACACAAAACAAAAGAGACGAACTCGCATTATAATAATAACAATGCGAAGATGCGTCGAAAATGTTGCGCTGCATCTGTTGATCCTTTGGCTGCTGCTGCTGCTGCTGGTGCTGGTGCTGGTGCCACATTTTGTGTCAAGTGGGCGTGGCATTTGACTTTTGATATGGTGCGACCACATTATGGTTATGGTTTATCTCTGTACCCTGTCACATTTGACGAGCAATTAACACGGCTATTACCGCTGATATTTAATTGAAAGCCCAACTGTTCCAATTGCAACATTTTGTGGCAAGCATTGACTGCTTGGACTTCAGATGACGAAGGCGAAACTGCCCTCTGGGTTAGCAAGAAATGAACTTCCTCCAATTTGTCTTACGTTAGAATAAAGGCAACAATATAATCATCTCTACCCAAAGATATAAATATTTTAAAGAGATGGAGAGAGAGAGTGCAGTAAAGTGAAGTGGAAAGCTGTCTTCAAATGTGGAGAGTAAAATGTTGGGATACTGAGAAAAAGTGAAGACAGATAAGGATAACTAGAAAGAAAGAAGATTAAGAGAAATTTCGAGAAAATATAGTGGAACAGACTGGCAGAGAGAGTGAGAATGAGAGAGGGAGAGGGAGATTGAGAGCCTGACAGTACAAAAAGAACTCTTATCTGCTCAATATATTTCTCTCTACCTCTATTTTAGTTTCGATTACTCTCTCTGTACAGCTTTATTAACACAGTCTCTTTCTCTCTCTTTCTATATATAGATATATACATATATATACATATATCCTTTTCGCTACATTTTTCTCGTATCTCTGTCTACTTTTCCCAAGCATTAAATGTTCAATCACATTTTCGCCACAAATACATTTTAAAAATCTTTACACCTAACAATGCTATAATTAAACATACATTTACATACATACTTTCTTAACTAACGAAACGAGTATTTTATTAATTTTATTCCCAACGGTCAGCTGCTCCAAAACTTCTAGTATATACTAGAAAATTTGTTGTATTCAAAAATGTTGCTTAATGCAAACAAAATGTTTTCAAAAAACATGCTTATAATACAGTTAGTGCGCGTTTATCATCTGATTTCAACTGATGGTAATTTCCTGTATTCTATTCCCACACCGTCATCATTATCTGCATCAACATCAACATCAACATCATCATTAGTATCATCAACACAAGCATCATCATCTTCGTCTTAGCGCTCTCTTGTCTTTTGTTGTTTGCCGTGACGTCCAAGGGGACATTTCTATCGTATAGTAGCAGTCGCATAAGAATGTCCCAAGTTGAGCATCAAATTTCCCAGTATAAGACGCTTATTTCCCACTGTTTGCTTGAGGGTGAAGGCAAGCTAAGTTATGTACTTCTTTTGAGCCAAGCACGCAAGTATTCCGTTAAGTTCAATTAATTTAAGCTTCTTTGGGTTGAATAAATAAAACATTTTAGTTAATTGAAATTAATTAGAATCTAGATAGATTCGATTATTGCTATTTAATATGATTTCACTTGCTATTCCAAGAATAGATTAAAATAATGAAAGAGATGATTTGCGAGTCTATTTAAATATATTTAATTTACATTTCGGTCTGTTCAAGAGTCGTTTAGGGGCGTGGAAAATTATTTTTTGTCAGAAAACGAATCGGAAAAAACTGAATTGTTAAATCGTGATCGTATGAATAGAAAATGAATATAATAAATATATATGTATGTATATTTAAATTATATATAACCGACTATAATTTGATAATTGCTTTAAATCAAGTTTAGTTACAAAGGTTTAGCTCCAACTAGATGATATCCCATTAAAATGTTGACGTGATGAGAAACGTCTCTTTTATTTAATTATCCAAAGTTCTATAAACATGAGCATTGGTTATATTTAGTTCATCTATTATATTGTATGCTTTCAATAGAACTAATTATTTAGTACTTAGATTTGGTTTTTATTTCTTTTTTCGTTTTAACATTAAACTTCATAACTTATTTGCAATTTGCTTTTGCAAATTGCTTTGCGAGTTAGCTGCTTTCTCTTCTAAACGAGGCTTTAGGCAGAGGTTAGCGATTTTGAATATGAAAATGAAATGAAGCGATCCGCTATCCCCTTGAGTCCTTACAGGCGTCTTCTGTGGCGGACTCTTCTGGCGGGTGGCATAAGCTGCAAATATAATATATATATTATTATATACAAGATCTCTTATCGAGATGATACGAATATTCTAATAGAAGCTATATAAAAGATATGAGTATATCCAGACACGTGCTAAGAGAGGTCACTAACGGGAACTTAAGTTCTCAGATATAAAGGGATACAGATATATATGTGTGTATAAAACCTTTTTAAATTTAAGACTTACTAACATCTCTATCTAATCAATATCTAGATATACATATATGTATATACATATATGTATATACATATATGTATATACATATATAATTTAGAATCTTTTATCTAAACGAAGGCTGATAGCGGGCTAATGGGGTTCATCAGAGTAGATTTCTATCTAGTATAGACTTATATATAAACCAACTGTATATATAATGTACCACCGTATACATAATCTTTTCTACTTCAGAAATTGCCCAATTGATACTGATCTACCTATGAATACAGATAGATAGATATCGATTGGGAGCTAACAGAGAGGATAATAGAGTATATATAAACTATACTCTAAACCGTAAATAAATACGTTATATATACATATCATAAATGATACCTAAGTAAAATTTAGATATACACATATGAGATACATCAGCTAAAGATCAGTTGATCATCTGTAATCATCTACAATCTGTATGTGTATGTTATCTAAATATCTTTCATAAATCTTTCATATGCCGCAGCAAATATTTGTGCTATAGCTGGGTGGCTCGACTTTTGGCCTCTGCTTGATTATTGTTCACATGTTCTTTTCATATACAATATAATTCTTGTTGCTTTCTGCTTGTTTTTCATATTATTTCCGCTTTTGTGGCATGTGGCATGTGGCATGTGGCGTGTGGCAGGCAAGTCTCCCCGGGGCGGCTTATGTTCCTGTTTCCGGCTAGTCAGAAAAAGTTTTGCCAGCTACCTGTTCCAAAAACTTTTCGCTTTACCAAAAACTTTTCTTCGTTCGGCTCTTTTCTTCTGCTCGCTGATTTCTCTCTCTCTCTCTCTCTCTGTGTGTTTTGCTTCCTCCTTTTGCGCTGTGTGTGTAGGGGGATGTGTGGGGCAGGGAAACCGCAAAAATAATTAAAATTCATTCATTTGATTTGCAGGCTGAGCTGAGCGGAGCGGAGCTGCGGACTTGCCTTCAACGCGGCGCTGCAGCGGACGGCTGCCATTTTGTGCGAGCGCCAAGCAGCCGCGGGTCAACGGGGCAAAGGGTGTCAAGGAACACACACACACAGACACACTCACACACACACACATACAGAAAGGAGAGGAAAAACTTTTGCAACAAACTGTAGCAGAATTAATTAAGTTTTCGTACGCATGAAAATTGTATTAACAAATAGGAGTGGCTGGGGGCAGGCAGGTGGCCAGCCAGGTGCGCGAAACGAGAGGCTGTGGCGGGGTGTGGTGGCGGGTCAATGGGGACTCTGTCTCGGCCACTGGCATTGTATGTCATTAATAAAATTAACACTAGCAGACAACGTTGCACATGTCACAAGGAAACAGCTTGACAGGGGGACAGGCACGCCGAATGAGAGAGAGACAGAGAGAGAGAGAGAGAGAGAGAGAGAGAGAGGAAGAGAGTATGTGTATGTGTGTGTGGGTGCAACAGCAGAGAGCACAGAGCAGAGCAATTAAGTAACCTGCCAACAAAACAGTTGACACTGCTGCAGCGTGCCGAAAAAACACATATAAGTAATAAAAACGAACATTGGGGGCAGACCCAAATCTACTGCCCCCACCCCTCGCCCCTTCCTCGACAGAGGAGTGGAATGGCAGTGTGAGGGCTAACGGAAAAATATGCTTTATAGACGCCCCCGCAACACATTGACATTGATTGCTCAGCTTTTAGTTAGCTTCGCTGTGTGCTTGACCGACCCAGGGGCGGCTGAGTGGTGGCGAGTGGGCGGCGGGCTGCCAGTGGGGGATGCTGCAGAGCAAATGGGTTAAGTGGAGCAGCGCTGCTGCTGCTCTGCTGCTCTGCTGCTCTGGCGTTGCAGTCGCAGTCGCAGTTGACGTCGCAGATGGCTGCGCTAATAAAATGAATGATTCATGCGCAGGCCACACACACACAAACACACACACACACAAGCGCACACACATGAGACTTGAGGCTGCAGCCGAGGCTGTAGTCGTCGCTGGCATCGTGTTGTGGGAGGCGCAGCTAGAGGACGAGGCGTTTATGTTAACAAATTAAAAGCAAATTGGGCGCCGCTCTGTCTGCCTCTCGCTTCGGCCTATAGCCGACTCGCTCGCTCGCTGCAGACAGCTGTAGCTGCAGCTGCTCCCAAGAGCCAGTGCACAGATTTTAATTGAAAAGAAGTGCTAAAATGGAGGGGGCGAGAAAAGCACAAGCAAAAGAGCTGAGCAGGCGCCAAGAAACGCTCGCAGAACGCTAGCAAAACGCGCGCGACTCGACTCGCTCTGGTGTAAGGCATAGAAAATATCGTTGGCTAATTAATTGTTAACGAATTTTCATTTTCTATTTGACGCTGCGAAATTGCCATTTATGGTTATTGGTAGCAGCAAACGCAGCGCAGGGGCCGGGGTGGCATTGGCGTTGGCTCTGGCGTCGGCGCTGGCTGAGAGTGGAGCATAATAATTTGATGTGGCGCAAATTGAAAAATGCTGCATAACTCCGCCCTTGGAAAAGTTGCTCACACACACGCACGCACGCACACACTCGCTGGCGAAGAAAATTGAAAACTCTTCAAGTCGTTTTCGGCAATGGCGCCTCAGTCGCTGCAAAAATTCCCAGTATTCATAAAGCAGCCTCGCAGCCAATGAAAGTTGCCAGGCGACAGCTGTTTGTCTCGCTCGCACTCGAGCCGCCGCACAGTGACTCCATATTGAAAATGGCCACAAGCACACACACACACACGCACACACTCGTGCACAAACAAAACAGCATTTCTTTTAAATGAATTACCCCGGGACGCGGCGCAGCAGCAGGAGCAGCAGCAGAGGCAGCAGCGCCAAGTTGATCAAAATTGAAACAGGCGACGCTGCGCATATAAAAATTAAGTGGTTGTTGCTTTTTGATGAATTTCCAGCTCGCTCGCACACACAGCCACACACACACACACGCTCGACCGCAACAACATGGCAACAATCTCTGCTTGCGCTTGGACTGCGCTGCCGCTGCTCGTTTTGGTTGGTGTTGGTGGCAGCGGTGGTGGCTGTGGTGGCCGTGTGCCCCTCTGTCTGGCTCGCTCTCGCCAATGCGCACGCCCGCTGGCTGCCTCTCGCTCGCGCCGACGCGCTCTCGCGCAGCCGTTGACGGCGCTGGCGACGCAGCCTTGCGTGAAACTTTTGGTTTCCTCGCTTGGCGCGTCGTCAGCGGCGCTCAGTTCAAATTGAATTTTCATTGCGAGCGTTTGCGTCCGTCTGCTGCTGTTTTGCCGCTGCCGCACACACACACACACACACACTCGCGCGCACAAACGCTCATTGCTCCTCTCCTCTCTCATTCGCTCACAATATTAATTATATATATATATGTGTACATACATATGTGCATAATCGCAGATACAGTTGAACAATCAATTTGGAGAGCCGCGCAGTGTGTTTTGTTTTCGCATTTTCGCATTTTTGCACGCCGGCCGACGGCAAACGCACCTGTATATACCTGTATATGCAGGCTGTTTTTTTTTTTTGAGCACGTCCAGCCAACACAGCCAACGGTAAACGGTATTTGTGTATCCCAGTGTCAAGTGCGCGTACGTTCCAATTGGGTTTCATGTGTGCGCGTTCGCTGAGCAACTTTATGGCGTGTTCCATGGCCTGAGCAGCTGCCGCAGAGTGGGCCATAATGGTACTAGAGCAACAGCATCAGCCAACGACAACCGCTACGGAGAGCAAGAAGCTCAGCAATATTAACAACAACAACAACAACAACAATAACAATAACAACAACAATAACAACAATAGCATTAATAACAACAACAGCAGCGCCAACAACAACTTCATCTTCAAGCAGGAGGACAACAACAGCTGCGAGCCAACGGAATTCAAGCGACAAAGGACGAGTCACAGCTCGAGTCACCATAGCTCGAATCACAGTTCGAATCACAGTTCGAGTCACAGTCATAGCCTGCAGAGCCATTTGGCCGCCACGCCGCCACAACTGCAGCAACGTCTGAGCGGCGCCTCCGCCACAGCAGCAGCAGCAGCCGCAGCAGCAGCCGCTGCCGCCGCCGCTGCCTCTAACAACAGCAGCAACAGCAGCACAATGCCGTCGGAGGGACTGCATCCGACGGCCGCTTTGCAGCTCTATGCGGCCGCCGCCCAGCTGGCGCCCGGCGGGGTGCGCGTGCCGCCCTGGGGACCCTTTCTGCAGTTCGGCGTGCCCGGCGTATTCGGACCGAACGGCCCGTTCCTGGGCCGGCCGCGCTTCGAGGCGGCGGCCGGCGGACATCCCACCACAGCCGCTGCAGCTGCAGCCGCCACCCAAATGGCGGCGGTCAATGCGAGCAATGCATTCGCCAATCTCACTGGCCTCAGCGCCGCGGCGCTCCGCAACGTCAGCGCCGCGCAGACAACGGCCGTGGCAGCGGTCGCCAGCACCGTGGCCACCATACAGCACCGGCTCATGATTGGCAACCGGCAGAGCCTGCCGCCGGCTGGGCCGCCCAGCGAGGGCTCCAATGAGGATGGCGGTAAGTGCCTAATACCTTGATCCATGTACATCTGCAGATGTGGATCGACATGCTCTGGCTGTAACACTCCATCTGATATATCGGAGCATGTTGAAACCACTAAAGCGTGAAGCCAAAGTCGCTTCATAACGGACTGGAATAGCTGAATGCAGTCGATTCTTCAATGAATCGAATTAATCTATAGATGAGATCTATTAAAGCGCGCCATGTAAGAACTATCCATTTGGTAGTAGTTTTCGTAGTAGATTTGGCAGCAGATTGCATTCTTGATTAGCTTGATTAGAAGAAGATGTTTAAGTACGTACAGCTGCGAAAATTAAAATAGCACCACTTGCAAATGCAAAGTTTAAGAAGCTCTCCTCGATGCATTTATCATTTATTTATTATATTGATCTACTTTATATTTGTATATAAATTCCCTATATAAGCAAGAGAACAGAATGGGACATATTTGCTTACATGTTTATCATGTTTTATCTTCATTATTGTTATTTAACAATATGCAATATATGTATATCTTGTAAATGCCATTATTATATTACTTGAGTAGAATATCAATCAATATTTTATCGATTATATCGAATTAGGCCAGAGAAATTCATGTTGATATGAATGATTTATGACATGCACAGTCCACAAATATAAAGGAATAAATTTAACAAACTTAAAGAGATACATATGTATAGTATTAAAAGGGATATATACATTTATTATGTAGAAAACTCTTCAAATGTATCGGTTTATATAGCTGAAAATGTATCTAATAGATTAAACATCATCTTTGAGCTACGAAGAAAATCTTAGTACTGAATTATTAATCGCAAAATGTTGAGTACTTTGACTCCTTGTGCAGCATCTTTTTGATTCAAGTTCTTGAATCTGCAAACAAATCTACATATTCGATAATAATTTTATCTATTTATTATTATTATTAGATTCTTAGTATGTCATATCATATTTTATATGATATTTCCAAGATTTTTTATAGACTTTATAATATCGTCATTATATCATTATTTCAAACTATGAAAGATATTCCTACTGTTGTGCATAGCTCTTAAAATATCGTATTATATAAAATATTCCCATTATTTTAATTAGATTTCTATAGTTCTTTGAGTATGGCATTTGTGTTCATAGTTCTGTGAATATCATATCATATCTTCAGAGAGAGAGAAAGAGGAACCATCCAAATACCCATTTCCATTTAAGTACAGGCCAGCAATTGGCTAATCAGACTCTGGAGGTCAGTTCCCTAGTGCCTCTCGTCAGGGGCGAGGGGTAGATGAGCTGAGCTGTTGGGGTTATCGAGAGAGGCAGCTATTTATTTGTATTTCAGTTTTTTTCTTTTTTATTATGATCCACCTCCTGTGCGTTATCTGCGGCACGTCGCAGTATGCTAATTCATTCAATTAGCCGTGCGCTAAACGTATTTGGATTGTCAGCTTTTGCCAGTCGCTTGACTTTTGCTACCTACAAAACTTATTTATTGATTTAGCTAATCAGCGAGCGCTTATTATGTAAAAATCCGATTGATTTTAGCATACAAAGTAGCTGCGAGCCTCGAACCGGGAACTATTAATATAAATACATATATGATTTGTGCTACCTGCTGAGCGATCTGCTGAAGGTCGCTTTCAGTAAATGGAATATGATTTCGAGCTCGAACTGGCACTGGAACTCGACTCCGATTCCGATTTGCCGTCAATGATAATGACAGTAGTCGCCTCTGATCGGCTTCATGATCGTCATTAGGCACATTTTAACTATGGACTCTACACGCGTTTTCCATTCACATTTCTGGCAAATATTCGAGACTCTATTCACGACTCTGACAGTTCTGCCATTAATATAACCATATACGATTTATTGAATAGCTTCGCGTCTATAAGCTCGACTCGGAGTATTAATTAGCAAATTGGGCCACTCAAACTCGAGAATGGTATTTGTTATGGACGTAAGCATATAGCTATAAATATGCATTCATCTCGATGAATACTTACAAATTGTGAACAACATTTCCATATTGAATTGGCCAACGCGAACAACAGATATTCATATCGCGATATTGATATATTTCAATGGAGTTTAACATCGGATTGTGAGCAGAAAGAAGACTTAAAAAGCGATAGAATGTGCGAATTCCGAAGTAAAGGACAATTGATTTCTATTAAGTGGTTCGTTTCAGAAATTGAAAGAATGATTGTATAGCCTGTGAAAACGTTGACGAAATCGCCACAGAGAGGAGGATACAATGGAGATACTTGGCAAATGCTAAAGATAGAAATAATGACGTAAATACAGAACAAATATGAGAGAAGGACCGAAAGAGAAAGAGAGGGATAGAAAAGGAAAATTCTTGAAAGACTGAAAATTATTATTATGATATTGAATTCAGAACAAAGAGCGCGAGAGAGAGAGAGAGAGAGATTAACAGAGAGAGAGAACAAAAGAGACAAAAGGCAACTTTTGCAAATCCTTTATTATACATGAGAGAATCTAAACTCTTTGTCATTTAGCATTTGTAATTTAAAGCTTTTTCCTTCAGACAGTTCATTCCGTCGAACTCGTGCCGCATAAGCCGTGTGTTATCCCTCATTAATTTTCAAAGTAGAGCCCTTTCATGTGCTCGAACTGAGCTGGAGCTCATGAGTTAAGCTCGTTCCACATTCTTTTCCAAGCATGTTTGCTTTTGAACATTTGCTCTATTTTGACTGGTCCGACTCTTTCTGACAGATCTGTCTCTTTTTCTGGCCACCTTTGGTAGGGATCGTCCATCGTAGAGGACTTATAATGCCATCTTATATGTAGTACTCTAAACGGAGTCAAGTCTATTTTGTCATTGAAGTAGATCACATTCAGTTATGGGTTAGAATTTGTATAGACGAAAGTCGAGCGAAAGATATACCTGAAGCTTTTTATGATCTCACTATCTACCTTTCTCTCCCACTCTCCCGCTCACTCTCTCTCTCTCTCTCTCTAGCTTTGTCTGCCCATTAGCTTAGCCCAGCCCAGTTGCAGTTGTTGGGCCCAAATTGATGAGCTCATGTCCGACAATTGCCGTCCATTCCACTACGCTCTGATTGCCCACTGCGCCTGCCCCGGCCCCTGCCCCTGACTCTGCTTGACCAAGAGACGTCCTTGTTGGAGCCGCGGCTCATTGGCCAATTAGCATTAACAAATGACGGCTAGTTGGTGTAATTATGGCCATAATGCATATATCCAATACCGGGTCGAGACAACAGTTTTGGGGGCGTGGCATGCGAGGCGCGCACTCCAAGTGAGCAGCTTTTTTCCTTTCTTTCTTTTTCATTCAGTTTTTTATTCTTCTGTCGAGTGCGCAGAGGGTGAGGGCGAAGGCGAGGGCGAGGGGAGGAGACATGTTTAATTAATTGCCAGGCAACCGATGAGCCGGAGCAGGGGGCGAAGGGCGAAGGGCGGAGGGGGAGCTGTCTGCGCCCACTTCCTGACTGCGTCGCCATTTTAAAAAGTAATTATTAATTTGATTTGATTCAATTTGATTAGGCCAACGCGCGATGGCAGATAGGAGCCAGCTCCCAGCTACGGCGCCTCGACGTGGGCGCACAAGGCGGGGGCGGAGGCGTGGCATGCCGCGGCATGGCGTGTGTGCTTGGGTGGGTGTTGGGATCGCTGCAAGAGGTGGCAGAACGGGGAACGCCTCAGCTGTGTGTCGTTGCCAAAGCTCATTAATCATTGCGAGCCAAGACAAAAACAAAAAACTGAGAGAGGAAAAAAAAATATTAAAGAAAAGCGTTTGCTTGTGTAAGGGGTAAAGCGAGGGTGTGTGTGTGTATGTGTGTGTGTGTGTGTGTTTGGTGCACATCACCATCAGTCAGTCACATGGCCATGCTCCGGTTTTCTGGCTTGGCTCTGCTTTTGCTCATTTCATGCCGGAAATGAAGAAACTGTCATAAAACGATCGAAATCATTTATCATGCGATTTTTCGCTGGGCGCCGCCATTTTGTTTTGCCTTCGTGGTCTTCTTCTTCTTTTTCGTTCTTGCTGCTGATGCTCTTCCTCTTTTGTTTTCTATGTATTTGCTTTGCTGGCACTTCGTAATGAATTCGAAATGAGCTGAAGGAGTTGCAAGAGGCAGCGCTTCCGCCTCACGAGCGACATCTGACAGATGATGAATCGCTCGCTGGCAAATAGATTTGATTTCAATTTGAAAAGTATTTCCGCCTCGTAACGAGGTTGTTGGGTCAAGCACAGGTCCGGGAGGGCCCTGCACGGAAGTCAAGAAAGAACATACACACACACACACACACAGAGAACTAATAATAATTATAATAATTATCGAAAGAAAGTTTCTCTCATCAAGAGAGAGAATTCAATAAGCGAGTGGGAGAGCCAAGTCAAATGGATTTACAGCATGACCAACTCTTACTTCCACTGATCCATTCATTCGTAAATAAAATGAGTGCAATATATATAGGGATTGCATCAATTATAACATCTGAAGAAGAACAACATCGACTCTTATAGAGGTTAGAGCGAATAGAAAACGTTTACGAAATCGTATAAAGTGAAATTGCAAAGGAAAAAATCAGAAAGAGAGAGACAGAGAGAGAGAGAGAAAAGAGGAAGGAAGAAAAAGGATCGACACACAAAAAAGAAAAAGATATGGAGAACTCAAGAAATATATGGAGAAATATAAAGAAAAATAGAGTGGGGATATAAATATAGACAGACGCAGAGAGAGATACACAGAGAAGAATAGAGAAAAAGACAGATGAATACTAGCTAAAAGAAAAAACAAAACCAGAGATGAAGAAAAATGGTGCAACGTAGAGAGAAACAGAGTAGAAATTTCATCCCATAGAAGGAAAAAGGAATATAGATGGAAAAAAACAACAACATCCTAACTGGATTGGAGAGAAAAAAGGAAGAAGGAAAGAAAGACAAAGAGTGAAGAAAACAGATATGTAGAGATAGAAATAAACAAGTCAGATAGAGAGGAGAGAGTGTGAAAGATGAATAGAGAGAAGAAAAAAGCAGAATGGCAAATATATCGAAATACAGCAATAAATAGATGGCTGGGCTGGACGAAAGTATTTTGAATATAGTAAATGAATCAATCACGATTGAATTGAATGGATGCCATGAATAAGCTCGGCTTGCACCGCAAGTGAATACCCTGTCTGGCATTGTTGCTCGCCCAACTGGGTTGACGTGCTTCGTGCTGGACATGCAACTAGTGCCGCACTCTAAACATTTGGCCTTTGGCTGCAATTAGCTTTCAGCTTCTAGCGAAGCCACCAATCAACCCCCAGCCAAGTCCTTAGCCACCTAGCACCCCCCCCCCTACCCTCCCCCCCCCCCACATCCTCCCGTGCTGCGCCTGGCAAGCGTAGCTCCTCGGGGGGCAAATTGTTGTCGGACAGGCTCCTTTTTTTCGCTGCTCCTCTTTGTGCTCCGTCCCCTCCCTTCCCTTCCCTTCCTTGTTTGTTGTCGTTGCCTTAATTTTTATGACTTAAGTGGCCCGCGCGTCTTGCCAGGGGCGGAGACAGCGGAGGACGGAGCGAGGGGGTTGGCAGTCGCCAGTCGCTAGTCGGCAGTCGGCAGTCGGCAGTTGGCTAGGGGTGTGTGTAACTGTTATATTGCTCGAGTGACGCGCGCTATAAACGAACCGAACATGCCACGGAATGTGTCTGTGGCATGCACACAACTCGTTTTCGCTCTGATTTTGTTGCGACTGGTTTTTTCTTCTTTTTGAATTTTTTGTGCACTTTAAGGTTAGGGCCGTCAGCGTGCAGCGTTGCCGAATTGCAGGGGCAGCCAAAGGTGTGGCAGCTGCTTGGCTATCGCTTCGTTGCATTTGCCAATTGCCATTTGCCATTTGCCACTTGCCACTTGCCACTCGCTGGGCGCAATAATCATAATAAATTTCAATTATCCTGAGCAGCACAAATCACAGAAAGTCGGCGTCCCCGCCTCACCCCCGCCGCCTCGTCTCCACCTGCCCTAGCTCCTCTGCTGCATGTAGAGTGCAAAACTCTGGCCGAAACATGAATTATGTGCGCACACAATGAGAGAAAGAGAGTGAGAGAGATGGAGAGGGAGAAGGAGAGGGAGAGGGAGAGAGAGGGCGGGTAACTGTTATTATTAAGTCATTTGAATGCACTTTGTGTGCATGCCAGACCGCCCCACCGAACGCACTCTCCCATACACACACACACACACACATACAGTCAGACCCACGCAGGCGACTGAAGTCTGGCAACGCTGCGCCCTTTGGCCTGAGCGTTTTGTTAGGCGTTTGGCGTTTGTCGCTTTGCTTTTAATGTCTCTATTATTGTTGTATATTTGCTGTTGTTATTGAGTTATTAACACACACACACACACACACACACACACACACACACACGCACACTCAGAAACCTATATCGCGTCTAGCTGACCGTCGCGCGTCGTTTAAAACAAACGAGTTTTTTGTCGCTTTGGCCAAGCGTTGCGGCAAATGTTACAGCGCCTTGCGCATAATTAGATACACTTAACAGCAAACTGTACAAGACCCTTCATTAGGGGCGTGGCCCGAGTGTGTGTGTACCGAGGGTTAGCTGGTGTCTAGTTCCACATTAGGCACTGGCTCTGCCACTAGCTCCAAGGATATGTTTACAAAGTGGCAACAATGTGTGCGAGTGCATAACTTAAGCCATGCTTAACCGTATATTTACTTACATATACACACATATACATATATGTAGATAGCATATCTATATCATAATAACTGCATTTATGCCCATTCTATTCAAAACGGTAGTCGTGTTAATTCTACCTGCACCTAATTCGAATGCGATCGCAATGGAATGAGTTTTGCATAATGCATGAATAGAGGCATTTGACTGGGCCATGTTAGGCACTGCTAATAATGGAAACAAATAAGTACACAGTTAAGTTATTATAAATTATAAATGTATAATATGTAAGCAATTACAATAGGCGAAGCTTGTTTATTATTTTTATTATTTATTTTTATTTATTTGCTACTATTTTTTTACAAGTTTCATAATAGTGTTTCATATTGCAATATTGTAAATTGACGACTTAAACTCTCTAAGTGTTATATAGTTGAGTTCAATCAATATCAATTTGAAAAGCTATATAGAATTTTATATATGCACATATGTATATATTTCGAACAGTATATATCCATGTTTCAATTGACAAAACATTGAATATAAATTATTAATTGAAAATTCACTTATAGATATTGGCATTACTTAATATTGATATGTAAGCACATGTATTTTTAAAATATCTAGTTCACGTTGTTTTGTATTAACAAATACATATTAAGGACAATTCTGTAATATATAAGGAATCTTAAGATATTAGAACGATTTCAATAGCTCAGAGTAGTTATTATTGAACTATTTTTAATACTCTGAACGTTTTCCTTCTGTTATATATGTATGCATATACATATGCCTAAGGATTCTTCAAAATAATCTCGAAATAATTCCAATACCTCTCCGCTTCCGCCTTAACCTCACCACTTAGTAGAGTTCCCTCAGGACTCGGGTACACCCAAAGGTGTACAAACCCTCTGCGGCAGTCCTATTCAGTTGGCTCGCGCTGTATTTGAGGTCAGTTCTCTGAATCGTCTTGGGCAGCAACACCTTTTAGGCTTTTGTCGGCTTTTGTTGCGATTCTGCTGCGGCTCGATCGCGCAGTTAATTTGATAAATTGCTCAGCTCTTGCATGCAGTTCGGACCTCTGTCCGTTTGTCTGTCTCGGCGTCTGTCCGTCCGGTCTATCTGTGCATGCCACGCCCCCCGCTCGCTTTGGCATATGGCAAACTATGCGACGCAAAGGGAATGGGCCAAATAGAAACGTAATTAAATTGTTGTTTTTAAAGCGAGCCAGGACATGGCAAATGGATTTTTAAGAGGACTGAGAGAGGGATGCCTGAATGGGAGGGAGAGGCACATTATCAGCATGCATGGACCGCTGGCCAAGCGGGGCGCGTTCTAATTGAAATATATGATAATGAATATTTATGCATTTCATTTCATTTCATTTTCTAATTGTATTTTCATATATTTATAATGTGTCTCCCTCTATATATATATATATATGTACATATATACATATGTATATATTATATTCATCGAGAACAGAGAGTCCTCTCTCTTGACTAATTTAAACAACACTTGATCTGGGAGCTCTTTTGTGAGATGAGGCCCAGTCGTCCCCAACACTGAGCCCCAGTGGATTTAGTTTTTAGTTTGGGCCAACCGCAATTAGTTTCAATTAATCTTAATGTCTCTCACTCTTGCAGGCTTCCCCGGCGATGGGGATGACGACAGCAGCGCCGCGAAGCGTCGACGCTCGCGCACAAACTTCAACTCGTGGCAGCTCGAGGAGCTGGAGCGCGCCTTCTCGGCCAGCCACTATCCGGACATCTTCATGCGCGAGGCCCTGGCCATGCGGCTCGACCTGAAGGAGTCGCGAGTTGCGGTGAGTTCAGTTGCGATCGAACGCGCTCGGAATGCTGTTCGCCTGCCGGAGAGTTCACCTTTGCTGAGATTATACGCTTTGTTCCAGATAGGTATGGTTCCAGAATCGACGTGCCAAGGTGCGTAAGCGCGAGCACACCAAAAAGGGTCCCGGCCGGCCCGCCCACAACGCCCAGCCGCAAACGTGCAGCGGCGAACCGATTCCTCCCAACGAGCTAAAGGCCAAGGAGCGGTAAGTAAAGCATTCACAACTTGTTATCTAATCTAAAAAACACTCGGATTGTCACAATTCAGAGAAATTAATCAAAGAGTAGTATAGTCAAGGGTACTTTTTTTTTTTTTTTGTTATCTAAGGATTCCAATCTAAACACTTAGACTTAAGACTTTCCTTCGCCCTTTTCAGATTCTTAAATTTCGTTCCTAATTTCTATTACATTCCATTACATACGTAGGCATACATAGATTTCATCGCTTTGGTATGTCAAAAGTATTTCGGTATCCTATCCCACTCTCATTAATATTAATATGCTAATAGACAATCTCCCATTTTGCTAATAGATAGCTCCCTATTCAGCTTATCTATATAGTTTTTACAAACAGAATAGTTTTGGAGAGTTTTACTTTTTCCATAAATTTATTCAGCAGCAAATTGAGATATATCAGGAAAGCTCCCTTTCCCTTCCTTTAGCTTATACTTTGTGTACTTATCAGAGAAACTCATAAATATCATAAATTAATATTTAAAAGCTCTGTTAAGATGATGCACATCAATCAAGACTTTGAATTCCCAAATGGAATGAAAATTCCAAAAAAAAAGTTCTTATTACTGTAACAATTTCCTGAAAGAATTGTTTGAAGAATGGAATACTTATGAATTTATTCTAGTATGCCAAATTTTGAGACTTTGGCTCTATGAATGAACGAGATGTAGTTTTTGTTCTCATTCACGAAAGTGAAATGAGTATATTGGTTTTTTATATAACTGCATTGTGATGGGGGCTTTAATCAATGATTAAGTGAGTAATAGAGTATAAATAAATTCGTGCATTCTTTGAGGAATTATTATTCAATGTGCCTTTTCGGCTCTCCTTTCTTGCGGCAAAGTACATTATTTATGAATTTCCTTCTAAGAGCATATCTAATTTCTATATTCATCCCTTCTCCTTTAGACTCTGATACACAAATGTGGAAACTTGAGAATATATAAATACCCTTCCACAGAGCATATTTGCACTACTAATCGGAACATTCTCTTCCCCCACTTGATCCATCTATTGCAGGGCGCGACGGCGCAAGAAGCTGGCCAAGGCGATCGACAGGCAGGCGCGCAAGCTGCAGGCGAAGGGGATCACCGTCGACCTGGAGGCGCTCAAGGCCGAATACATATCACAGCACAAGGCGAACGGCACGTTCTCCGACTCCGATCTGGAGGACGACGGCATACAGATCGATGTGGTGGGCGGCACGGACAGCGACGACGAGCTGGACAGCGACGCAGTGAGTCCGCCCCGCATGGGCGGCGGCCACCACCCGCTCTCGCACTGCGACGGCGATGGCGACAGCTCGCGCGCCGGCAGCTACATTGGGGGCGGCGGCAGCCTGGGCAGCCCCAGCTCGGCGGCGCCAGCGACGCTGCACGGCAGCAATGGGGCAGGCGGTGCTGGTGCTGCCGGCGGCGTAGGTGGTGGCGGTGGTGCTTGTGGTGCTGCTGGTGGTGCCGGTGCAGGTGGCAACTATATGCACTCAGAGCAGTCCGATGGCGGCGAGATGGATGAGCGCGAGTCGGCGTCGCCCAAGGCGCTGCTCTTTCCCGCCAAAGCATTCCATCAACTGAACCTGCAGAGCACACAGCACAGCCACAGCCACAGCCACAGCGCTGCGGCAGCGACGGCGACGGCGGCAGCGGTCGCAGCTGCGGCCAATCTCGTCCATCAGACCTCGCCCATCAGCATGCGGCGCAGCAATCCGTTCAGCATCGAATCGCTGCTCTTTAACAATACGTGAGGCACTCCAGCTGACAACTGGAACTGGAACTGGAACTGGAGCTGTAACTGGAGCTGGATCTGAATCTGGGCAAGTTCTGCTGCTTAGAGGGGTCAGTTTAGGGATTTTGCTTTGCCTTTGAATAATATAATTTCCTCGTCATTTGAATTATGAGTTCCTAAATGTTTCTTATTCTTCTTCTTCTTCGTTTTCTTTTTCGTTTTGCTCATTTTGTGTGTGTTTTGAAGTCTTTAGTGGGTTTCGTATCGTTAGTCTGTGTGTAAACAGTCTATATTAAGGGGTTTACTTTTATGCTTTCTCTTTTCAATCCAGTTCGGGGCTGCGAGCTTAAATATAGCTAAGTGATTTTATTTATTATTAATTAATTCATTAATTAATTTTTTTTTTTTTACTTTGTATTGTTCCAAGAGAGACTAAAAATTAGCTTCGTAGTGCGCATTTTATATTATTTTTAAGATATAAATAAAAACTTTTTTTTTTTTTTTAATAGTTTTGTCGTGTGGCTAAGCAATGCTTATAACAAATGGTAATACTTACGATAAATATGATATATAAATACATACATATATATAAATATATATATAAATATAAAAATAAGTTTTTTTTTTTGCTGTATGAGTGTGTGTGAAACATGGAGAGAGAGAGAGTGCGTGTGTATGTAAAAAAATGTAATTTAAACTAGCAAAAAACGAAAACAAAATCGAAACAAAAAGCAAACGAAATAAGTGAATTTTTTTTTGTCCCGATTGAGAGAATGTAAAAATCAAGAGGAAGCAGTACATATAAAATATAACACATATGAGACACACAAAATACTATATATAGAATGCAAAGTACACATATTGTATTTAAAAAATAAAAAATAAAACAAAGGAAACAAAAATATTGTCCAACAAAAATAATATAAAAAAAAAAACCAAAACAAAACACAAAATGTATTGTAATGAAAACACACTAAAATAATGTTTTTTTTTGGTCATATAAAAATTGGCGAAGAATTCAATAAAATAAAAAATGAAAATGAAAAATAATTCCCAAATGAGAAATACGCATAAACGAAGCAAAAGTGTTTTTTATCGCCAGCCAATGGGCAGTTAATGGACCCGCCTCGCTTTTATGCAGCGTATTAAAAATCGGATTGCCGCTCAACAGCTCAACAAATAAAAATATGGCATAAACAAATCAATTGCCAGCTGTAAAAATCGAAATACCCACATCGAATTCAAATGGGCAATCGGAACTGAGGAGCCGCAGCACGGGTTAGCTAGTTGGAGAGTCTCCATAGGTGAATTGCCTCTGTGACCGAGAGAAAATAGGGTCAGACAACAAGAAAGAGGGTGACAGAGAGAGAGAGAGAGAGTGAGAGAGGGAGAGAGAGAGTGAGAGAGAGAGAGAGAGTGAGAGAGGGAGAGAGAGAGGGACAGAGAGTTAAAGGCAAATAGGGGGGGGGGGGGGAGAGAATGACCGAAAGTGAAAAAGAGAACAAGAAAGCGATTAAACGAAAGAGAGAGTGAGAGAGAGAGAGAGAGAGATGTGAAAGAACAGAGAAAGATAGTCTGATGGCGAAAATGAGAGAAAACACAAAGTTAGACAAAGACAGACGGAACACATTTCTAAAGGCAGAAAGAAAGAGAAAAGGGCAGAGAAGAAGATGTAACAAGTTGGAGAATGAAGAAAGTGCAACATAAAGCTAGAAGGAAGAAGGCCGGCCTAAGTATACTAAGAATGGTAGAGAGACTTTTATTATCTTTAAACAGAGCAAAAATTATAAACTTAATAATTAATAACTAAAGAAATGCTGTTACTCTTGTTGACTATTGACTCTGTAAATGCTGTACTCTAGCTTTTCCTCTCACTCTCTCTTTCCGCCTACCGCCCTCTACTAACATATTAGTAACTAACTCTCGATAACTCTTCATCTCTGTTGTTTTCTCTCTTTCCTTAGTCTCTGTCTCTCTCCCTCTCTGTCTATCTCCTACTCTCTCTCTCTCTCTCTCTGTCCGTCTCTCTCCCTTGAAGTCCCTTTACTCTGTTTTATTTGACATACTTTAGGATCTCTACTTTTACTTTTAGAAGTTCTCTCCCATTTGTGCAGCGTTACTTTCTCTTTCCCTGTTTCTCTCTTTCTCCCTTTACAAGCATATTCCGTTTTGTTTTTTAAGCATAAACTAAATATACTTTGTTAAATTTCCAATTCCAAATATATTTAGCTTCAGCTCTACTTAACTATTTCCTCACTCTGCGATTCTCATGAGCTTAACTCAGGCCAATTTAAGCTAAATGTTTGCCTTGTTTTCCTAATTTGAGCCACTCTAATTAGCTTTATATGATGTCTCTCTATAGACGATTTACAGCAGTTGTATAACTCAAGCAGAGGGTGAAGAGGAGAGAGAGAGAGGGAGAGATAGAGCGATTTCTAGGTGATCC
Source organism: Drosophila mulleri (assembly GCA_035047565.1). Taxonomy (NCBI): domain Eukaryota; kingdom Metazoa; phylum Arthropoda; class Insecta; order Diptera; family Drosophilidae; genus Drosophila; species Drosophila mulleri. Next base: position 92,350 of record JAWNPK010000065.1, on the reverse strand, counting down.
ACAGACAAAGCCCCTTCCCCAAGCTCTGATTATAGCTATTTGTAGCATGCCACAAAATGTGTCAATTGAATTTGCATTTGTTTTAGTAGTTGTATTTTCTCTCCCTATCTCTCTCCCTCCCTCTCTCTCTCTCTCTCTCTTTTTCTCTCTTTCTCTCACTGTGTGCCACAAGTTGCGGTACGCTACAATTAACCGTTTAAACTTTAAGCTTGGTAAGTTTAACTGGCTGCTGCTGTCGCTGTTTGCTGTGGCTACACAGCATGACGTCGACTGCGACTGCGACCGCGACCGCGACGTCGACGTCGACATGAACTGCGGCCGCTTTCATGGGAATTTGTGGAGTTCATTTCATGGCAATTTTATTGCTTATTAATTTTTCAGTGTTCGCGCTTTTATTGTTGTTGTTGTTGTTGTTGTTGTTGTTGCTGCTGCTGCTGCTGCTGCATGCTGTTAATGATTCCGCGTGCTGCTGCTGCTGCTCCTACTGGAGCTACTGCCCCCTTGCCCCTAGCCCCTTCGCTGCTCACTTTGCGTTGGCCTGTTGATATGATTATTATGTTTATGTATTTTAATAATTGTTGCATGATTTGAAAGATTTTTCTCTACAAATGTGCCACACTCGCTCTCCCCTCTCTCCCTTCTCTTTCTCTCTCTCACTCTTTCTCTGCTCACCTTTCAGCGTTTGAATAGAGCTTATATATTGTAGCTCTGGCTGATCTTAACTTTCATGCTAGCTGCGTACGTCTTTGTATGTATGTATGTATGTACATGTATACATACATATGTATGTACGTTTGTATGATCCTCGGTTTCGTTTCGTGGTCGTGTGCCCCGTGGAGCGTCCATAACTTTTGTGGCTCAATTACTTTTCGATGCAAATCAAATTGGTCGCCTTTTAACTATTCTTCACACGTTTTTCATTAAATATTTTCCTCCTTAAACTCTTTGCCATACAACGGCAACAACAAACACAACAACAACGAAAATCGAATCTCTCTTTGCTTCGCCTCATCATTTTACGGATTCACCTCTTCTATATATTATGCTCTCCAGATCTCTTTGTAAATGAGTTTTTATTGAGCTGAAAAGTTATTTCTGTTTGCCTTATTGTTCATGAATTGTTGTTTATTGGCTTTGTATATGGCAGATAAAACACGCTTGTTCGGGCACACTCGACTGCTCCAATATGCTTCCTGCTTATCATAGTTTAATGCTCACAAGCTCTTTAAGCTAATTAAGTTCTTTTCACTGTCAGCTGGGATTGAAATTTTCAAGAAAGAAATGAACAATTTCATATCTTAAGGATTTCAAATACCCTACATTATCTCCCATTTTATAATAGTTGTAGAACTGTTTGGAATTTTCATACATATTATATATTGTTATACATAAATTACTTTGTATTAATCACGTTTTATCTACACATTCCATTCCATATATCCTTTACATACATACATATATACATACATATGTGCATGTCCAATATAATCACTAGAAGCTCTGACATATCATCACTACTACCGCTACGTTCTTTTATATTAGTTCTTGTATACCCTACTATAGATACGATATATTCCTACATAATTCAAGAATATTATTCCAATATAGCTTATAACTAAGGGGCTCTACAGATACATACATATTTCTCCATATGTAGCTATTACTTCCAGAGTTTTTTTTCCTTTGCCAGCCAAATCGATATGCCCGACCAGAAATGCTGTGCACCCTTCGTTATAGCGCTTAATCGAAATCAATAAAGTTATTAAAACGACGCTTTTAAGTTTTCTGTAACAGATTCTTAGCCCAACAACTGAATAACAGCTCAACAACAATGCGGATTAGCGCTTCATCATAAACAGCAATAACAACAACAACAACAACAACAACAACAACAGCAGCAGCAGCAGCAGCAACAACTACAACGGATTGTCATAATTATGGGGCATTTTGGTGTCTGCCGTGTTTTGCTCTCTTGAGCCGCAACCTTCAAGAACTGAGCTGTGCTTCGTTTCTTTTCTGTATTTACCCATAAATACCCTGTATATGCTGGTAAGGGGTAGCTCTACGTAGCGCTAATTGGGGTACTACTGAAGCTATTGTTAACAAAGTATCCCTTCTACCAAGAATAGTCAATTTTCTTACCTGAAATCATCTATAAATGGTGTTTCGATAATTATGGATTTCATATATTGCTGCGCAATCGATATATGTTGATAAAAAGTGTCGTTATCACTTTCTCAACTGTTCATGGAACAAATATTCGTTTAATACCTTATCAATTATTATGAAATTTCGATAAATATCGATTGTGTTAGACAGAATACATTATTATTAATATACATATGCTCTCCACATGCATAACACAAATTTCCAGAAACATATGCTACCCTATTAAGTTCTTCTCTACTTCGATATTTATCGATAATTATGTTTTCTTTGAATGCTCCTAAATTGCATCGCAATTTGCATAAATTTACTATCAATTTAGCAGAATTAGTCCAATTCAAATGTGTTTCTGATGCTCTTATAGTATATAAGTCAATTACATATATATATATATATCGATTGCTAGTTTTTCATCGAAAATGAATCCAATTATGGAATAAATACTTTCTTTGAAGACTGAAGCTGCAAGAAGAGGCAAATAGTATATGCTTCTGCATTATCTGACCGTACAGGATATCTGCTAGTCAGGCAATGGCACTTAGAGCACAATTCTGACTCCGGTACGGTTCAAGTTTTGCTTTTTGGTTCACTGTGGCTGCTGTTGCCCGTTTTGCTGCCGCTTCCATTTCGTTTTCGCAGCGGGAGTCTCAACTCACACACATACACACACACACACACGCACACACACATACAGACATTACAGATTGCTAATCAAAGTGTTTATCGTGGCCGATCGTTGAGTATTATGATCTTGATGCCTTAATTTATTCACACTCTTTGGAGCATGGGTCAGCGGCTGGTGTTAATCTTTGCGCCTCAGTGTCTTGGCTCTCGGCGTTTTCTATTTGCTTTCGAGCGCTTTTCAATTTTCACAGCGGGCACAAACGGGGCCTGAAAAGGTTTTCGGAGCTCATGATCAGGCCTGGCCACAAATAAAAAATAAAAACCCCCGAACAATGTTTGTAATTTATTTCATTGTGCGATGATTAGCAGGCATTTCTTTAACAGATTGAATTGAAGCTGCCAGAGAAGATGCTGTAGCTGTAGCTGGAGCTGGAGCTGGAAGGCGAGGGGGAGGTGGAGGTGGAGGTGGCGGTGGAGGCTGGAATAGCTGCAAATGAAGACATCGTGAATTGTGCTCCACTTTCATTGTTTTGATTTGGAATTCGATGCTCGTAGCTGGCTCGAAGCAGCGCTGGGAGAAACGCGCCGGCCCGGCTTATTAGCTGATAGTTATGGCCAGCGGAGTAGTTTATGGGCCTACGGGCCGGGCCAGACCTTTTTATGGCCAGCTCCATCCGCTGCATTGTGTGCGATGCGCAGGTAGCTCGCTCCAAATTGAAATTGAAAAACAAGAAACATCAGCAGCAACAACATCATCAATATCTGGCTAAAAACCTACTTTGGGTTTTCTACAAAATCTGAGCATATTGTTATAATTGAGTTTTTGCCCACACGCTGCCACGCCCACAGCAGCCACAGCCGCAGCCGCAGTCAGCCCGGGGACGGCGCTGACACCAAATATCATAATAATGAACTCAAGTGCGTTGCGGAGGCGACGAGCTGGCAGCTCGCTGGCTGCCGGCCGAGGGGACAGTAGCTGGGCGACAACCCTCGACCCCTGGACGAGCGCAGAGGAGTGTGAGCGACTTTTAATTTACTTCAAATCCGTACGCAACTGCATGGCCCCCGGGGGAGTTGTTCCTGTGGCAAGTGGCACGTCCACACAGAGAGCGAAACATACAGTGCGCAAGAGAGAGAGAGAGAGAGAGAGAGAGAGAGAGAGCATTGCATACCTTGACGCGACTTTTGACTTTGGACAACAACCACCAGCCACTAAAAGTCCTGTTAGGCTAAAGCACTAGACAACAGGAATTTCGAGACGAGCATCGAAAAGGCTATTGGCATGACATAAAAGATATGATATAAGATATATAAATATAATATGCTATATAAAATATATAAAATATAATTCTTTGATAATAGAATAAGAGAGAATAGGATACATAAGTACATATAAAACTCTTATATGATAAGAAATAAGATATATAAATATATGTAATATATAAAATTGCATTCTCTGATTGCGATGGAGAAGGATACATAAATATTATATATTTTAGATGAAATATATCAAATTTCCAGCTCTCTTGTTGTATATAGAGATAATAAAAAGAATTTATAAATATAACATACACATGTTATATAAAATATGAAAGATTTCATTCGCCGATTATGTTGTATATAAAGGTAAGAAATAAGATCTATAAACAGGATATTAAACATATTTGTATGTAAGACTCCAACCACTCTCTGAATATGTGTCTTGTTGGACAGTGTAGAATGCCACAGAAGTTTTTCATATTTGCCAACAACAATCAGTGCCTTCCATTCTCCATTCCTGTCGCACGCACTGCTCACGTCTCTCTCTCTCCCTCTGTCTCTTTCTCTCGCTCTCTCTGTCGCTCTCGTCTGGTCAGGTCAACACATCATTAATTTGTTATACGGAGATTATCTATTTTTATTGTTATTAATGGCAAACAATTTATTAAGCTGCGAGGCAAAGGACTCACACATGCTGAATCTCAAGGAGGGGCGAGTAGTGGGGAGCTAGTGGGTGGGTGGTGTGGTGCAGGGGATTGCTGATGTAGTTCGCGTCATGTAAATCAACAAATTTCACTAAACTACGTGCGGGTGTGCAGATGGATTGCTCATTATACGCCACAAGGTGTGGGGTTGCTGGGGCAGCACGGAGGCAGCCGGGAATGGGGAGTGGGGAGGCGGCAGAGACTTAGACTTGGAAACGGCATAGACGGCGACTGTGTTGGCGAGAGCGTGAAAGCAAGAGCTATTGCAAGGTGTTGACGTCCTGCACTTTGTGCCACATTTTGTGGCTGCTGTCGATGGTGGCATGGTTGCTCCTGCTGTTGGTGGTTGTTGGTGGTGCTGCCCAACTGCCAGCTAGTCCGGATGCTCATTAGTATGCGTAGCGCCCACAAAGCTGTTTATTAGGGTCATTAGCGGCGCCTCTGAGCTCGGCCTTCGGCCACTTTGCCTCGCTGCCAGCAACTGGCAGGAGTCGCCTCTGTAACACTGTAACTGGAGCACACTTAAATGCTCCAGCCACAACACAACACACACACACACACAAACACACACACCAGACACTGGACAGGTGTTAGATATGAGGCAACGGCTGGCTTGGACGAGTCGGCTCTGAATGTTGAATGTTGATTGGAGGGAATGATAAATGCGGAAGCGCAGCCTCATCTCTTCTGGAATGTGCTAATAGATCTTTCCGAGACTTGGACTGTAATAGCTGCAGTATATGCATAGATATTTAATTTCATATACAATATGTATAATAAAATTGAATAGATATTTAATTTAATGATAAAATTCTATTGAATATCTGAAAATTTAATACATTTATTTTACATATTGCCCATATTTGCAACTGAATTTCATACATACATACATTTAGTAATATTCAGTTGCGTATTGTTAATACGTGTATAATTTAATAACTGAATTATTATAGGGTTCTAGTTAGGTATTCCATTAATAGCATCAAAATAGAATTATTTCTTGATTATTTGGGAATCTACAACAAATTGTAAGTTCATACAAACAGACAGAGGACAGACGAAGAAGGCTAAATTAACTCAGCTTGTTAAGCTGATCATAAATATGTATATATTCCTTATGGGATCTGCCACGCCTTCTTTTGCCTGTTTTATACACTTTAACAAACCCATTAGGTTACGAGTTTATAAACTTAGTTTGATTCGATAATATAACAACAGATTGACAGATTAGTTGGAATAGTTGCAATATACGATATAAAACTGCATCGCCCAGCTTCTCTACATATTTCCAACAAACTTGTGAAATGATTAAGTCATGCATGTACATACATATGTATGTCATCAAAATATTCAATATACATTGGAAGTAGGTCTATTTATTATATATCTGTAATTATACAAAATTATAAAAGTATAAATAAATTAACTATATTGAAATTCAATAAATAATACTACAAATAATAATAATAATACAAATATAGGTATAAATAATAAATATAATAGTACAACATTTTTATTTGTATTTAATTAAATTTTAAATTTCTTTTAAAATGTCAAATTATTATTTAATCAAAATAAATAAGTACAAATTATTTCATCAAATAACACCCAATCCATATCCCTGTGTAAGTCGTAGTCGATCAATTTAATTTATGTACATCTTATACTGATATATGTATATATATGTATATAAATATTTATTATATTGATATATAAATATGTGTTACATTCATTTTAAATATTGAAACAAACGCATAATTGTGGATGCTTAGCTTCATCCTGTTGGGTCGCACATTTATAGACCTTAGGATCAGATTACAAGTGTTACGCCCATTCAAAAAATGATCTAATAAAAGAGTTAATGCACATTGGATCTCAACAAATGCCAGATATTTGAAAGTAACCTCAGGCAACACTTGAGAATTCTTCTATCTTATAGATAGTATTAACTCTATGCGAACCATAAATAAAGAAGGCTCTTCTCGTCTGTCGCACCAATTGACCTCTTTGCAGCACTGCCTGTCGTACAGGGTGTGCGTTAGTTGTGTAAAGACAAAATAAACAGCGCATAAATTTAATATTAAATAAGCATAACATAATAAATTCGATTCCAATAAATCCAATTAGTCATGGACAAATTATTATTGAAGGCAGCCGCTTGTCAGAAAGCGAAGCCGAGAATCGTTCGCTGCTGAGAGTTTCGTAGCTGCGCCCCCACCGTGACCTGCCCCCTCCCTTCACATGCTCCATCTCTCTCGCTCGCTCTCACTCTCCCTTCACATATTTTATGCATTGTTGGCATTTGCTTGATAACGCGCTGATAGCAGAGACTGAGACTGAGACTGAGACAGGGACTGAGCTGGGCAAACAGGCCTCGCTCTCTGTTGTCCCTCCCTTGGGGACTTGTCGAGGAGCAGACAGGGTTCGCTCGGGGTCAACTTCGAGCTCACTGCCAATGAGAAATTGAAATGACATTCAATGAGACGAAATGAAATGAGATGAAATGAAATGTCTGTGAGGATCTCCTATCTGCTATCTCCGCTCGCTAGTCGCGAGATCATTTCGCTGCGGATCTGCTCCCGGCTCGGGTCTATCTGGGCCCGTCTCGCGTTTCCGTTATGCGGACAAACGAGATAATTGGGCGCATGGATTTATGGCGCCGCAGCTCCGCTACAACGCTACAACGGATGACAAGTGGAGAGCCCTCCTAGACCCCCAGCCCCTCGCCCCTTGCCCAATAACCTGTTAGGCACCCCGCCCCGCCCCGCCCCGCCCCGCACCCTCTGGCAGACCCCTTTTTGTTTGTGTGTGATTTATTTAATAAGCTTCGGCGCGCGTTCACATAAAGAAATCGACATGTATGAATTGCCCCCGCTCGCGCCCCCTCCTCCAACCCGGCTCGACTGCGCCGCTGTCTACGTCCATGTGCAGTGCATGACTGTAAAAATTTATTGGCCATCAGTCACAATTGCCAATGCGATGTGGCAACGAATTGTGGCAATATGTTGCACACGCGCCCCGATAAGCCCCGGCCTCAGCCGAAAAATAAAAGCGAACAAAAACTACCTAGATCTGGCAACGTTGCTCCTGTCCGGTGGCCAGCCCCTCCTCCCCCTGCCACAACTCCTGCTCCTGTCAAATATGGCGTACTTGAAATTGTTTGACGTGCTTCCATTTCCATTTGCAGATATGCCCACAGGACAGCTCCTCACAGATCCGAGCTGCTCGAATACGAGTCTCCGGATAAGCTAACCCGAATCGAAGCTCAGTTCGTGCGATACCTAATATCAATATGGCATAATGAATACCGGGCCCAAGCATGCACACATGCTGACTGTCCTCCGTCCCCCTGGTCTTTCTATGACGGTCGTCCGATTGTCAGTCAGGTGGCTGTTCATCGACCAGCTTTGTTAGCTTGCTTTGAAAGTTTCCTCTGTGGATGTTTTTCAAGTCGATTTTCTTTATTGTCTGTAAATAGCTGTCTTTTGGGTTCGATAACATTAAACACCATTAACTCTATTAAGAGCTATGCCTGAATAACGCACCGTCAATCATAACTCAATACAAATATAGATATATACATATATTTACACTTGCCTGATAAACATTCAGTGGAGACTTTTCCGTGCAGTTTTCTAGTATAGTTTTAGGGCTCTTCTGTCTTCATTCATTTGGACAGTTTATTGTTTTCTAGATCTACATATATTGTATCTATCTATTGTACTCGCCAGACAGTCAGTTTAACATCCAGTCTGATAATGTTGGCTTAAAGCTCTTTGCTCTTTTTCCATTCTTATCATTTCTTTTATTTATATAGCTATCGATATATACCTGATGTGGTCCTCTTTCGATTTCGTTCATTGTAATCTCTTTCTTATATTAAGCTATACATATATTTCTGCTTGCCTGACTATTACTTGACAGCCAGTTTGACAAGCACTTGTATAATACGGGCTTAAAGCTAACTATTAAATGGGTAAAGCTAACTATTGAAATGGCTTAAAATATCAAAATTTCGCGTATCATTTATACTCTATCGATTTACATTTACCTGACAATCACTTGATAGGCAGTTTAACAAGTACTTTTCAGTTAAGGCTTTAAAGTTTGTCTTCATTTCTTTTTCTTATTTATTTCTGGTCTTTTGTTTATATATTTTATTTCCTTATTTTCTTTTCACTTTCATTATTATTTCTATATTTTACACACACACACATATGTGTATACATCTACTGACAATCACTTGACAGTCAGTTTTAAATGTACCTTATTCTTTCTTTCTTTATTTTTGTCTTACGTATATCGATATAATTTATTTCTTTATTTTAATTTCATTTCCATTATTATTTTTATTTTTTCTATATACATATGTATATACATCTACTTTCCTGACAATCACTTGACAGCCAGTTTAGGACGTTGCTTTCATTTGAGGATTTAAGCTCCTCTTTCTTTTTCCCTTCTAACGTTTTCTTTTATTAGCATATTTATATATGTATTTGGCTATCAAATCCTTGACATTCAGTTTAACAAGTACTTTTCATTAACCTCTCTTTATACTTTTTCGTTAGTTAACTACTAGAGTTGTCGCATAAGTTTGATCTCTATACCTCTCTCTCTCTCTCTCTCACTTTATATAGATTTATAGCTATATAGTATACAGTCGATTGGTAATTGAATGTGTTCTATAGCGCATTCTGGCAGCGACTTGTTCCAGTTTTTCCATACATTTTATCTGCTGTTTTTGTGATCCAGTTAAAGTGAACATAATTTTTTGTTGCTTGGTAGCCGCTGGGAATGACTGAGCGAAAAGCCAGAACTGGGGGCCAGGGCTGCGGATGGGGTTGATTCTGAAATAATGGGGCTCAATGATATTAATACGTTCGCTCGTTATCAAATTGCGTTTGCATGCAGAATGGACAGAGAGAATGGACGAGAATTTTTCTCCAGCTCCGCTTCTCGCTCTCATTCAGCTCTCTTTTATTGCTTCTTTTGCTGTAGATGTTATTATTATTATTGTTATTTTTCTGCTTTGCTGGACACGGACATCGAAACGAGCGCCATATTTAAGCATCGTACGTGAGTCAGTGATTTGTGGCGCTGCCTGTCTGAATGCTCCAGTCCAACCCCCAGACCGCACTGAGCCCCCAGCGAAGCACCCACCCGAACTGTAAAAAGCCTAAACAATAAACACAGACAGCCAAAAGAGATGTATTCAACAAGAGAGAGCCAGAGAGAGAGAGAGCGAAAGAAAGAAAGAAAGAGATAGATATAGATATAGCGAACGTGAGCGGATTTTGGGAACAGCTTTTGCTGCTCAGGGGAGGGAGAAGCTCTGTAGCGAAAAGGTGACAAAATTCGAATGCAAATAAAACGACAGCGACAAAAACTTTATTTAATTTAAAAGCTAAAAATATAAAATAAATTTTCCACATTTGACTTTTACAACGACAATTTGCCCGTTGACTGTCGTAAAGCGAAGAGCCACTCAATCCCTCTCCACAGACACCTACATCAGCGGCTATAGCATTCAGCCTATGGCAACCTTTTTGCGACCCCTAAACACACACGCACACACACACACACACACACACGCACAGAGAGTCACATGTACGACCCCTAGCCCGTATAGGTGTAGATTGGCGGGCCAGAAAGAGTGCAAAGGGAGAGAATACGCCGTAAACCGTAAACCGTAACCAAAAACCGTACGCAAAGTTACGATAATCGTTTATTGAAATGCAAATTTTTTGCTGATTTTGCTGCTTTTAGAAGTCAATTTGAGCTGGCACCCCCGCCAAGAGCCCCTCCCTCCACGCACCCCTCGCCCGTGCATGTGAGAACTTTTACACTTGTGTTATGATTGTCTTTTGCTTACGCCAACAATACAATAAAAGGTCATCTATTTAACATATGCATTTGCATATTTACAACTTGCCAAGCCCCATCCCCCCTCCAAGGGGCGATGGCGTCTGAGGTGTGCGGGCCGACTGAAGGGTTCGACTCAAAGGTTTAATGCCACCAAATGGGCTGACCCTCTGATTGCTTTTGGGCCTCTGGGCGATCAGATGCATCATTAGGCAGAAACCCTTTGATTCCTCCATGTTCTTTGAGAGAGCAAATCAAAGTGCTGGCTGAAATAGTTTGAGTTATTTTATCATAAGGATGGGAATGGGTATTATCCTCTCCTTCAGCCGTCTCTCCCTTTATATAGGTACATACATATTCATCTCTTTCTCTTTCTTGCTCCCTCTTTCCAGCTGTCTCTCTCTCTCTCTCTTTCTTTGTATCTCTGACTCTCTTTATCTTTCTCTCTCTCTTTCCTTGTATCTCTGTCTCTCTTTGTCTCTCTCTCTCTCTTTGCCTCTCTCTCTTTCTTTGTATCACTGTCTCTCTCTCACTCCTTCTTTCTTTGTATCTCTGTCTTCTTTGTCTCTCTCTCTCTCTTTCTGTATCTCTGTCTCTCTTTGTCTATCTTTGTATCTCTATCTCTCTTTGTCTCTCTTTCTTTGTATCTCTGTCTATCTTTGTCTCTCCCTCTCTCTTTCTCTCTCTTTCTTTGTATCTCTGTCTCTCTTTGTCTCTCTCTCTCTTTCTCTCTCTCTCTCTTTCTCTCTCTCTCTATAGATCTCTCTCTCGCGCTTCTTCATCTCGTATCTGCCACTAATTCAGCTAATATTACACCACGATTTAGTTGTCATGGGAACCATTTGATTACCATGGATAAAGTAACTGCATTTCGGATAAATTAGTTAATGTTTTCTCACATTTTCCTCGAGCTTTTCCTCTTTGCTGTTGCTGCTGCTGCTGCTGCTAAGCTCTGGCTTAATTAACGACCGCATTTTTATCTTGAGTCGATCGATCAGAAATCAAAACTCTAAATCTCATTAATTTGACAAGCATTGCGCACAAAACACACTCACACACATACACACACACACACACAGACTGAGAGGGGCTCAAATTTCTGGGAAAGATAAATATTTTCGAGAGATACATGGTGCGTAAGAGTGTGAGAGAGAGAGGGGAGAGGGGCGATACAGATGCATAGATAGTTGCTAAATTAGAGCCGCAGCAGCCGCCAAGTTGCCAAAAGCATATCAAAATATGCCACGCCCCCCACCCGGCCACCCGGCCACCCTGCCACCCTGCCACCCTGCCACGCCGGCTAGCTGATGCAACTGTCAACTGTCAAAAGTGCAATGCAACAAGGGATTCCGGATTGTGGCTCAACTATTTACGGTGCTGCATGAAAAATCAAAACTAGATACGCCGATAAGATAAATAATTGGAATATGAAGCTGGCCCTTTCTTCCGCCGCTCCCCCTTAGCCCCTGGCCCGGCCACTGCCTCTGTTGAATAAAAATAAAATAAAAATTGACACACGACGTGTGACGTAGCTCGACGGTCGGTCGAAGGGAGGAGAACGGGAGCGGTGGCTGGTGGTTTGTGATTTGGTGCGCTGCGTGTTTAATCACAGCAAATAATTAAATGTCTATTTCGGAGGGCGTCGCAGCGACACGTGTGCAACAAGAGGCATTAGGAATTAAGACTTCATTTAAGTGCTTATCGCCAAAAACAAATCAACAAAATATGACAGCCCTCCCTCCCTGCCTCTCCCTCTCCCTCCCTCTCCCTCTCTCTCTCTCTCTCTCTCTCGCACTCTCTCACTCTCTCTCGGTCTAGATGATTGTCGATTTTGGGCAACTTGCAAGCAAATCTGTAGCACAGCAGACATATCTCCTGACCACCGTCGCCTCCCACCTGCCCAGGCACACCTGTCTACCTGTGTTACATTTACGAACTGTACTTAGCTAATAAAGTCATTATTTTAGCCCCCACCTGCGCCCAATCAAATCACTGCCACACTTCAGTGATAGCAAACAGAAGGTATTATTTCATTTGCTGCGGGGCGAAAGGGCAACAACTGAGTTAATATACGCGCCACGCAATACCCTACAGTGATGCAGCGGGCATTTCAGCACCATCAGCAATGACGACTGAATGAAGATTGAATATTTATATTGAATATCTATTTATTATATGGAGTTATTCCTCAAAATAAAGTTGCACGAAAGTTTCTAGAGATTCGTCTTATGTATTGAATCTATAGATCATTTTATTAAAATCATCTAGATATATTTATATGGGAGAGTATGTTTCAGAGTCTTTCACTTTTATAAAGCTTGAACAGCATTAAGTGTGTAGCAGCTGTCTTAGCTCTCAGAGAGTATATCTAATGTAGATCTCTTAGTATTTCGTAAACTCTTTAGTCTTTGATTTAATGTTTCCCTATAGAGGAGTTTGCGGAATATTGCTTCACATGTTCTTTTGCAGATAATGTTGCAATTAAATATATTTATGTAGATATACATAGATAATAAAGAAAGAGTTTCTTCAAAATTAGATGAGCTTAATGAGTTTACGGAGTTCCTTTTTCTACTATGGCTGCAATAGACGTGGGCAAAAACATTCGATCGAACTTTATGATAATAGAATGTCGTAACAAATGGATTTTCAGACTCTTTCCATTTCATTCTCGGATTATTATTATATTGCTGTTTCTCTCTCTCTCTCTCTCTCTCACACACTATCCCAATATCACTATCTGTTTTTCACCCACATTCTCTCCAATTCTCGCTCTCTCACTTCAACTATCTCTCTGTCTTCCAACCTTACTCTTATTCTCTCTCACCCACTCTCTCTCTCTCTCTCTCTCTCTCTCTCTCTCTTTATCTTTATTTTCTTCTCTGTCCCACTCTTTTCGTCTCACTCTAACTATCACCATTTCTATTTCTCTAAATATCTCTATATTTCTCTATCTCTATCTGTCGCTATCCCTCCCTCTCTCTAACTCTCTCTCCCTCTCTCTCTTTCTTCTAAATTTCTTTCTGTATTTCTCTCTTAATTTTTACTCTTCTCTTTCATAATGCCTTTCTATCTATCTTTCTCCTTCTTTCTGCCCCTATATCTCTCACTATATCTGTATATGTACATATATCTATCTCTATCTTTCCCTGTCACTGTCTCTATGTCTCTCTGTTAATATATTTTTCTTTATTTCTCTCTTACTTTCTAGCACTTTCTTTCTCAAAATATATTTAACTATCTATCTATCTCTTTCATTTTCTTCTAATTCTATTATATGTCTCTCTCTCCCTCTATTTCTATCATCTCTCCTGCTATCTCTCTCATTGTAATTGTAGGGTCTCCTTACGGCGTCGTATCCCCAAAGTATCCGTAGGAAAAAGAAAAAAAAAAGCGCTCCAATTCCAATTGGAAATATCAAATAATACCGATTGACAAATCAATCGGGGGCAAATAATGACATTATTTGTTGCCTGTTGGCGGGCATTACGAATACAAATATGAATATGAATGTGAATGTGAGTGTGAGTGTGAGTATTTGATATTTGATATTTGTTATTGTAATTATTATTGTGCCATGTTCTGTCGTTTAGTTGCTGCTCATATACATACTGTGGAGGGGCGAGGGGTTGCTTCATTTTATTCATCAGCAGCCGCTCCCATCCCTTTATCTATAGTTTTTTGTTCTTTTTTTGGTATACCTCCCCACCCACGCACTGCGTTATTAATTTCGTTATTTGCGCGACGTTCGTTTTATTTATTCATCAATTTTATCAGCACAAATTAAAAACAAATTAGTCGACAGTAGGTAAATAATAATAAAGTGTAATAAAAAAAAATCACAGACAACTCAAAGAGGGAGAGAGGCGGGGCTGCGGACTGGGGGTGGTGGGGTGCTTGATATGGAGCCAGCCATTGATAAGCATTCGAAACTTGATTCATTCAAATGGCAAAGCGATTACAAAGTTGTATTCATTTCGGCCTTTGTTTTGTTGTTGTTGTTGTTGTATTTGTTTTTCTTTCTGCTTTTCATTAATTGTCGATTTTTATTTTAATGCCATTTTTATTGTTTTTAATGCGCTTTTAATAATAATTGATTTCTGATCAGAGCCAAGCGATAAAAAGGCCATTTCACAAACGACAACGGCAGATGGAAATCGTTTCAAAATTAACTTTTGATAATTTTTATATACTATATGTATAATTATACATGTGTATATATTCATACATTGAAGTCATCAGATATCCTTACGTTTATTGTATGTAAACTAAAGAAAATATGTTCAGTATATATATTTTTTCTTAATTGGTATTACATTTCCAAAATTATTTCAATTGTTAAATAAGTTCTTTAATAATTTTGTCTATGGTTTTTTCTCAATTTATTTTCAAATAAACAAAAGCTAACTGTAACTCAGACTGCGTTCTTTAACTAGCTCTCAAGGATTCTATATTATTTTTTAACTTAACTATTCACGTAATCTACAATAATAACTAAGGGAAAATTATGTGAATATCTCCATCTGAAATAAACGATTCATTAAGAGCAAAATACTTTGGAATGCTCTACTCGTGTATACCCAGATTTTGGAGAGCCTAAACAAAGTCTTTATACATACATATACAATATATACAAAACATCCACATACATAAGATCAATCTCTTTACTCTCTTAAAGAACTATTGGTCTTAAGAGATTTATATAATAAATACACATAAATGAAATATAATTATACATATATTAAAATAACTGAAGATGATTAACAAATGGAATATTATGGAATTATAAGAACTTTGGAAGGCTCATGAAGGTTTCACGAACTCATAGTAGTTAGGATTATTAATTTAACAGTTTCGTATGCTCATGGAAGTTTAAGACCTATGCTCAAACACGTTCACTGATAGTTCCGGTAGTGCGCGACCTCTTTCATTCATAGAAGCTACGGTTATCGATTTGACATCAAAACAATATGAAAGACCTATGTATACCTAGATCAGGGCAGTTTGGGGGCTATGTTCAAGCACTTTCAGTAATAGTCCCGGTAGTGCCCAAACTCTCTGCTAAACTTTTCATATAATAAAATTCTACATTTGGCATATGCATGTAAATCGTGTACTCTATAAGCATTATCTATGGCTTAATCTTAAAAGAGTTGAATTCATTTGGGGTGGAGTTAACTTGGGCATCAAAACCATAAAAATGGTTGGGCTGTTCATATTACACCCGAGGTAGATGGTTTCGCATGAATTCCAATTTGCTTATATCATGCATATTTTTGATTTACTTTTAATTACGTTTATCACTCGAAGCAGGTTGGTGAGGGGGCAGCACGAGAAAAGCCTAAAGAAAATGACATTGAAACGAAAACGGAAATGAAAATGAAAATGAAAATCAAAATCAAAATGAAAATGCAAATCAAAAACAATATACATTATAATGATGATGCGCGAATAAGTTCTATAATGATAAATAAAATGAGAGGGGGCCAAATGTCAAAGTAGATTTGTGTGAAAACCAGAGAGAGAAAGAGAGAGAGAGGAAGAGGAAGAGAGTGAGTGAGAGAGGAGTGGGTGGTATGAAACTTTGCAGAGTAAACTTAATAGAAAATCAAGCGTAAGAAAATGGCGTACGATAAGCAGCCACAACAGAAGAAGAAGAAAAAGAAGACGACGAAGAAGACGAGGAGGAAGAGGAAGAGACTGCGGCAGCAGACAACAGCTAGAAGTGAAATAGAAAAACGAGAAAAACGAAACGCCCCGCAGCAAATTAAATGAAAATTTGTTTGTGTGTGGAAAAATCAAGTGAAAATTAATTGAATTGAGTTGAGTGCGGCGGCCGCTGCCCCGTTTATAGATTTTTGCTGGCCGATAAAAACGCTGACAATGAGCAAGAAGAAGACGAAACACTTTACACACAAAAGCCGAAGCAGAGGAAGCAGCAGCAGCAGCAGCAGCAGAGCGTCTATGTGTGTGTGTATTTGTGTTTGTGTTTGCCTTTTTTGCCAATCATAAGAGCGAAAGAAGTGAAAGACGGGGCGAATAGCTGGGCTGCAGCACAGCAAATGGTCAGCGAGGGCGGCAATTTGTGTGTGGGTATGCATCTGTGTATGTGTGTTTGTGTGCATAATTCATTTAAAAGGCGCAAAAGTCGCAGCTGCGCAGTGTGCAGCAGCGACAGCAGCAGCAGCACAAGCACAAGCAAGAGCAGCTACGTTAGCAGCCAGTGGGGCCGCTGCTCTGGGGCACCCAGTCCTGCTGCATATTTAAGACATTATTACATTATAATCGCATAAAACAATCAATAAAATGTCAGTTGACTGCGCCGAGCAGCGTCGTAACGGCTGGCAGCGACGCTGCCTTGCGCCTCGATTGCCCATAATCATAACGCCAGCGCAGGGCGACGTATACACAAATTTCCCAGTATTTATTTTGGCCACGCCTGTGTCTGTAGTGCTGTCTCGTTCTGGCTGCCGCGCGAACAGCAGCCGCGACGGCAACAGCAACAGCATCTAGCTGGTTGCCAGCTCTGCTCACTCACACACACGCGCATACACATAAAAGCGCCAGTCACACACACACACACACACACACACACACACACACACATATTCACTTTAAATCAATTTTTTTGGCGTTTTTCATTTCATTTTCACGACGTTCTCATCGTTGACTGTTGCGCCTCGCTCTCACTAGCTCTCTCGCTTTAACATGCGCGCACTGAGCCAGAAAAATACCATTATTGTGTTCGTGACTGTGCGAGAGTGTGTGTGCGTGTGTGTGTGTGCTTAGTGGAATGAGCAGCATGGCGAGTGGCAGAGAGCCCAATGCCTTGGCGTGTTTGTTAAGTGAAACCATTTTTCTTTATATTGCAACGGCAGCAGCGACGGCGACGACGACGACGGCAGTTGGCAGCGCTGTTACCGTCGCTGCTGCGTTCGTTTTGTTATTTCTCGCTTTGGCGCACATAAATTTGAACGTTAATGATTTTTGCTTGCAGTCGCGCATGCGACCAGCAACAACAACAACAACAATAACAACAGCTGGCCACAAGTGTTGAAAAATGCTCACGCTCGTTGTTGTTGTTGTTGTTGCTTGTTGTGTGTTGTTTGTTGCTGTTATTTGTTGTTGGTATTGCGCTGCTGCTGCTGCTGCTGCTGCTTTGCAGGTGTCGCTTGCCATCTCACTTTTTAGCATGGACACAAACCCACCAATGCCAAGCAAAGCTGCGACACTTTTTGTTGTTGTTAGTTACACACACACACACACACGCATACATATGAGGGTACGCAATTATTAAACAAATGCCACAAAACGAGCGTCGTCGTCGCCATCGTCGTCGTCGTCGTCGTCGTTTGTTGTCAACGTCGCGTCGTCTGCGGTCGCTGCCGTTTTGCCATTTTCATTTAGACGTCAACTTTGAAGCGTCGTCGCACGCCTCTGCTCCATCTCACTCTATCTCGCTCTCTCGCTCTCTTGCTCTCTTTCTCCTGCCGTCTATTGCACGCTCTCGCTATCTATCTCTCTCTCTCTCTATCGCTCTCACTCGCTCTCGCTCTGTTGTTGCTTTCCGCGTAAATCAGCGCTGCGAAGCTGTGAGCGTAATTTTAATTCGAATCAATTTGTTTGTCGCCGCCGCGGCCGCCGCACAGTGGGTCGCCGAGTCTCACAGCAGCCAAAGGACTCGACGCGAGCGTCCTTATCGTTGCGCTTGTCGTTGTGACGCGTGTGTGTGTGTGTGATGCAACAGTTGCCACCTGCCCCCCACACAAATGGATCAACTGCTCAAGCAGCTGGCAGCCGCTGCGCAGGCGCACTCCCAGCCTCCACTGCAGCGCCTGCCCCACTTCGATGGCGTGGACCCACATCCGCACCCACCGCCACATCCGCATCCACATCCGCATGCCGCCTCCGCTTTGCAGCTCTATGCAGCCGCAGCCGGCTGGGCGCCATTTCTGGCCATGAATCAGCTGAGCGGCTCCAATGCTAGCGACTCGAGCTATCCAGGCTGCCAGGCTGCGACAAGCGGCAGCGCCTCCGTGCACATGCTGCGCCACATGGCGCTGCTGCAGCGGGCGAATGCAGCCGCCACGAAGCTGCAGCAGCTCCAGGAGCAGCAGCGGGAGGAGGAGCAGCAGCGGCAGCAGCAGGAGGAGCTGGATGTGGAGGTGGCAGCAATGGAGCCAACATCACGCAACTTGATGCAAACGGAGGCCAATGAGGGTAAGTGAATCAATTGCTGTTCGCATTCGTAAACGTTTTACTGGCGCCGCTATCCCCACTGGGCTGTTGTTTATATAGTGCTATAATTAGGGAGTTCTGCTGTTCACGGTTTTCCCTTTTCGTCAGTTTTTTTCTGACTGATCTTTTAAGTGCTTTTATGTTTTTCGATTGATTGAATCTAAAGTCTTGTTCACTGATTGAGTAATATTCTTGAATGATTTCTCTTTGATGGCCTTCGTAGCCGTCTTACAGGCTGCGCTGCTCAGCTCCATACCTTGAATACTTTTGAGAATTACATATTTATCTATAATTATAATTGAAATTTTGTTATCCTTGTAACTTCCAGTAGTGTTGGCTATCTTCTACATTTTTATTCCATATGGCCTTCAGTAAGGTTTTACTGACTCGTCTGTTGACATTTTATTGATTTCTTATATTTTTCTCTTTGTTGTATGGCCTTTGTAAATGTTTTGCTGGCTGATCCACATATTCAGCAATTTACATACATACATATATATTATATACATAGTTACACAAGTATTTATCAATTTCGCATTTATGAGAAATTATAAACCATGCGCTAATTGAATTATTTCATCGTTGAGTGACTTTAAACAACGCTCCAGACCAAATTGCCAGCATTACAATAACAACAAAAACAGCAGCCAATGGCAAGTTAGCTCACACACACACACACGTACACTCACTCATACAGCTGTATGCATAAAGCACATACATACATACATATGTACATATTGTGCACGCTCATTAATTTGTACCAAGCATTTTGGCAGCGACGCCAACAACGACTGCGACGCCGACAGCTTCGCTGCGCTGGAAAGCACAAACCAGAACAACAACAACAACAACAACAACAACAGCAGCGAAATCAAAACAGCAACTGCGAAAAACGAAATCCAGTTTTGTTATTGTTGTTGGCGCCCCGGCGCGCACTTTATTCAATTTACCAATAAAATTTCAATCGCATTGCTCTTTTTAATCAATTCGCTGCGACACGCACACCAACAACAACAACAACAACAGCAACAACTATGCATAATTTGTTTGTTGTTATGCTTTTTGATCAATTTTTAATCAACAGCAAAATTTTTCGCTAGCGCCGCGACGCCTGCAGCGGCCATTTGTGACAATTTTTGTTGTTGCTTTTTCGGTCTGCGCTCTCTCTCGCTCTCTGCGCGCCAGCTCGTCTGTGTGTGTGTGTGTGTGTGTGTGTTGAGTGTGCGAGAGTGGCAGAGAAGTGCCGTTAGTGATGTTGCTGTTGTTGTTGCTGTTGCTTGTTGTGCCTAATTAAATTTGGTTGGCTATTTTGTGCGTTTTATTTTTAGCTATGCAAAAATAATTTGGCACTTGCGCGCGGCCGAGCGACTGAGAGGGAGAGAGAAAGAGGGAACTGCTTAGCTAAGCAACTGTAAGCAGAGCGAGTGAGCAGGCAAGCAGACTAGGCAATGCAAAGCGCATGAAGTTGAATGCAATTAAGCATGTGCCACGCATGTGTGTGTTGGGTGTGGGTGTGTGTGAGTGCTCAATAATTTGTAGATGAAATGGAAGATGTTTTGAGGATGTGAGAAAGTTGATTATTTAAGGAACTTCCAATGGACTCTTAATTATGATCTTATCAATGTTTATATTATGAAATGATATATTATTGAGATTGAGAAGAAAGATTTACCTGTAAGAGTTGGAAAGGCAGAAAAGCAAAGGCATGAAAACTGCATATAATATAAACTCAATATTAAGTATTGGGACTTTAGTCTAGAATTTTGTTTAGTCAATACTAAAACTAAAAACCAATTACGCACTGAATAGTCAACTTGTTCAGCTCCGATTAAGCAAACGTATCTCAACTCTCTGGCTGTTGACAAACATTCGATAAACAAGGAAATTTCTTGACGTGGGAAAGAAATGGAACTCATTAGACATGCATAAGGGCAGCTGTGCAGCAGTGTAGTACGGACAGGTGAATGCATGCCGTTGTTTTCCATTCGCTCTGCCAGTTCAATTGCCACAATGCCAAAAATTTCAGATGCGAGTCTCGAGTCCTGTCATTAGAGGCGACTGCACTGCCCATTGCTCATGTGGCAACGCCCCCGCATACATATTCAGTTATTGTTGTTGTTGTTGTCGCTGTTATTATTGTTGTTGTTTTCTTTTTGAGACGCCTCTTGAATGCGAGGCGCTGCTGTTGGATAAACGGGCCAAGTAAAGTGAAGCAGTTCGTCTCATCCTACTTGGACGGGAAATTAGCTGCCATTAGTCATTTTTATTGTTTTCGGTCGCGGCCCCGACAACAAACACAACAACAACAATGGATTAAGGAAAAACTTGGCATGGCCCAAATTGGGCAACAAACAATTTGTATTAACAATTTTTCCATTTCAGTCCGCGGTCCGTGGTCCGTGGTCCGAAGTGAAATGTCTTAATTATTTTGGGAGCTAACCGCCTCCTGCCCGACAATCCGAGAATCCGACAAGCCCAACAAACATACAATTTTCGTTTACGACATTTTAATTAAGTTTTTCGTTGGGTTTTCCCTTCTTCTCCTCCTCCTCCTCCAACTCCTCCTCCTTCTCTTCGGCTGCTTCACTTCACTTTGACCTTCTCTTCTCTCTCGCTCTGTCTCTCGCACTCTTTCTCTTGTGGAAATTGAACAAATTAATAAGAACGCCATTGGCACGCCCCGTAAAACGCCAGAGTTGCCCTATCCAGTGCTCTCTATTAGCTGCTGCTGCTCCGGCTGCTGCTGATCATCATCAGCAGTGATCATCAGTGATGAATGAATTGAGCTGATCTCCTACTGCTCATTAGCCTCGCCGACCGCGAGCGCGTCTAGTAATTGCCATCATTTCTATGGGGGCTACCTAGGCCCTAGATTAATTGAAGTGGAGCCCGAACTGGAGCTGCAGCTGGAGCTGTAACTGGAGTCGGGGGCAGAAATGAGAAGTTGCTGAGTTGCGAGTTAGTCAATTGGTTGAATGTTTCTACAAATCAAAATAAAAAGCAAACTGGCAAATGAGGATGATTCCTAAGACGAATCGAAGATACGCTTTCAGCTCATTAGAGTCTGGAAACTGAACTCGAGCCCCTTCCTTGAAATGAGTTCTTTGTTTCTTCTTTGTGCTTTAGCTTTAGCCTTATCTTATAATTTGTTCATCCTCTTTGTTTCAAGTGCTTGAAGCATCTGTAGCTGATTCTTTAAGTATATTTGAATTCCGCTTTGTGCTTTATCCTTAAACGTTACCATCAATACCTTGCTTATTTCATGCTTTAAAGTTTTCTTGACTTATGTTTGCTGTTTATACTTAAGCGTGGTTTACTGAAAACTCTATTAGATATTGCTTAGTTTACACTCAAAACATTGGCCCATTCACTTCCCGTGTACTTTGCAGTCATTTTAGTCTAAATGAAGGCGCTTCATAGAGTCCTTACACTTCCTAATCCTGTTTGTTTACCTCGCATCGCATTAGTAAACGTGTTCTCTAATCATTTACCATTTATCATGAGGAGATTTGAAAGGTATTTTCCAACTGCTAGCAACGGTTTGGTCAACCCTTTTCGTAGAGTATTTGATGGAAACCCGAAAACAAGACTGGAAGCCACGCGAAGCCATCAACATCAGCGGCTAATGCGCATTTGTGCGTTTGGTCTGATTTCCACAGTCCGCTGTCCGCTGTCCGGAGTCCGGAGTCGGCAGTCCGATTTTCCCCATAATTAATAAAACCGCTGAGCATTGAGAGACGTCATTCGTCTCGTTGGCTAATTGGTCGCTCGTCAGATGCCCAGCGAGACGATGAGCGCCGACGCTCCAAATGAGCTTTTGACGAGCGTTTTGCCTCGGGAAATGATAATTATTTAAGTGACTCTCATTTAAAGCAAGCAAAGAGCTGCCAAAAAAGATAAAAAAAAAACAACCAAACACAAAACCAAAAAAAAAAAAAAAAATCAACGAATGAAAATACTTGAAAGAAAACGGCACGAAACGAAAGGAAACGAAACGAAACGGAACAGCTGCAAATGGGGCGCCATATTATTTGCATAATTTACGAGGGCGACAACCCTGGCTGGGCCAATAAATTCACTCAATTTGTGTCCGTTCTGGCCAACAGCCAAGCAGCGCAATTTTTGGCAACGAGCCCCACAAACCCAGCCCCAGCCCTAGTCCCAGTCGCAGCCCCAAACCCTTCTTTAAAGCCGCAACTCAACCGCCTCCCACTGCGTGGGCGTGTGCTGCTATTTAGCTAATAAAAATCAAAAGGCGTTTTGTTCGCTAAACTTAAATTGAAAACACTTCAGCCAAACAACAACAACAACAACAACAGCAGCAGCAACAACAACAAGAAAAGGATAAACACTTCAAGGGGCGGATTTGGCTTAGGTAAAATAAAGCTCCAAAAAAAGTAAAAAATTTCCCTCTATCTGCCTTTGTCTGCGCGCGCGTGTGTGTGTGTGTTTGTGTGTGTGTGTGTTGCCGTTTAGTACAAAGATGGCGGCTGCAGATAATGAAATTTGCTGAAATAAAAGAAAGAAAAAAAGAGCTAAATATAACAACAAAATGTTGGGTGGGGGTAGGTTGTGGGGGTTGGGCTTAGAGTCGACTCTAGCTTTTGGTTAACTCTCTTTGTTGTGCTGCTCGTTGTTGTTGTTGGCCATTTACAGTTTTGAGGCGTTATTCTTTTTTCTGTTGCTGCCACGCCCCGACGCCCACTTTAGCAAATGGCCAATAAGTTGGCAGCCAAATTGGCCAGGCCATTCGAGATTAGCCGTTTAGCCAAGAAGTCCCCATTAAGCACGAGAGCACATTGCAAATGAATTCAGTGCCACGCCTACGCGAATTCCCCCAACGCCTCATCCCCCCCCCTGCATTTGCTGCCTCACTTGTTGTCAATTTGCATTATTCGTTTTTCATAATTTGTCAAGTGGAAACTCGAGTGGAAAAGGGTGTCTGGTTGCTTGGAAAGACTTGATTTATCTATCTCAGGAATTGGGATAGTCCATGCTCTTGGTGTTGTTGTTGCTGTTGTTGTAGTTGATATTGCTATTTAAATACCATTCATAGAGCTATGCACTGAAGTGAGATCTATGTAGATCTAGGATATTACGAGGTGTGAACTGTGTATGCATGCACAGATATGTCCTTTCTTCTATAAATGCAGCTGAGATGAGTATTCTCTCTATTGATATACTGCGTAAAAGATCTGAAGCGAGAAGCTGAATCATATTTCATAATAACTTGGGCTGTAGATTTAAAGCGATTTAGAGTTTGTTTCTTCGGTTTCCTGCTATTCAATTGCGAGAAACAACTCAATCTTAACTATGTTGTTTCTTTAACTGGCGGTAATAACGAATATTGAGATATACGTTATCTATCTTCTATATATTATATTTTATTTTTAATCTGGTATCTTGTATCTTCTCTTTCACCATATTTTTTATCATATACCAAATCTGGTATCTTCTATCTAATTTCTCTATTACATCTTCTATATTCTATAATCGATTTTTCATCTATATCATCTATATTTTATCTTCTATATTCTATCATCGATCATCCTTCTTCTATCCTTCACCTTTGCATATTCTATCTTTTATCTGTTAAGAAAAACTGACTAGAATTTTTAATCCAACCCAAATTTAGAACATTTTTAGTGCAAATCAAATCAGAATCATTATAATAATACCAATGAAAGTGTTAGGATAATAAGAAGAACTTGAGCTATTGTCAGTTATGCATATAGAAATATAATTCTACTATCAAATACTATTACTATATGAACAGAATGGAAGCATAAATATATTAAATATGATTTCAATTGATAAATAAAAGATTCTTATGTATAGCTAGGCAAATCTAAGATACATCACTCATGGCTGATGACTATTAAAACTTGGATATATAGAGAGAGCCTCCCCCTCTGCTCTCTAACCACTCAAAACCCAATACTCGGTAGAAAATTCCTTCAGTTGATATAAATACGAATTGCCAGGCCAGGAAAAGAAAAGCCGCAGACACGTAGAGTTAAGCGTTTTACCACAAAAACCAACGCCTCTTTCCCTTTTCCCCTCTTCCTTTCTTCCATTTCCTATTTCCCGCTTCCTCCTAGTCAGCCACTCAAATGTTGTGTCGTCCTTTTTTCTGGTCTGCCCGCGCACACACGTTTCGATTTTATGTTATCTCCATGGGGCTTACCAAGCGATACGCCCCGGCTCAGTCCACCCGAACCACCCGAACCACCCGAGCCACCCAGAAGCGCTGCACGGCCAACGACATGAAAATTATGTAAAACTTAAGTAAAAGATGAGCTCGTCAAGAATTATGACACCCAAGGGACGAAGATGTGTGCAAAGCGCAACAGTGAATAAAGCAAACAACGACAACAACAACAACACAAATAACTACACTGTTTAAACAACCCCAAAATAATGCCAAGAGTCAAAAGAAGAAAGGCCATGCAGGAACATCGAATACCCTATACAAATCCCAATCCCAATGAAGAAGTCTGCGTAGCGAGTGGGAAAAAATAATCTTGAGTGGGGCATAAAGAGAGGCTGAGTATCGAATGAGGCATGGAGAATAACGAGTAACGAATAGGAAGTAACGGAAAATGAGTAACGAGTAAGAATAGTGGGAAATGGGAAATGCATGAGAAGCAACGATTAAGGTGCGAATTAATTAACGAATAAAGAGAGTAACGAATAAGAAGTAGCGAGTAACGAGTAAGGAATAACGAATGCAAAATATGAGTGACAAACCAATAGTAAAGAAGCAGGAGTAGGGAAGTAACGAATATCGATGAATGAGTATGGAGCGAAGTAACAAATACAACAAAGTAACGATTAAGGGAATGCCGAAGAACTGAAACAGATACATAGGTATCTACTGACCAATAACGACGTGTAACAGGAAAACACCTACAACGAGTGATCTGAAGCGAGTCTCACGTGTCTCTACAATAAAGATATAAGAGAAATAAGTAAGGATTGACAAATAATTAGACTGCATTGAAAAGTGAGAAATAAAGAGTAACGAGTGACGAGAGAAATCAAGAATTGTGAGTGGAAATTAGAGAGCAACAACAAGGACGTAAGAAGAGAAACGCAACGTTTTCTGAGTGAAGAGTAAGCAATGAAACGAGTAGCGAGTAACGAGCAACGAGGGACCGGTAAGTACTAACGAGTAAATAGTAGGGAATGCCCATTTACTTGATGCGAGAGTGTGAACTCAGGAAGAACTCAAGGAACGACTAGCCAAGAGAAGTGCTGAGTGAAGAGCGAAGATTAATTGACTCCAACTAATAGCTGTATGACTAAGCGGTATACCTGATATGGTTGATTTTCGTACTAAGTATTAAGCTGCAGCTATGCGCTCGAGCTCAAGCAAAACGTCCCCGAGCCCCACATAAAACCCTCCGCAAACGAAAGAAGCAGCGCAAACATAAAAAGGCAGAAATCAAATCTAAACTAAAACTACATCATGAGGCATTTAAGTGGCATGCCCACACACACAAACACACACACACAGACGCATAGACGCACATACACAGAAGAGGAGAGAGCGAGAGAGCACTCTGTGCACAGCAAGCATTGCCTGTGCTTCCACCCACAGGAGGACGTTTGTTGGGCGCTCGTAAATGCCTCATGTGCGTTTATATTGAAACAGATTGCTCCACCAGCCGCTGGAGCTATCCCTGCTCCTGGCCCCCTGCGCCTTGCCAGCTCGTCCTGTCGCTCGTGCTGTGTCCTCTGCGAAATTGTTGCGGTTTGCAATTTGCTGCAAATGACACTTGTTGTGAGCACCCTCGGTGTCTCAGTGTCTCTCTGTCTCCCAGCTGTGCCTCCTGTCCTGTGGCGCGTCCTTAGCTCTTGCTGCTTGCAGCCATGTTGGCCTCTTCTACATGGCTGCCCGCTTCATGCGTGCGTGCGTGCGTGCGAAGGCGACGCATTGACTGCGACGCGCATCAACCACCGAAAGGCAGTCAGGCAGCCAGGCAGCCAGGCAGGACACACGCACCACCCCCGCAACAGCACCCCCCGCATTGCCCCTTCCCCTTCCTCATAGCCAGCAATTGGCCAAGCAACTGCCAGCCACTCCACCTCCCCCTCTTCTCCACACAGCGGCTGCTCTGCTCGAACCGCTCGACACTTTGGGGCTAATACAATTTATACACTTGGCTTGGCGTCGTTTCGGTTTGGCTCACTGCCACGCCTGGCGAATGTGGTCCGAGTCGGGAGTCCTGTGCCAGGACATGCCACAGTCAGTGGTGGAGCCAGCAGCAGCAGCAGCAGCAGCAGAGCCGGCGGCAGAGGCAAGGCGGGCCACGTTTGTCAGCCAGTTTTACGGTTGGATCAATGTTTATGCCGTTACACACAGACACACGCACACAATCACAGCGCGGCATTTATCCTTGTTACACGAAACACACACACACACACATACACACACTCACTCAGACAGTCCTTGCCACACACACACACGCATCGAGTCACAACAACAACAACAACAACATGAACTTTGGAGCTGCCTGCTCGTTGGCTTTTGGCGACGTTTGTAAATTGGAAAATTTTTGCCTTGCATATGTGTGTGTGTGTGTGTGGGTGTTGTGTGTGTGCATGTGCTGGCTGCCAACTTGCTTGCCTTGCCTTGTTGTTGTTGTTGTTGTTGTAGGCACATACATATTTCTTGTATCCATCGCCTGGCTCGTTCCGCTCGTTGAGCCCCCCACGCCGCGTCTCCGTCGCCTCCAATTGCCTTCCGCTTGCCTCGTTGTATCTAATAAACCTTAAATGAAGGCAATATTGTGGGGTTGTTTTGGGTTAATATTGAAACGATAAAATTGAATTGAGCCCTATGCCACAACACAGGCAGCAACAACAACAACAACAACAACAACAGACGTCCCTGAAAGTTTTTTGCTTGCTTTGTTTTTTTTTTTTTTTTTATTTTGTCTGAACTTTTGTTGGATTTTTGTGAGTTGTAATGACACTTTTAGCTGACTTTGTAGCCATTTTGCTAGCTATCTCTATCACTATCAGTCGCACTCTCTCTCTCTCTCTCTCACTCTTCAGCTCTTTGATTTGGTATTGAAAATGTAGTTGCTTGTCCTCGTTTGGCTGCGTGCGTTTTTTAATCAATTTTTCAAGAAAAAATATAATAATAATAATAATAACATTTTTGCCAACTTTTTCTATTTCAGCTCTCCCGATATATTCTCTCTTTCTCTCTCTCTCTCTCTCTCTCTCGCTCTCTCTCTCTCTGTGGGTGTGCGTGTGTATATAGGTATACATTAGCAATATGTGTGTGCTCTGTGACATCTGTGTATAAGGCCATATATCGTAAATTATGAATTATGTTGTGCCTTCGATTAGGAAAGATCATTTATTTTTCATATCAAAACTTGGTATACATCTACAGATATATATTCTAGGTTGACTACTTGGTAATTAAAAGTAACTGAACATCGACAGCTTTGGCCGATAAGTGTGAAAAATATGAAAAATAATAGATCTAAAGGGAAACGTCCTTTGAGAATAACTATAAGAGCAACAATTATGGTCATCTCAACAAATTTATCGAAAAAGATTTCCTATTTTTGGGTCATCGATAGAGGAGATTAACAGTTACTCAACTATTCAAATTTAAGCTGTAGGCGTACATATATCCGCCTGGCTTTTTTGGTCTTGGATGATCAAAGCGAGCATACATTCCGAATTTAAACTTTCTAGCTCTTCAGCTGATATGATATCTAGCAAACCGGAAAAGGCATTTCAAATATAGTGCACATTGAAGGTATATTAATTAAAAAATCAAAGCTGAGAATAAATGCAAGTATGAAAGCATATGGAAACATATGTATAATCAGCCTGCACCCGCTCTAGAAACCTTGGCGGAATCTAAGAATGCCGCATATCATCTTGGTCCACCATATTCTTAATACAGTGAATGAAACTGGTAGATGTAATGATGCGGATTGATGGGAAGCGCAGAATACTCATGCATAGTATTATTTGAATTTTACAAATTAAAGACTTTGATAATAAAGCTAAAGCCAAAGCTAAATGGGGTGAACGGGGTCCAAGGGATTGCGTGAGCAATAACTGCCTTGATACAAAAATAAGCTAAAGCCTTTGAATTATCCGATTCGTGAATATAAATGGGACTTGTAGGATGGATAGAAGAGTCCTAATTACTTCACTTTCATACGAATTTAAAAGCGCGCCTAGCATTTTCTGAAATATTGACGTTATACTGTTAACACAGCTGACCGCTTTGCATAACCTTCTAGCACCCAGTACACACACACATGTATGTATGTGTGCGTATATATGTGTATCTGTATGCCATTAGACATATAAATTGTTATATGAGAAATGTGTATGCATATGGCACTATCTCAATTCGAACGGACTATAACTGTAAAGCACACGTATGCATCTAGTTATAGTCCATTTAATGCACGCATACATACGTATGTAAGCGCATACACACACACACACATACCTATATACACACACACATATATAACAGAGATATGCATCGTTCATTCATTCGGCTTTTGTTTCTTCAATTTCATTTGATTATTTAGTGGCGCTTTTAGCACACGTTGCGCCTTGGTGTCTGCAATGCTTTTGCATCTGCCACCGTTTGGGGCAAGTTGTTTCGTTGATTCTGACTCAATGCGAAACAAATTTGCGTGCATGCAAAAGGTAATTCAAATGCCGACGGCATTTTATTGGCCAAAACGGAAGAGCGTGTTGTTGCTGTTGTTGTTGTTGTTGTTGCCGCTGTTGCTGAGGCAGTGGCTGTTACGTTTTTTTTTATTAATTGAAAAGTTAATTAAAGGTGATAAAAATTATACATGCCACCGATTTTCGCGCTGCAGGCGTTCGCCAGCGACAACAGCAGCAGCAACAGCAGCAACAGCAACAGCAACAACAACAACTACAACCGTGAACAAGTCAGCTAAAACAAAAAGAAGGAAAAACACGTTTCAATTACATACACATACATACATACATACATATATGTGTATGTGTATGTGCATGCATGTATGCATATTTAATGCTCAATAAAAACCTTTGATGCTCTTCTTAAACATGTATACATATGTACACACACACACACACACATATATTTATATATATATATATAGTAGTATATATGCATGTAACTCTTATAGATTCGAATATGCCTCCGCGTTTTATCAATTTTAAATACAGGCTCTGCTTTACGCACAGCAAGTTACCAAAGCAGAGCGCTTTCCGTTTGGCTCTCTCTCTCTCTCTGCCGCTCTCGCTCTCTCTCTCTCTCTTACAGCGGACGCGTCACAGTCGCCGTCGCAGTCGGCGTGCGACGTCGCCATAGTTTCGTGCTAAAAGCAGAGAGCGTAGGGGCGTGCGGGCGAGCAAGTGGGCGGCAAGTGTGCTAGTGCGAGCGAGATAGCGCACGTGTGCAGCTTGGCAAGTTAATTAAATCCTCATGTATTAATCACGGCACCTACCATCATCGGACGGCCGCAGTCGCTGCCGACAACGCCGCCGCCTCTGCCTCTGCCACTGCCTCTGCCTCGGTGTCTGTGTCTGTGTCAGTCTCTGCCTTTGCTGCTACACCATCATGACGCTCTATTAATCGCCATCGCCACAAACAAACTCATCCTGGCGCGCCTCTCTTTTGCTCTCTCTTCAGACGTCGACGTCGCTGCCCGTGCAGCGCTTTGCATCGTCTCCTTCGCCCCCTTCCATTCGCTGGAACTGAAGCTCGAGTCTCAGTTTCGGTTTCAGTCTCTGCGCTTGCGTGATTCTGATGGCAAATTAATTCCTTGGTAATTTGTTTTGATGTGATGTGCGACTTGAAATTGATTGAGATTGTGTTGTTGTTGCCGCTGCTGCTCTGGCTCGGGCCAATAACAAAGGCAACAACAACAACGGCAGCTGAGAATTTATTAAAGCAGCAGCAGAAATCAATTTTTATGCTCAGCTTTATTTCTGCGCTCTGCTTTCCGCTTTGAATTTGTTTGCTGTTGTTGTTGTTGCTTTTTGATTTTTGGCGGCCCTGTTCACCTCTGCTGTTGCTCTTGTTGTTGTTGTTGTTGTTGCTGTTGTTGGGCTTAGGCATAAATCATAAGCCATAACCCAGACGCACACAAGCACACACAAGTTTCAATTAATAAACTATTGTCTATATTAATAGATTTCTTGTTGGCCATAAATTTAATTTGTTTGCCCAATTAATTTTAATCATATCTGCATGTGTGTGAAAGCAAATGAGCTTTGATTGGTTTTTGGTGAAATGGTAAGCGCTCAGATGAGGCAGTTCATTGGAACATTGCAAAAACAAAGTTATAAAGAAATTAATTAAAAAGCTATTTTGAATTTGAGCTAGTTCATTTGAGCTAGTTTTCTGACGACATGCAGTTGAGTAATCAGTTCATTTGAACAACTATGAGTGTTAATTTGATAAATTAAAAATTGATGTAGATATAATCATAATACCCAATAATATAATATGCAAATTAGTTTATTTCCTATCTAGTTCTTAGTGCCTCAGTTCATTTGAACTAGTTCATATATAATCAAAAAATGTCTACGAAAATAACCACAAGTAAGTTTTCTAACTTACACTAAATGGGGCATCAATTTGAACTAGTTCAATTCAACGGATTCTATTCAAAACGAAAACATTACAAATAGGTATATTCCGAATTTCTGAGACACCGTGCAGTAACAAACTGAGTCGGATTAAGTGAAGCTCAGTTGATTTGAACAATGGCCACGTTACTAGTTCATTTCAGTCCTTTACTGATTTTTTTCTGTTTTCCATATATAGTACATGCATATACACACAGTATTTGTTTTTATTGATTCCTTGGGATTCGATTTACCTAACGATCCAATCAAATGCATCCACCCACTTAAATTGCATATTTGCCTAAGCATCGCATTTGCATTGCACCTGCAGCTGTTGTTCCTTCAATCCAAACAACACTCACACACACACACTGGCACACAGATACAGCTTGAGATTCGGCTCCGTTGGCTCCAAAGTACACGCCCACTCGTGCTGGACGTCGTTCGTAATCAAATTAAGTAAATTACAAGCTCTCAAATGTGCAAGACTCGTGTTTTACCTGGCTAATAACTGCCGAAAAGGAAAAGTTCCATATACCAGTTGCACCAACACGAATCACCCTCTCCCTCTGGCCCTCTGCCTCTATCCCCACCCCACGTCTTTGCGATAAGCTGGCAGACTCGAACCTGAACGGCAAAACGGATCGTGCGATCAGTGAAAGGAGGGAACCAACACGGACAAAGCACAGCAACAACAAACAAGAAAAACAACAACAACAACAACAACAGGAAAACATTGCCACAACTTAAGAACTCAATTTGAAGCTTTAGTTCGCCATCTCTCTCCAGCAGCAGCGCTCTCGCTCTCACTCGCACTCGCCACGCTGCGCCGGCCGAGCATCTGTCGTGCGCTGGCTGATCTTTGCCGCGCTTCCTTTCTAAATTGATTTTGAAAACAAAATGATCGTAAATTTTGATCGCCTTTGCAGCCTCTGCAAATTACTGAGCTTTTGCTCCGAAACTGAATCCGGACCCGCCCTGATCATCAGTTGTTGTTGTTGTTGTTGTTGTTGTTGTTGTTAATGTTTTGTTGGTGTGCCTTGGCTTTTATGGGCCTTGATTGAGTTGTCATATTTTATTACCGAAAATTTTAGACAACGCCACAACGACTTTGACTCGCAACCGCATCGAAACGTTTCATTTGCCGTGGCGAATTGGGATCGAGGCGACGCGTCGCAGAGACAGAGACAGAGACGCTGACGTCGGACTGCGGCGCTGACTGCGCTGTTGGCGTACATACGCTTAACACCTGTGTTCGCCTTGCAGTCGGCCAGCCGATGCATGTGTGTCTGTGTGTGTCTTTATGTGAGTGCATGTGTGTGATATTCAGGTGATAATATGCCCGCCATTTTCGTAATGGAAAGTAATTATTGTTTGCGGCAACGAATTACAGTAATCGTCATAAAATGTTTCCCCATGACTGCCTACAGCAAACCAGGCGAGGGAACGCCAACCAACAACCGGGCAACTGCCCAACACCAAGACCCAACAATCAGCGGCACTAAACAGCAACAACAAGACCAACAACAGCAACAACAACAACAACAACAACATGAACAACAAGAGCAACGTGAAACAGCCGCTACGGCAGCAGTTGTCCGCTGTGCCCTGCTATAATCAAGGGAAATAACATTTTCAAGCAGCGTTAAAACTAACATTAATTATGTCCGAAACGAACAAAACGATCAGCGAGAGCCGAAGAGGCGAAAACGGATAGCACGAAAGCAAACCAAATTGGGCGAAGCTTTCAAAGAGAGCCAGTGTGAACGTGAGCGTGAGAGCGCGAGAGAGTGCGAAAATGGGCAATCAGAAATGAGAGCGTGCATTGGCTGTTGTTGCTATTGTTGAAGAGAAAGACGTTGGCGCCCCCTGTTGCATAAATCGAGCAGATAGTGTAACGAATGCCGAATACTGCCCAAGCACACACGCAAATGGCAGTAAAATGAAGAAATTGAAAAAAGTCAATGTGCAGCAGCTGAAGATGGACGGCAGCAGCGGCTGAGGCAGCAGCTGAGGCAGAGGCAGCATACGAAACATTGCTCCAGAGTTACGCCCCAGACGAGCAGACGCGCAGGCGCAGCACCGATGCGGCTGCAGGCGGGCAGCAACAATGTTGGAATCGGTACTGGACTGGATGCAGTGGCAGCGACGCCAACGCCTAACGAGCGAGCGATTGAGCGAGTGAGCGCGAAAATGCCCAAAAGAGAGCGAGCGAGCGAGCGACGTTAATAAGAAATTAATGTCTTGATCATTTTCGATCGTTATGTAAATCAATCAGGCAAATTATAGCTCAGGGGCTTGCCACAATAATTAGACCCTATTCGTAATGCAGCCGCAACAGCAACGCAGCCAAAGCGAGAGCGAGAGCGAGAGAGAGAACGGGAGAGCGAGATGGCGTATGAACGCCCGATAGTCATGGCGTGCAGACGACTCAAAACGCAGACGCTGACGCGCCCCTCGAAAGCAGAATGCGAAAAAAAGATATAGGAAAGGAAAGGCGAAGAAGAGAAGAGAGCAGAGTAGAGTAAAGGAGAAGAGGAAACATTTTTGCTGGCATGCAACGCCTTGATGTCTTCTTCTCAAGCTCGAGCTCGAGCTGGAGCTGGAGCCGACGTCTTCATTAAAACAACAAAACATTTATGCGCCGCTTTGGCATGTCGATGTCGATGTCCAGGTCGATCGCAGGCAGCGATCGCTAGTTTCTTTCGTTCGCTTGAGAGCTTTTCGTCAAGAGTCCAGCTACAGGCATCCAGCTTCAGCTCTGGCTCTGGCTCTGGCCCTGGCTCTGGACTCTGGCAACGTAACAAGATGCGTAAAAATTATTGATTTTCCTTGACTTGATTGTTGTTGGCTATCAAAATTTAATCATAACATGCAACACGAGACCAGCGAGCGACAGACAGGGAGAGAGCAAGGGAGCGAGAGAGAGAGAGGGAGGGAGAAAGGGGGGCAAGGAGAGGGGGACTGGCAACATGTTGCCAAGTTAACCACTTGAATTTTCAATTTTGCATCGCAGCAGCAGCAGCAGCAGCGGCAGCGGCAGCAGCAAGTAATTTGCTGCGTTGACGTGCCTGGCGTGGCAGATGAGCAATGACCCAGCACACGAGCACAGCAACATGGGGCAGGCACTGTAGCTCGTCGTGTCGATCAATTCATTTTAATGCAAACAACTCATATAAATTCATGTGCAACTTGGCAGCAGCAGCAGCAGCAGACGCTGTGCCCGTTCGGGCCTCGACGCCAGATCGACAGATCGGTCGATTGAAGAGTGAAGTGGCCTCAATGCGAGGATCTCCACTTATGTGCCCCACTCGCCCGCTAGCCCCAGCTGGCTCTGCTCTGTATCCACTCGGGTCAGTCACTCAGTTGGCCTGGGCTCCTCTCCCCAATTACCGGCGTGGCAAGTGCAAAGAAATTCATTAATTTAAGTGCCACACATTTGTTGCCCACTGTGCGGCTGCACCCCCGGCCCGGCCTCTCTCTATCTCCGTCTCTGCCATGCATGGGCTTAGGAAATGGGTGTGTAAACGCAATGCAAATGTAATGGCAACATCATCTTAACCAGGCCAATTACACGAATGCCATCGATTACCTCAGAGCTCGTGATACAGAGCAGAGTGACGCGTCCAAATTCAATTTTGAGCTGAATGCAAATTTCAGAGACGAGTGATACGACTGTGAAACATTTAAGAAACAGCTAAATACAAGAAATGAGCAAAAACTTCAAAGGAAAAATAAAGAAATCAAGACTGAAAGAGGACGAAGGCGAGGAAAAGGGCGAGACTATGAGAAAGGAGAGAAACAGAGAGTGATAGAATGAAAAGAAAAAGACGTACAAAAATAAAGATATACAGACGGAGAGAGAGAGAGAGAGAGAGAAAAGAAAAAGGGAATGGACACAGAGAGATATAAAATGGCAGAGAAAAAGACATAGCGAGGCCGAGCGAAGAGAAAGAAATTCGGAGAAATAGAAATGAGAAAGTGGGAGAGACATGCATTTAAATAGAAGAGAGACGCGTATAATGAATGAGAATATAGAGAGAAGCCTTACAAAAAGGGAGAAGGAATTTGTGAGAAATAGAAACGATTATTGATAGAAAACTGAGAGAGAGAGGGAGAGAGAGATAGATAGGGAGAGAAAGAGGAAGAGGGAGAAGGAGAGGGAGGGAGAGGGAAAGAGGCAATTAGAGACAAAGAGAAAGAGAGAAAACTGTAGAGAGAAAAAGAGGTGAACGTACATATATGAAGACTGGGCGAGAGACGGAGAAAGAGAGAGAGGGAGAGAGAGAGAGAGAGAGAGTGATAAATATTGGAAAATATGTTAACCAGATAGGAGGATACAAATAAGCAGAGGCATAGAGAGAGAGAATGCATAGAGAGATAAATAGAGAGATAGAGAGGAAAAACAAAATGGAAGAAAAAGACATAACGGAATTGAATAAAACAGAGGCATTTTGTCAAATAAGTATTTCAGATGATATTTATCTGCCATAAGCTAGAATTGAGAAAATCTAAATAATCCAAAAATAATATAAAGTAAATAAATATATAATAATATTCTCTTGATTAGTCAAATCAATAAGAAAATTCAATTTTGATGTCAAAAATCTTTGAGGGAAAGTAAAAATGGATTTTTGATTACTTATCTAAACGCTTTTTCCTTTTCACCTACTCTGCTGATCCACATTATATATAACAAAAGAAATAAAAGCTTGAATTCAAGTGCTTGTTGTAGTCCCGACATCCTAGTCTAGTCTATTCGATATCTCCAAGTCTCTAAGATGTGTTCGATTGGAGATGCTAACTGGATAATTGTATAGCAAATCGGAGGATTCTTTCGTATGGATGTTGGCTGTTCACATGTAGTCAAATGCTTTAGCCGATTCCGGGATTCTCACGTCTCGAGATTCTCATGGGGCACGCTCGGAGCGTTTAGCGTGCGGCGTGCAACAATTTAACACACTCCAAAGTTAGAGACGGTGCTGTGGATGCTCGAACAATTCATCAAAGTGGCAGAGCAACAAAAACCAGCAGCTAAACGACTTTGACAGCCACTGAAAACTCAGCCAAAGCAAAGGGGTTACACACACAAAAAAAAAAAAAAAAGAAACAAAAAAACATTAGGAAAATCAAATAGAGAATCCCGTTAACAGGGACGCGTGGCCTGATTCAGTAGTTTGTTTTTTTTTTTTTTCCGGGATGCTGAGCGAGGGTCGCATAATTAGCAGCCCTAATGAAAGGTGTGTGTGTGCGTGTGCGTGCGTGCGTGCGTGTGAACTACAATTTGTGCGTGCTTATATACAGTTTATTTATTTGTATTTTTTGTATAGTCAACTGTGACTCTAACTACATTTGACTCTCGTTTTTTCTAGTTTTTTTCTCCACTTTTTTCAATCTTTTTTTCTGTGAGCAAAAGGCAAAAAGTGATGCAAAACAAATCAAATCATGTGACAAGCTTCTAATGAACCTCAAAAGGTGCCACGACCCGTTCAAGCGGTGTCTGCCCGCCCAGCGTCTGGCATTTGTGTGGCCTATAAATGCTAATGAGGCCTCGTTTTATGCCCGTTGTTTTTTTTTTTTTTTTTTTTTTTTTTTTTAAAGCATTTTTTTGTTGTTGCTGGAAGTTAATTTTTTTTATAGATTTTTATGGCGAGTTTTTGGGTAATTCTTTGCGGGTCGTTCGGCTTTTTGTGGGCGACGCAGCAGATTCGCAGGCACGGGCCCTGGGCACTGGGCTCGCAGATTTGATTCGCCCCTGGGCAGCCCCACCCCCCCGGAGGCGGGTAGTTTTGCCCGCTCAGCGTTATGGTCACGAGCCTTGCTCTATTTTCCCCCTAGGGTACACACTCCCTCTCCCTCTCTCTCTCTCTGAGTGTGTGTGTCTCTCTCTGTCTCTTTGGCTGTTTGTCGCTGCATTTTGTTCCACTTGAGTTTGTTTGCTTAACGACCTTTGAAATTAGGCAAAGCTAAGGGGCAATAGGCGTTAGATGGACCCAATGCAGCAGCCCGTAGATTAGACGCTGTCCGCAGAGTCTGACAAAGCGACAACGACAACAACAACAACAACAACAACAACAATAACAATTTATACTATTTATATGCAAATTTACAAGCGCCTCGCAACTGTGCACCATTTGCTGGCCTAATTAAAATAGGGCTAACATTTTTAATTAGGCCAAAATGTGAAGTGAGCAGAGACAGCCGAACGGATAGACGGGCGCACGGGCAGACTGGCGGACAGACAAAACGAAATGTGCACGCATGAAAACACATTCATAATAAGGGGGGCACAAAAGGGACGATCATTGAATTGGGGAATGAAAATCTTGTTGGGCTCAAGCCCTGGCGATAAGTGAAATCCTATTCAATATTCACATCGGAAAGGCTACTGAAGAAGATGAGAGGATTTCGTGATAGGCAAGTTGTTCCTTTAATGAATGAGCGCAGGACTTACGCAAACCAAACAGGTGAGCAGGCAGTGCATATAGCGACTTCCCGAATCGGTGCTACGGTTCTATTATAAAGCAGCCTTTGCTGACGAGAACTACATATTTCAATCTATCGCCTCACTTACCGGATGGCTGCAAAATTGTTCGCCACATGAACTGAACTGTTCCATTAGATGTTCTATGGATAAACCCAAATGAATGTTGGCTGAAGCCGACAACGATGATCTAAAGCGAGCCCAAGTTCGAACAAATTGTGCGAGGAACCTTCGAGTCGGACTCTACCGACCGCAGAATACTGCAAGATATAGATTTTTACGATTAGCCACAGCCTTAATTGGTATAGTGCATATATGTACATGTATATAGTTTTTTGTAAATCTGTAGAGGACTGTTTCTTACTCTGAAACTATAAAAGATATAGGTTTATCCAAGCGTAGACTTATCCGCATTATCTTTCATCTCGGTTGGTCAAAGTGAGTATATGCTTAAAATTTCAAGCCTCTGGCACTTTGAATAGTAGCATTAGTGAGTGAGGTTATATACGAACAGATGGACGAAAGGGCAGCAAGACGGCCTTTACAAATAAGCAGTATACTCATTTTGCTTTCGTGAATGAGTATAATGATAATTGAAACCGTCGAGTGGAGCAATAAAATATTTTTTCTGCTTTAGGTGTACCAATGATTATAATATGTAATATTATATGTGGATATTGCTAGTCGAACTCAAGAACATCTTGAATCACCTAATATCCGTCCGCATTATAACAACGATGAGCGAAGGTCATTAGAGCTAGATCGGTGCAATTAAACATCAAGTTGAGTGAGAGAGAGAGCTCTACGATTAGATGCCCTATGGCAGATCAGATCAGATCAGAGGGATGGATAGTTGTCCCTTCGACCTGATCGAGCATATATGTTTACTCTATATGAACTGGCACAGCATCCCCCAGCATCTGAGTGTCTGAGTAATCTGAAATTAAATGAAATATTCCTTGAAGCTTCTGTAACTCTTTCTCCAGAGAGTTTCCCATAAGGAGCTCGCTCTGTAGCCTTTGTTGTTGCTCTGCTGCGCTGCCTGATTGTTTCACTAACTGATTTGGTAGCTGTCATAATTTTTGTGCTCTTATCAAAGTGCTCGTCCATTATCTGATTTATAACCAGCCCTGTTTCCATCGCCTCCGACACGCCCACTCCCAAGCAGAGGCATGGCTGGGCCACAGTTTGCTATCGATTTGAGTTAATGTATGAAGGCGCCTTGTAGCAAATTAGGGGCATGGACCCCAAGCACAACTATGCCTCAACTGAAACTGCGAGGGAGAAGGAGAGAGGGAAAGACGGAGAGAGAGACAGCGAGTGTGAGTGAGGGAGAGGGAGAGGGAGAGAGCGCGCTCGAACAAAGTCAGAAAGTCAACAGAAACCATAATTCAGATAATTTTATTTATAACACCCTTGAGGAATTATATTTTATTTACTCTTTCAAGTGTGATGATGAGGCCGCTGAGCCAAGAGCCGAGAGACCCATACGAATGGACAAGCGATACCAAGGACCTGTACCCGCTCTCACTCTCTCCCCTCTCCCCTCTCACCACTTACCCATCCCATCATTGTGTGTGTGTGTTTGTGTTTGTATCTATGAAGTCTCTGGGTCCTTTGTTGTGTCAATCGAGGGTTGGAACGGGCCTCGAGACACTCCTTCGATTTGGTAGCAGATGTGTTTATAAATTGTTGAAATCTGTGTGCATTTTAACATATGAATATCACGTAGTGCCAGCTCAGGCCACGAGGGGGGAGGCTGAGGCTGTTTCCCTCATTGTTTTGCTTTTGGGGTCGGCCGCATCATTGCCATCATTACGTGGAGCTATCGAATATGCGCATCAAAATGTGAATTCGTTTGTTTTTAGTTTTCATCTAGCACTATCTCTCCCTCTCTCTCTCTCTCTCACTGTCTGTCTCTCTCTTTTGTATAGTCCTACTTGTGAATTGTTAAGTGATCTCGGCCCTACCCCACCATACATAGCTCTAATTGGTTAGCCAGCAAATTCTGCAATTAAATTTCACTTAAAACTGCAACTAAACACAGGCTTTGCCTTTGGCCACGAAGGAGGCGGCCGGGACGATTTGGGGCGAACGAATTGGGTTCGCGCTACATGTAATTTACTTCCGCAGCGGCGCTTTAAACATATCCGAGGCACCAGGCCCAAGCAACACCCACCACTTCCTAATTGTGAAAACCAATTTGCGCTGCTATAAATTAGAAAGACAAACGACGGCAACGGCAACGGCTCCGACAACAACATTGCCAAATGCAATGCGGCCGTCCGAGTCAGGGGCTAAGAATGTTGGCCAGGGAGGCGGGGAGGCGGGGAGAGGTCTACGAGCCAACACTCGGGGCCTGACTGCCAATTGGGGGCAGGGACAACTATGGCTGGCTGCCCGAGGGCTGGGCGGGTGTGTGGGCATGGAGCGACCATCCAGCCGGCAGAGCCATGCCACGCCCACTGGCGTTGCCGGCTGGTTCCTGTGTTCCCGTGTTCCCGTGTTCCTCTGTGCGGTTAGCCGTTAGCATATCTTGGAAATTTGCATAAATAGACTTTAATTGTTTGCAATTATAATACGAGCCTAGCGAAATGCATAGACAGCCAAAGAGCCCAAACGCAAAGAGCGCCCCACCCCCCCCCTCTCTCTCTCTCTCTTTCTCTTTCCGTCTCACTCTGGCTCTATAGATCCATGTGTTGTCTCCCTCTGCCCCTGCCTCCCACCACGCCCACGCGCTTGTCAGTTAATTATGCTCGCTTGTTGGCAGCAGCTCCATTTGCCGTTTGCGATTCGCGGCTCGCGATTTGCGATTGCGATTGCGATTTACCATTAGCGATTTGCGTTTAGAGCTGAGCGCCTAATGCCAACGACTTATCGACTTTTGCAGTCTCCTCCGCCTCCGCCTCCGCCTCTGCCTCTGCCTCCGCCTCCGCCCACGATGATGAGACGGCCAGCGAGAGCAGCGCAGCAGCCGCCGCCAACCGTCGACGGAGCCGCACGAATTTCAACACCTGGCAGCTGGAGGAGCTGGAGCGGGCCTTTCTCAGCAGCCACTATCCGGACGTGTTTATGCGCGAGGCGCTGGCCATGCGGCTGGATCTGAAGGAGGGACGCATAGCGGTAAGTGCAAAAAGCAACAACAAAATCGAAGCTTTATCGATAAAAATCGATACTAATGAGTAAGTACATCTAGTGTAATGTATGCAATGAGTGCCTATAAATTTAATCGAGTAACAATACATTATTTTCAACTCTGATTCTTATCGATAACATCCATCCATGTAACCTTTTACAAATATATAGCGCTATCACAGAGCAACTCTACTTTCTCAGTTATACTCAATATAAATTGTAAAATAAATCAATCATTAGGAAATAGACAATGCTGAACAATCGATAACTTATTAGATGGGGGTATACTTTTAATTGGTATGATTTAATGCTCATTAAGCTGATAACAAATAGGATTTTGACAACAACTATGACAACATAGTCTCAGTAGCTTATCGATAACAAGCAATACGTTTCCCAGTTCTATTTACCTCAATGTTTTAGTTTTGTTATCGAATAGGTTATCGTTTTGGTGTAACCCACACAGTATATCTATATTTATATATAATGCAATATTTTTAAATTAAAATTATAAATTATTGCCCAAGCTATCTGTTCCATGTAATCGATTAATATATCGTTATCTACATATATTTTTTAAGTTTTACCTTATTAAATCAAAACATTCAAATTAATTGGTGAAGTATGCTTGCCAACAACATTGCCGTTAATCGATTAGTATCGATTTAGTCTATTCGATAAATATATTGATGTGTGTGATTTTGAGTTATTCCATAATACCAACTGAACAAATGCATATATATATATATATATTTATATATATATATATATATATATATATATATATATATATATATATATATATATATATATATATATATATTTGATTTTGCTATACAATTCTCATCGATATTCTTTGTTATTTCTAATTGATCAATGTATCGATATCTTTGCATTGCTCATTTTACGGTGCTGTCTAAATGATATCAAGCTATGAATTTCGTAAATCCACGATTCCGATAAGGTTGGCATTCCACTGGCATCGATATGCCGCAATCGATCAATATATCGATATCGATGTACTCTGTACTCTCTCCACAATACCAGCGGAACCAACTCATGCATTCAATTTCATGATTCTGTATTCCAATGAAACCGTCATCGATAATCCCATTTTTCGGATCTGGTATTGGTATTTGGCATCTAGCTCGATCGCACCTGATTGCAGCGGCATTTGCGTGCACTCGCTGGGTAAAACAATTTGACTGCAACTGCAACTCAATTACTCAATAAAACCAATTACCCGACTATTTTTATTCATTATAATTCAGTTTGTTTCATTTCGAATTGCGTTTCGTGCCGCTCGCTGCTGTTGGAATGATTTCAATTGCATTGCCCAAAGAGTTGACGCTGTCGATGACGATGACGATGACGACGGCGACGGCGACGTCGACGGCGATGCCATGGACGGTGCTGTTGCCATTGCCGAGTTGCATGTCAGGCGTGTGATTATCGTCGTCGGTTTCTTGGGCTGGGACATTATTCTATGTCTGCGTCTACGCTTTAGCCAGAAATTGTTTCTTGACATGACATATCAATTTGTCAATGCGAACAAGACGAGACAAGACTGCGACAGACAGTCGAACAGTCGTACAGACGGACAGACGGACAGATAGACAGACAGTGGGACGAACAGTTGGACAGGTGAGCCAGCTGGCTGATGGGCGGTGCGATTCGACTTGGTTTTGGTTCAGGTTGAGGTTTGGGCGCTCGTTAAAGCGCAGGCAACGTGAGCATCGCATGCAGCTACTCAAAAACAATTTGCTGCACATTAAAAAATGCACAATGCATGCAAATGACTTCAAATTGAAGTGACACACTCGCACACACACACACACTCGCACACAGAGAGAGACATTCGAACGCCCACTCGAAATGCGTTCGCGTTGCGCTTGAGTCGCTCCCCAAACTGCCCCCAATTAGAGACGCCATTTTGTTTACGACCCGCCGTCTAACCCCGTGCATAGCGAAGCTGAAACCGAAACTGAAACTGAACCTGAGAATAATATAACTAAATTACGATAACGACTTTATAATAATAATATTCATTATTATTGCTATCGCTCTGCCACTCAGCAGATGCGAACTCATCAATTGTTTGCCAATTGCGAAAGGAGGGGATATTTAGTACTCCACCTACCATTGGCAGCACGTACTCATTGTTGGCCTCATCATCATGATTATTGTTTATATTAATATAATTGTACAACTCTAGAGATTCGTATAGTATGGACTATTATCGA
Organism: Drosophila mulleri; assembly: GCA_035047565.1. Classification (NCBI taxonomy): domain Eukaryota; kingdom Metazoa; phylum Arthropoda; class Insecta; order Diptera; family Drosophilidae; genus Drosophila; species Drosophila mulleri. The sequence goes on along the minus strand of JAWNPK010000065.1, from coordinate 49,010 downwards.
CTCTATATATACATATGTGTATGCATTCTACTCCATATAATCTACATATTTTGCTTTTAAGCTGTGCAATAAGCTGAGCTTAAATGATTACGTAATCATGACTTAGCCCAGTCCCTCGCTTCATTTATCCCGCTATTATGCCCTGTGTGGGGTAATCTGTCGATTTGAAAGATCTCTTCATAAGATTTCCGACAGATCTAAAATGGAATTACCATTTATACTATAAGTATATACATATATGCATATATTTTGAAACATTGAAATATTTACGCATGGATTTACTCGGCTTATGAACTTTTTTCTCAACACCCTCAGTAGACGCGTGGCACTTATGCTATTGTATGTAGCTTGCTCCAGGGTTCTTTACCAAAGAGGACTCAACTGTTTAGACCGTGAAGGAGTATTATGCAGTCGGTAGCAGCCGACTGAATCAGTCTTATTTGTTATGTACATATGTATATACATATAAGTAACACTTTTACTTTGAGCTTCTGGCTGAAAATGTTGAAGAATGCTTGCACCTTCTGTCCGAATCTATTCTATCTGATTCTATTATTATTTGGCCTTCATTCAAAGAGCTCAAAGAACTGTTTCCAGATGCCCAGAACTCAAAGAACGCAAAGAAATATATGAAAATAAACATCTTTAATATGAATATAAGCTATGGAGTTATGCGTATCAAAACATTTCTATCTAATAATGTGACATGCTCTAACTAGATATTCGTGCGAATAAGAGAAGGCTCAGTACTTCCTTGATAAGGCTAGACTCTAAGTGCCCTAGCCTAGCTTAAGCTGTAGCTAATGTGGTCCAAGGCCATCCTTTGATTTCATATGTCTCTCATTTCTGTTGCAGGTGTGGTTCCAGAACCGGCGCGCCAAGTGGCGCAAGAAGGAGCACACGAAGAAGGGTCCTGGGCGGCCGGCGCACAATGCCCAGCCGCAGAGCTGCAGCGGAGCGCCGATCCCACTGCAGGAGCTGCGTGCCAGGGAGCGGTAAGTGAACGGAACTGCGGAGCAACAGTCGCCCCCATAACTGATCCCAATCCTCTCGAGCAGCGCGCAGCGCAACAAGCGCATAGCCAAGGCGATCGAGCGGCAGGCGCGCAAGCTGCGCCTCAAGGGGCTCGAGGTGAACGTGGAGCAGCTGCGCGCCGACTATCTGGCGGCGCACCAGCAGCAGGCCAGCGACATGGAGCTGCAGCAGGAGCTGGAGCGAGGGGAGCAGCTGGACGATGAGCTGGCCATCGATGTGGTGGGCGGCGACAGCTTGGACAATTGCAACCAAAGAGGCTGCCCGGACGACAGCTGCGACAGCAGCCCTGTGATAAAACTGGAGCCACTGGAGCCACCGATACCACTGGAGCCACCGAGTCTGACCGCGCTGCCCGAGCAGCCGCCGCTGCAGCAGAAGCCGCAGTACAACTCATCCTTCAGCATCGAGTCGCTGCTGGGCACATAGCACGCGTCCCAGCCAAACTGATTGCAGCACAAAACATTTATTTTTTATACATCAATTTTTTTGTTTAGCTCTAGGAATACCCAATAGGCGTGCAGAACGAGGGGTGTAATGAAGTTGTGCAAATATATATGTACATGTGTATGCATTGAGAGGGCTAGAATCCTATTCAATTGCATGCAGACGTCGGGTATGTTAGCTTAAGGTACGTGTATGTTGGTAATATTACAGGGTATACTGATCGAAAACGAATCGAACTAAATAAATTGACAACTGAATTCCAGTATTATTCGAACTACGGCGCAAATGTTTTCTTTAATCTGTATAGTCGTTGGCTGGGCTGGCCTAAATATTCAATTTACAGGGTATTCATGTGGTACATTGACTTAGAAAGCATTCACTTGGCTATACTATAGTGAATTTCTTTTATAATTTCCAAATTACATTTCTCTCTGACTTTTGACTTTTGCTTGAAGAGGGTTACGGATTGGAACGGAATGGGAATGGGAATGGGAATGGGCACAGGAACGGGCTAGCGAATGCGAATGCGAATGCGAATTTGAGTATGCATTTTAATTTCCAGCAAAGTGCCCGGCGGCTGCGTGTGTTGCTGTGGTGCAGTGGTGCAGCGGTGCGAGCTCAGCGAGCAGCAGGCGGAGGCAGTGCATCCATCAAGTTCACACGCAGCACGCAATGGACCTGGACCGCAAGATCAGCCCGAAGCTGGCTCAGCTCCAACAACCATGGGTCTACTTGTGCAACTATTGAAAACTGAATTCGATAACTATCGACAATTAACATATTACCTTTTACAGTTCGTTAAATACAAATATAATATAATATGGATTGATATAAAACATAAGATGAGCTAGGACCGACATATCGATAACAATGGTGATTATTCTCGCAAAGAAATGCTAGTCGGTCGATAACGATTATTGGTCGAAGCAAAAGCATATATACTAGGAATGTATGACAACTGACTATTGGCATGACTTGAATTGTATTTGGAAGGAAGCTATCAATGTTATCGATATTATTGATGCAATAGCGTGTTGATTCGATTAATTAACTCCTATTTTGCTGTAGCTAACAAATCGAAAATACATAACATTGATAGCGATAGTCATGGCCTAGCATGTGACTGCCATCGATTAATCGATCGATTATTCGAGTATTTGCCTGAAGTGAAACACAGGTAATTCTCATAGAAACTAATGCAAGAGTTACTCTATATTATTCTATAATGATATAGCACATCAGATATACTTAAGTAATGCAATTGCTTGCTTATCGATAGTTTGTCAATGAGTGAATCGCTATTGTTATCGATAGATCTATTTAAAATCGGGTGATTGTTATAACTATCGATTTGCGATCGTGAGTGCCTGACGTCGCTGGCAGAACAAGTAGTTGTCATTAATAATTAATGAGATCGAGTTTGGGGTGTTGCCTGGTCGCAGGTCTCAGGTCTCAGGTGCCAGATCCCAGGTCCCAGGTCGTCAAGTGCTCAGGTGTTAGGGGCGAGCAACCCACAACACGTGCGTGGCAAGCAACAATGAATTGGATTTTCGCTGCCGCACAAACGAATTTCGGCCATTGTATCTGGAGAGCAGCAACTGTATCTGAAAGATACTTTCAGCTGAACGCATCATCAGGCAGTCGCAGCAGCAGCAGCAGCAGCAGCAACAGCAACAGCAACAGCAACATCATCGTCTCGAGAACTGCGGCCTGCATAGCCGTGAGGCAATTTACGAAATGCAACGCGTCCGGATTCGGGACACCGTTGCGACTGCCAACAGCCAACAGGCAACAGTCGACTGCCGACTGCCGACTGCTGACTGCTGACTGCCGACTGCTGACTGCCAGGGGTCGGGGTCGGGGCATACAAATGTAATACACACATCAGGCAAATAAATTAGAAGGCAACTCCTTTGGCAGAAGCGTCAGGAGCGCCGCGCCCCCGTCCAGTTCGCTTGCCTCGTTCGCAGTCGTACAAAATGGAGCCAGCGCGCTGCGGCGAGTAATGCCGACAATCCGTCATGCAGGTGTGAATGATTCATTAATTTCTCGCCTTCATACGAATTTTCAGTTAACATGCAAGCGGAACCAAAACGAGCCGCCGCAAAAGAGTTACGCAGCCAGCGACGTCGACAGCGACAGCGACAGCGACAGCGACTGCAACTGCGACGCATGCCTGCCAGCCACAGAGGCAGATCCCAAGTCGCGAGTCCCAATTTGAGACTCCCAATCCCAGTTTCAGTCTCAGTCTCAGTCTCACTCCAAGTCCCAGGCGCAGTCGCAGTCCCAGCCTCTGCCTCAGCCTCAGCCTCAGCTTCAGCTTAACGTCTTCATTACGCACGGCCAACGTTTCCGCTCCGCTCCGTTTGCCGCTGCCAGTTGCCAATTTCGTTTTGCATTTTCAATTTCGTGGCATTTCCTTCGAGCAGGCAGCAACAGCGGGTGGGCATGCCCCCTTGGCCCCAGCTCCTGCCCCTGCCCCTACTCTTGCTCCTGCCTCTATCCAGCTCCACCGAGCCTGAGTCGAGCTGCACCGCTGTGCGTTAATTACCTGATGAGCCCAAGGATCAAATGCCAATTTACACCTTTTCGGCTCTGTTTATGCTTTTTTTTTTTTTTTTTTGTAAATTCATTCATTAATTATTATCTTCTTTTTTTCTTTAATTAATTCGAAGCCGAATTAAATCTATTTTCAGTGTGCGGCTTATTAGCCAATTTACAGTTTTAATGCTCATCAATAAAGCCATTAAATAGCGCATAAAATATGAATTTGAATATGAATACACTCACATGGGTAAATGAACAAATTGTTTACCAGATATGCTGGATTATGAATGCTCAGAAATATATATATGAATATATTGTATGTTAGAATATATAAATATATTTGCAAATATATTTATATAAAAGTTAATGAATGTCATGAGTACATGAATATATTCACGAATACTTTTGAAATATGAAAAAGTCATTGAATATTTTTATTTATGTTTTATAATAAGTTGTATTCATGTTAGTTTACATATACATATATAGATATGTATGTAGCCTAGGTTTTCGGATCGGGTGGAAGAAATACATAAACAGATTCTATCATGAATTACTCAAGAATTTTAGTGCATATATTCAGGAGTGTATGAGAATATGTACATATATGCGCAGATACCACTTAATTGACCAGGCGAAGGCTATATTTATAATATCATGAGTGTATGAGTGCGGTATGAATCTAAAATAAACATACAAAGAAACAACTTTAAGATGATACATTTGCATTCGTGAATATACTCATAAATAGACTATTGAGTGCTTGTGAATATACCAAAGAGTATGCACTAATATATGTAACCTTCCATAACTCGCTATCCGTGAATACATTGTGAATGTGCTCATATTTTAATATGCTCACATTTATAGAGTGTGACAGAGAGAGAGAGAGAGAGAAACGAGATAATTTGGAAAAAAAAAAGAAATAAAGTCAGTTTGTGAAACACCCATGAATAATAATACTCAGCAACAATAGATAAGCCCAATAAATACACTCAATGCTAAGCAAGCATTCATTTAGCTGCATTTGAATGCATTTGTTTGATTCACTTACTGCTGCATTTCGAGGCATTCATTGGGCCATTCCGTCAGCCAGTTATTCACACTTCTATTCACACATTTCGCCTGCCAATTCGCTGTTCACACGGAATCCTCCAGCTGAGCCCCACTCCCCATGCCCAAGCCAATCCGATTGGAGTCCAAGCGCTTCTTTGGCTCGTAAAATGCGCTGAATGATTTTTGGCTGCTGCTTGGCTGCTGCTGCAACCTGTTGTTGTTGTTGTTGTTGTTGCCGCTGCTGCTGCAGCTTAAAACAACAACAATTCATGTTTTTTATTACACCTACTTTGCGGCTTGAGCCGAGCTGCGTCTCGGCACAAAAATGAAGGCGTTAACCAACTTTAATACATTTATTTGGGCCACAAAACCAAAATAAACAACTGCGCAGTCAGCAATGGGGCAGAGCGCGACTTGCAGATACCCTATACCAACAGTTGTTGTTCGTTTATATTATGATTCCATATAAATTGTTGTCCGCTTGACAAGAATGGAAACCATAAGGCGAAAAAGTAAAAACAACAGCATTGGAGATTTTGAATGTCGAATAAGTTATATGAGTGATAATTGCGATTTTAATAGCCAAAATAATTTGAGATAATTGTTTGAAAGAAGAATGCTCTCAGCTGCCTTTGCTGGAGGAAGAACACTGTCTTGGAAATACATATACTTTATGTATATATGTATGTAAATTTATATTTGTTTAATATCACAGGAAATGAACAAAAACTCAAATAACGCTGCAAATGCTGTTATCTAAAAAGTAAAAATAAAAGTAAAACCTTTTTAAAATTTTCATATTTGCATTGAATCATTATCAGAGCTTTGCTTGGGCTCTGCGACTTAACTTGAGTAGCACACGCCGGTCAACCAAGCGGCGTCGGTGGTGTAATGGTCAGCATAGTTGCCTTCCAAGCAGTTGATCCGGGTTCGATTCCCGGCCGACGCACAGTTAATTTTTTATTTTTAATATTTCTATATTTTATAATTAAGCTAAAATTAATGTGCATTTAAAATAATAAATAAATAAATAATTAAAATAAATAAATAAAAAAATAAAATAAGTATACAAATAAATAAATATTCATATAATATATTATTTTTTCCTATTTTATTATTATTATTATTTTATTTATTATAATATGAATTATATAATTATATTTAGTTTATTAAAAAATTACTATAATATAAAGTTTTCTAATTTTTGTATATTCATACATATATAATACATATATTTTGTTTTTTTATACATTATTATTATTATTTTTGTATATTATTATAAACATATTTCAGTATTTATATATAATATATATTCTTGGCAGATTTTATCGTCTAAGAATAGAGCTCAGACAATTATTAAAGCATTGAAGAATAAATGAAATTACAAAAATAATAAATAATAATACAAACTGGAATTTGATTATCTAGGCAGGGTATAGAAATTCGATCAGCTAGACGTGGGTGCAGAGTGAGCGGCGCAGGCGCAGTTGAGGTTGCCATATCTGTCCAAAGTAATAATTATGTTGCACGTTGTTATCCTAATTTACGTGCCAGGGCTGCCCCGACCCAGACCCAGACCCAGAGCCATACCCTGAGCCAGAGCCAGAGCCAGAGCCAGAGCCAGAGCCAGGTCCAGTTCATAGCCATTCTGCACTGAACCTCATTTGTGGCCTCGCTTCTGAGGCTTGACGACAACGGAGCATGGCCTGTGCCTCACTCAGCCGCTGCCGCTGTCGCTGTCGCTGCCTGCCCTCTGCTGCATGGCCCCAGGCGCTGCGCAGCTCCTCAGCCTCAGCGTCAGCCTCAGCCTCATCCTCGTCGCGGCGCATTTCACTGGAAAAAGTATTAAGCAGAAAGCGAGATACTGAAAATTGATTTCTCACCTTCGTGCACGTTATGACCGGGCGGCTGTCCAGCTGTCCAGCTGTCTGATCCTCTGCTGCTCTCGCTGCGCGCCCTGCCCCCTCCCCCTCAGCCAGCCCAGCACTCACTCAGACATTGGCCTGCTTTATAATTAATTAATATATCCATATATATAAATATATATAAATATGCAAGTATATATGTATGCATATGTATGTATGTATGTATATTATGTGTGTTTCTGTTTAGGTATTTCGCTGGCTCAGCTCGGCTCTCGAGTCGTCGTGATGCGCGATGGCAACTATTTCAATAAAGCTCACGCCCCCAAGTGCCATGCCCAGTTCGGAACGTAGCCCAGAATCCAGCCTAGACAGCGTGGCTCTGTGGAGCTCCTCCCCGTTGCCCTGGCCCTCTGTGCATAGCTGTGCCAGCTTAATCGTAAATAAAAATTTTATCTGTAAATTTATTGCATCATCGGAAAACTTTTCAATTCTCCAGGCAGACAGACGAACGGGCAGACGCACGGACGGAGAGATAGACGTTTAGACATTTGGACGTAGAGCCCCTTTAAGCACCTGTTGCTCAATGGAAAATTTATTTGGCATTTATTTTCTTAGGACCATTTGTCGTGGCTTTTAATTTGCTTTCAAAACGCGGCTTAGCTTTTCATTTCGAATGATTTTCCTTTTGCCCTCCCCCTTTGCTCCAACTCCGACTCCAACTCGAACACGAACTTCAGCAGCTCTCGAAGTCGCCTGACTTTCTCAGCTATCTTGTCACCTGTCAATTTGAATCATTTCTGGGATAGTACGGAATATATCTTTATATATATAACACACATTTAGATATGCTAACATATATGCAATTTTTCTGTATTTGAATAACATGTAAATACGACATTTTCTTATTTCCCCTTCAATTTCTGTATATAATAAGAATACATGTTTTGATAGAATTGTTTTCAATTTCTTTATCTCAATAAATATTCTATACATATACATATATATATATATATGTATATGTATATACCGTCGAGTTCCGCTGATTCGAAATTTTACACGGAAATTCCAACTATCGAGAAAGAACTTTGTTCAAACGGATAGAATTTTTTCGATTTATCGCGATCTTCGGTTTAGCGGGGTACAAATTATCGAGACTTCTGTTTATATTTGTTTTCAAAATCATTTTACCATATTCGAACCATATATTTAAGAGCATATTTTTTTGTTCCACTTTTTTCTTGGTTCATTTTGATCAGAGAAAAATGAGTGTTACGCATTTAAAAAAATTGAGGCTCAAAAGATTTCCCAAGAAGAGAGAGGAAAAAAAAGGATAAACTTTTATTTGTAATTTTTTATTAAAATATTATTTTAAATTATTAAAATTGATGTTTACTATAAAAATCAAAAATAAGAGTTGTAGCTCAACTTTTGTTATAAAAATTGAAAATAAAAATTGAATTGAAATATCTCTGGAAGTAAAGGAGCTAGATCGTATATCGGCTTATATATATGATCTACGCATTACTACCTCTCAGATGATATTTAATATGTATGTAAGTGTGTACATGTGTATGTACATACGTATATATAATTATCTGCTTAGGCACTTGCTCAGACCTCCTATTCAGCGGGAAATGCGTAGGCGCTAATATTTTCGCATGCCACCAATTGCGCGCACGCTTTTTGACCTCGATTGTCAACATGGAAAATGGAAAAATTAGTTTTCATAATAAAAATCAAAAATAAGAGTTATGATTTGATTTTTATATAAAAATTGTTCTGTAATAATTATTTTTGATTTTTATCAAAAACAATTCTTATTTTTTAATATTTTGCTAAGAAACTTATAATCGTTACGGTCCCTGATTTTGATCTATCTATTTCCAGCTTTAGCTCGTGTCTTTTCTATCGCATAATATCTTCATCCAATCTTCTTCATGCAGCCTCTAGATCTTGATAGAGCATTGAGCTGTTGCTGCAGCCTTTGCTTGGGTCGTAGACATTTTAACTATTATTTATACTATTATATTATGCATATTATACACACTATATATAAGTCGTGGCTTGTTTTCATCTCTATTGTTGGCTTGTCAATAGAGTTAACGTGCAGCATCTCCCCTCTCCCGTCTCCCGTCTCCCCTCACCCGTTCCCAATTCATCGTCTTCTTTTTGTTGTTTTTTAAATGTGCTTGGCGTATAAAAATTTGTATCATATGATTTTTATAGACTTCAAATCGATTTTTTTACGATCGTTGCGCTGGTTTTTATGCGCTCGCCGCTGCTGCTGCTGTCGCTGTTGCTGCTGCGGCTGCTGTTGCTGCTGGTTTATGTGACAGCTGACAGCGGGACGGCTCCAAGTCAGTGACTCAAGGGGGGTGCGGCGGAGCTGCAATTATGTAATTAGGTGTTAAGGCAAACAATACGCGTGGAGATTCAAATATTTGTCAGCTGAATGTGCGTGCGTGCGTGTGTGTGAGTGTGAACCGTTAGACGGGAACTGTTGGCCTTATCGCAGCGCTGGCATCGAGCTTGGCCAAGAGCGCGCCATATGTTGGCCCCAATTCAAGAAGAAGCAGAACAGGCAGGCAAACGAAAAATAAGTTAAGGGCAAAGCCAATATCCGGCCCAAAGTCTGATCGCTGCTGCTGCTGCTGCTGCTGCTGCTGCTGCATGCCACCTGTTGCATGCTTTTCTATGCGCGGGCAGAATATTTTTTATATGCTTTTTGCTCTTCAAAACTTAATGTCTTTATTTTTTGCGCATTTTTTTCTTTTTATTTTTTTTTTAAATTATTTTTGCGGCAGGGTTGAGCCCGAAGCGTCATCGTTGCTGATTAATAAAGCGAGTCGGCGGCAACAGCTGCTGTGGCAGCAGCAGCAGCAACAGCCTGGCCAATTTGTGTGCTCGCATCCAGAGAAAGAAAGCGAGAGGGGGAGAGAGTGTAAGAGAGACGGAGAGAGTCAACAGTATGTAGTTTTTAGATGTTAATTTTATTTTTATTAACTTAGAACTAGAGCTTAATCGCTATGCACTAACAACTAGAGCGATATTTACAAGTGTGCCACGCCTACTGCAGCTACCCCCTCCCCAGGCGGACGCTCACGCCTTGTGGAGCGCATTGGCAAAGGGCGCCGCCGTGGCCGTGTGCAGTCGGTGGAACCGGCAGGCTGTGCGGCAGCCGCGACTGCAGAAGATGCGATCCGCGCACATGGATCTGGCCAGGCTCCACTCGGCGATGACCAGGACGCGGCAGTAGTCGTGGCACATGTAGCAATCCGGCCGGGTGTAGCACAGCGAGGGCGATACGTCCGTTTGATGGTAGCAGCGCTGCCTGCACTGCCAGATGCGCAGCTGCTGCGCCAGTGGCAGAGGATCCGTGGAGGCGACCAGCACGAGCTGCCCAAGCAGCGCCATGATACAGACGATGGTTGCGTTTGGGAGTGTGGAAGAGGACGAGGACGAGCACGACATGGCTTGACTGTCTGACGTTGCCTTGGCTTCTAAATGTGTTTGGCCATCGCCCGGCTGGTTTTATATGTCAATGGTGCCAGGCCGTTAGGCCGTTCATTCAACAATTGGGCGGAAAGTCCCAGGCTGCAACACTACCTGGTTGCGCGACGGCTACCTGTGCATCCGGCCAGGTAATGGACAACACATGTGCGCAATGACGCCGTGATGCCGCCGCACTGAGCCACATTTAATGAATGGCCCACAGAGCTGGAAATCCCTTGGAATTTCAGCTCATTGAATCGGCGGCGAGATTTTATGGCTCGCTTAACTGTTACCTGTTCGCTGTTCAGTCTGCTCTGGCCACACGCTGTGGCTCGGGTCACCCAGTTTTGGTGACAGTTTTTATTGTTGCGTAATGCGCACCCAACACATAAACGGCTAATCCTTTGTTTCTCTGACGACGATCATAAAAGTGGTACACGTGCCGGCATCTATGGCTCGTGGTGTGGCTTCCACATAATCAAGAGCTGTAGATGACGCCACCAATAAATCAATTTACAACTGCGCAACAGTGACTGGCTTACAGCAGATGGCGCCAAAAATTCACCAAAGTTGCATACACTTGTTCAGTTGTAGATGCGCCGATTCCCACATACCTTGGCATTGCATACTCTTAGGCATACGTTAATATCAAGGCAGTTAAATGGTTACGTTCTTTTCATGGTAGATGGCGCTGTATATACTGGTTTTTAGTTTATGTAGGCTGCACCTGTGCTCCGCGCATTAAGTGCAGCTTAGACTACCTTACAATAGATGGCGCCAGCAATTCAATTGAGACAATGGTCTTGACGAAAATAATGTGAAAATAACATAGATCATAATACAGCCAGAGGCACATCTCGTTGTTATTAAACTTTATAGTTGTTTATAATATAATTGACAATTATGAAGCTGAATTCCTTCTCCGAGCATTCATAGTAAAATCTCCCCAACAGCTCGTTAGCTGCATCGATCTGCTCTAATCCATGTAGAAAAGTAAATACACACTATCGAAATTTGTCTAACTTTGGTTATATTTTTATTCGTTAACTTAACTTGTTCTTCATTTCTCAGCGTCCAGTTTTCTGCTCTCTTCTTTCATATTCTTTGCTCATATCATTTTAATATTAGTTTTACAATCTTCTGCTGTTGCCGCCGCTGCAGCAACAGTTGCGTTTTCCTTTACATCAGTTGGTTTAAACATAGCTTGAGAAAATATTTATATGTTATTATGTATATATATATATATCTTTATGTATATACATATATATCTTTTTATATATATGCATTCACACATACATGTGTGTTTATGTGTATAATATATATTTTAAACATGTAGCATAATTTATGTAGCATAGCAATAATAAAAAAAAAATTGGCTCAAAAAAAATTTTCGTAAACAAATATATATCTTATGATAATAAAAACACGACGACAACGGCGGCCCAACTTGTGTATGTATGTCCATGTGTGTGTGTTTGTTGGGATTGTAGCTACTCTACATGCAACCACCACCCACTTGCCGCTGCTGTCGCTCCTGCTTCCGCCTGCTCCTCTGCTCCAACCGTTCGTTCACTGTGGCTTCTGGTTCTTTGGTGCTTACTGCTGCTGCTGCTGCTGTTGCTGCTGTTGTTGCTGCTGCTGCTGCGTCTCATAGCGCTGACGCAGCGCTGTCAGCGCACTCAGCAGCCGACTGTTGGCGGCATCGAGAGCCGCGATCTGCTGCCCTTGCTCCTCGATGACGCGCTGCTTGTGCGACAAGGCGAGCGACATCTTTAGCTGCTCGCGCCGCAGCTCCTCCTCCATGGTGATAAGCCTGCAAAGAGTTTGCCTAATATTAGTTGGCCGGCTGGTGCGAACGAGCTGCTAAACACACTAACCTGTCGATGATGCTGCGCATGGTGGACTCCGACTGCAGGCTCAGGTTGCTGACGCCGTTGCCCCCGCTGCCGCCGCCTCCTCCGCCCGGCCGCTGTAGGGCGAACAGCTCATCGCTGGAGTCGCGCAGCTCCGCCTCGTCGCGGTCCAGCGTGTGACACAGCGTATCCAGCGTCTTCTGCAGCATCTGAATCTCGCCGTTCTGATCGTAGCCCCGGCTCAAGCCCGAGGAGTCCGACACCGAGACCGAGACGCCAGGGCCGCCGCTGAGGCCGCTGTTGGCGTTGCTGCGCAGCTGGCGACGTCGCTTCCCCTCCTGCAGCTGTGCGCAGTGACCTGTGGAAGCAAGCAAAAGCAATTGTAGTTCATGTCAAATCTACCAGGCACTTTACAAGCATCTCTTCTCTTTTATACAATATGCATCGCGCCGACTGTGACTGAAACGTAACACAAATCAACAATATATCTTGATGAAACTCATCTTCATTGTAAATCTTGTCATGATTATTATCTACTTATGTGCCTCCTCTCATCTGCTTAGCCTATTTTTCTTCTGAATAACTCAATAAAATTGCGCTGCATATCTTTAAGTTAACATTTGACACAAGGCTTATCCACTTTGTAAAATTGTAGTAGATATATGTAAGCACTGCACTAGTGAATAGATGATCCATTCAAGTGAGGTCGACCTTATCCCCATGATAAAAGCTCCTTGCATCTACATATATATATCTCCTTCTACTCCTCGGGCTAATTGTAGATCCATATCATTATACTAGTATCTCATCTTTCTAGTAAGCCTAATTAGCTACATACAATTTAAGTCCTCTGATAATCAGTTACATTTATCCTCATGATGATCTTCCTGGCAAGTTTCCACCTCAACTGCAAACTGTGTCTCACTCTACTTCTGCTCTATTCCCGCCTTTCGATTGCTTCTCAACTCACCCTCCGTATCGGTGCTGCTGTCGGAGAGCGTTCGCGCCGAGTCGAGGCTGAGCCGGCGCTGGGCGACGGCCGTAGAGGATGTCGCCGTGCTGCTGGCTCCGCCGCCGCTGCTGGTGTATTGCTTGTGATCCTGCTGCAGCTGCTGTTGCTGTTGATGCTGCTGCTGCTGCTGCTGGTGTTGCTGGTGGGGATGGTGATGGTAGTGCTGCTGCAATTGTTGCTGCTGTTGCTGGTGCGTGGACATGGCATAAGACACGCCCAGGCCACTGGCGCTGTCGTAGACATCCTCGCGCTTGAGCGGCCCATTGAGACGGCCGTAGGCGTGGTTCGGCTTGCTCGAGTTGGAATTGGAGTTGGAGGAGCTGCTGCCGCCGCTGAGCGAGCGCTGCGCCTCCAATTTGCTGGCCACATTGGCGCCGGCAGCCGCTGCCGCCGCATAGCTGTAGTGATTGTCCGTGGACAGCTGCTCGTCCGAGGAGCTGGGCGTCAAAGTGGCCGCATCCAAGGTGCCGCCGCTGTTCAAGAAGGCGGCCCGTGCCGCCACCAGTCCAGCGCCCATCAGCTTCACACGGCCGCCAAAGGGCGTCGTCTGCTGCTGCTGCTGCGGCGTGGGCGGCCCGCGCGCTGATGCGGTGGGCGCGGTGCTCTGCAGCTGGTAGGAGGGATTCTTGAAGGCCAGCGGAGCGCCCAGCTTGTGCGACGACTGCTGCTGGGGCTGCTGTGGCTGCTGCGGCTGCAGCTGGCCCTCGACTGGACTGGAGGACTGTGCGGGGGAGGGATTCGTGGAGATGCTCTGGTAGCCGGAGCTGCAGTGGCTGCTCTTCGCTGACAGCTGCTGCTTGTTGTGGGCGTGGCCATGGGCATGGGCATGACTGCCGCTGGGCTGCGGCTCCACAATCACATCCTGCTCCTCGGCGTACTTGAACAGGTCGTCCAGATCCTCCAGATTCTTGGGCATATTCGAGTTGGGATTGAGCGGCGCACGCCCATAGCTGTGAGGGGCCGAGTGGTCGGGTATGCCCAGGTTCAGGTTCAGATTGTGACGATTGATGCGCGTGCCGCGCGGTGCCGCAGCGGCGCCCGCCTTCAGCAGTGGCGTGGGCGACTTGCGCACGAAGGCGCTGCTCGTGTCCAGGCCAGAGATCTGGATGAATTCGCCGTGCATATCATCATAGCTGCCACTCTGATTGCTATTGCTGCCATTGCCATTGCCGTTGCCGTTGCCGTTGTTGTTGTTGTTGTTGTTGCGGGGCAAGGTACGCGCCCGGGAGCTGCCACCCGTGGAGCTGTCGTAGTCGCCATTGCCATTGCTGTTGCCATTGTGATTGACCACGTACTGATAGGTCTGGCCCAGCCGCTCCATGCGCTCCAAGCGCTCCATGGTGCTGGCAGCACTCGTCTGCGGAGCCGGCGGGCAGTGCTGATTGAGATGCTGGGCGGGATGCTGCTGGTGCTGGTGCTGATGCAGCAGATTGCTGCTGCTGCCGTTCAGCGAGGAGGACGCCATCGAGCTCTGCGACTGGGCGTGCTGCAGCACCGGACTGTTCATGTAGCCGGAGCCAGCACCTGCCCCTCCTCCTCCTCCTCCTCCTGCTGGGCCAGCAATGGAGCTCTGCGAGTTGGATAGCAGCTGATGCGACTGCTGCTGCTCCAGTTGCTGCTGCTGCTGCTGTTGCTGCTGCTGCAGACGCACATTCACCGTGGGATCATTGTAGCGGAATATGTTCTTCTCCAATGCGCTGGGCGTCAGCACGCCCCGCATGATGCCGCGCTCCGCGGGCAGCGGCTTGCTGACCACCGCATGCTGCGGCTGAGCCAATTGCTGCTGCTGCTGCTGTTGGAGCTGCTGGTGCTGTTGCTGCTGGTGCTGCTGCTGCTGCAGCGAGCTGCTCGAGCTGCTGGGCACCATGCCAGAGCCAGCAGTGGCATCCGGCTGGCGGTTCTCCTGGTTCTCGCTGGCAATGCTGTGCGTGGACATGACCGTGGGCAGATAGCCGGAGGCCAGGGCGTGGCCCGCGGAAAGCTCCTTGGCACGGCTGATGTCGTCCAGTATGTGCTGCAGAGGATCGAGCTCGTGCTGGCGCGCCTCCGGCAGCTTGGCCAGACTCTCGCTGAGCAGGCTGTGCAGGATGGAGAGCTGCTTGCCCTGGTCGATGTAGCCCGCCCAGTCGAGTATGGAGTCGGGCGTGGCGTGGTCGGGCCGCGTCGAGATGTACTCCAAGAACTGCTGCATGCGCCCCGCCTCCTGCTCGAGAAAGTCGTTGAGGAACTCCATGAAGTTCTCCTTGCCCTGGAAGCGCGTGAAGTTGGCCAGCGTCTGCAGCGTCTTGGCCACCAGCGTCAAGTTGCGTGTGGCGCGCGCCGACGGCAGCTCGCTGGTGATGTTGAACAGCGACGGCGAGAGGATCGCCGGGCAGAGGAAGCGCAGGAATATGCTGGCCGAGATCAGGTTGTCAGCCATGTCCTGGCGGCCCAGCTGCTGCAGTCGCTCCCGGAAGGTCGCGAAGCAGGCGCGCAGCTGGGGCGGAAAATGCTTGTGCGACTCGTAAATGCATTGCCAGGCACTGCGCACGGCGGTGCGCAGCGCCGCCTGCTGCCGCTGCAGCGAGCCGGACGAGGAGCCGCTCGTCTTGGTGGGGTCCACCTCGCAGTCGCGATCGGACTGGATGAGCTCGTTGATGGGCGCCGACAGCGTGTCCTGCAGGTACTGCTCGCCCGTCAGCTTCAGAAACGCCTCCATGCTCTTGGTGGCCAGCGAGTTGCCGCGGAAGGTCAGCCGCTGGTCGCCCACGCGCAGCAGATCGAGGGCCACGACGTCGGTGAGGAAGGCGCCGGCCAGGCCCTGCGCGTGCATCAGCAGCACGAGCGCCTGCCCAATGTCCTCCTTGGCCTTGACCCCGATCACCGGCTCGAGCGTCTCGCAGACGCGCTTGTAGTTCTCCTTGAGGTAGGCCAGGAAATTGCCATAGACATTGATGGGCAGGATGTCGGTGCTCTGGAAGCGGCACTTGATGCGCAGCGTCGGCTGCAGCTCCCGCTCCTTGTCCTTGCCCATGCCGCCGCGGCCGAGGCTGTCGCCGGCCTTGTCGCTCAGTATGGGATACCAGTCCTCGCAGTAGGGCCGCGAGGTCACCTCGTGCACGGGTATCTTCACGGAGCCCACGAACTGGTACTTGTCGCGCTTCTTCTTCTTGTCAACCTCGCGAAACACATTCACCGTGATCACGTTGATCTCGGGTATGTCGGGGAAGTCAAAGTATTCGCCCCAGAACAGCAGATCCGTCTGCAGCTTGACGCTCGTCCGGCCGTACAGCGTCTTGTCCAGCTGCAGCTCGCAGAAGTATTTCTTCTTCGCCGGCAGATTCTTTGCCTCGTACACCCACAGCTTCAGCGAGTTGTCCATGCGGCGTGTGTGCTCCGCATTCGGGGCGATCGACTTGCGCAGCGAGTAGATCCACAGGTCTCGCTCCTGCCGCGACCCACACGAGTAGTAGCGCTCGCCGCGCGGACCGCCGCGCACCTGGAAGCAGTGCCGGCGCCCCAGCACCGACTGATGCACGGGCGCAACGCCCACAGCGCCGCTGCACGACAAATCTGTAGCGAGAAGAGCGAAATAACGAGTGAGCTGGGCATCTATAAATTAACGGGCGAGTTCAATGGGAAACGAGTCAGTTTCAAGAGTAGCGAATAGACTCAATGAATGAGCAAGTAGAAGTGAGAACAGGTTCTTCGATTAACGAGTTAGCTTTAAGAGCAACGAGTAGTTGCATTGAACGAAGTAAAAGGAATTGAGAAATGTAACGAGTAACGAGTAAGTTTGGCAAATAACGAACAAGCTGGAGCAAAGTAAGCAATGAATTACACAAACTGACGAGTAGCGAGACAGTCTGAACTGCAACTGCAACGAGTAATCAAAGTTAATGAATGCATGCAATGCGTTCTGATTTACAAGTCAGGCATTGGTTATTCGAGTATCGAATGAATTGAAATTCGAAATTTGCCAATTGGCGAGAAATTGTAAAAGTAACGAGTAAGATTTTTTAAAGCACAAGTTAATTTAGAGTGAAACGTAGTAGCAATTCGAAATTTGCCAATTGACGAGATATTGTAAAAGTAACGAGTAAGATTTTTTAAAGCACAAGTTAATTTAGAGTGAAACGTAGTAGCTTCGTGCAGATGATAGAATTCATAAAGTTAGCTCGCAGTCGACTGAGTATTTCAAGTGTAACATATTTATGTAACAAGTCTTCGAAGCAGCGAGTAACAGCAATCGAGTCAAAGTCGCAATTGATGTAACGAAAAGTTCTCAATGATCACGACTAATAGAGTTAATCGAAATAGCCAAAGCCTAGTTGAGGGAACAGATATTGCTGATGGAGCACTTACCAATGGTGGACATGACGGCATGACTGGAGAGCAGGCTCTCGTGAGAGCGCGAGCCGCGCAGACCACCCGACCCGCGCTTGGTGCGCTCCAATTTGGTGACAGACTTTGTACGCTTGAGAGGATTCGATCTGTGAAGGGGCAGAGAGCAGCGACGTTAGTAACTCATGATTAGCTCAACGGCTGCACACCTACCTCTTCGAGAAGAAATTGGTAAAGCGCGAGGTGGCATTATGCTCCGTCTGATGCTGTTTGTTGCCCAGAATGGGTGTTGTGGGCGCCGAGCCGCGTCGACAGGCCTTCTCATATGAAGTATCTGGAAGTGGATCAAGAGGATGAAAGAGTTTCGATTAGTTTGAGGAATTGTTATATGTAATCAATGAAATTCAAATCAAAGTCGATTGCCCGAACGGATATCGCTAGGTTTGCTTAAACGATAGTTATCGATTAACGATAAATATTATTTTGAAAGTGAAAGCCGAAATCAAATTTGAGTAAAACAAATCTGAACCAAGTTTGAATTTCTCTTTTCAACTTGAATATTCGATATCCTGTACATATCGATAATTTAGATAAAGATACAATGATTCCTCCACACATATATGCCATTTATTGCACTTTAGCTAGAGTTCCATGCAGTAACCCAAGTCATTTATCGATGAAAGGTGATCGATAATTAAATTATATGCAGAAATTAGCATTTCAATGAATATTTTACAATTTAATGCAACTTGAATTCAGCTATTGTATTTCTGATGTTCATTGTTTAATTATTTATAAGGGTTTCGATGTGTTTATTTTTTAATAATTCCCGATTAAATCATTGGTATTTCAAATCTTATATAAAGATACAAAACTTGTTCATGAACCAGTCTCTTGGGTCGTGCATATCTTTTTGCTGGCGTATGTCGAGATGACGTTCCTATTGTTGTTTGGTTTTTGCAATTTGAAGTTGTCCAAAAAGATCCGTTAGTCGGGCATTAGAGGTATTACGGGTATTTGGGATATTTATCCTAATCCATGGCATTGTCTGCAGGAATTTCGTTTGTGGTTTTATCTTTATCATTTTTTTTGTTATATATCTTTCTTTCAATTGAGCAGAGACAAAGGAGAGGCAGACAACGGCCGTGTAGAACGAACCCGCACAACGTGCAACCGGTTTAGCTTGGATGCCACACACTCCACACACACACACATACATACAGACACGCAAGGCTGAGGAAAAGGTGGCCCAAGTGGCAGCTGCTGCACATCACCTGCCCCTGTTGGCCGCTGCTGCTGCGGCTGCTGTTGCTGTCTGCCTGCCACGCCCACAGCAAGAGGCTGCAGGTACTGAATGCCCAATGATTCATGATTCATCAAACTGCCCCGAAAAAAAAACACACACACCAAACAAAAAGGTAAACGAGGCTGCTGCAAAACTGGTTTCCGTTGATCTTCTTTTGCTTCTTATTCGTCTCGTTCTGGTCCAGCTTCTTCTTGCTCTTCTTCTTCTTCAGCTACTCTGCGTATCCGCCCTCACAAAAGAACCTCTAGAGTCGTGAACATATGGAAACGACCTTGCGAGCCCACCCAGCTCGCCAAGCTTTGGACCCTATTCTGTTCATTTCTTGTTCTTATTATTATTATTATTATAATCTTTTTTTTTTTCATTTCCATTTCTGTTTTGTTTTGTTTTTGGTTTTGTTTGTGACTCATCAAGCCAAAACAAACATAATACTTTTTGTGCTCTGACCCCGCTCTACAGCGCCCTCTACCTCTCCCTCTCTCTCTCTCTCACTCTCCCTCACCCTCTGTCTCGTAGCTCCTTCATCATCTGTGATTTATTCATATTTGATGAGCTTCGCCTTTTGGGGGCAACTCTTCCGCAACGTTGATTCATTTCCAGTTGCCCAGAGATGCAAACACTGCGATTTGTCATCAAAAGAAAAGAACCCCTAAGCAACCACAGCTGGCATTACAGCCCGACTACCAGATACCCTGTATCGTAGGTCTCTCTAGCTGACCAATAACCATTTATAAAGTTCATACCAACAAATAAGGCTATGTCTCTTGAATTCTCTGAGTTTTAAGCCAACTAACTCTATGATCTATTGCTGAATATTTTGATATATACAAAATACATTATATACCAAGGCTATATCTCTCTTAGTCACTTGGTCACAGTTATCAATCAAGCTAAGCATATCTATCCCTAACGCCTCTTCATATCATATCATATCATATCATATATCTTTATCATATCTTTAAAAACTCTATAATCGTATTTCCTAACTAGCCTCTCTGTAACTGCTCTAGGGTATCACTTTTACAGCTTTGAAATTGTGTCATATTTAGTCGGTTCTTGTTGTTGTCGTCGTGTTCTATTTATAAAAGAATTTCTATACAAGATCAAAACCCGTTGAAACATTCTCCACTCTTGGCCGGCCCCGAATAGGCGCTGCCCACAAATGGATGATACAAAGGCCGCACAAAGAAGAGGAAGCACACAGCAAGAAGATATAGCCCCAGTTACAAAAATGGTGCAGATTATGATTATGATTTGAATAACGCACCCAACGCCCACATGCCCACGCCCACTGAACAAAAACACGACCCAATGGCCAATGCCCATGTAAAGCGACGGCGCACCCAACAAAAGCGCACAAATGGTTATGTTTACAAGCGAAAGAGATAGAGAGAGAGAGAGAGAGAGAGAGAGAGAGAGAGAGAGGGAATGATTGAAATGAGGCAGAGCCACTTAATGAATAGCTGAAGTGGATGGAGCACAGCTATTATTATGATTGTAATAGATCAGTTGGGAGCACAACAGTGAGCCATAATTACCGAGGAAGTAGCTGTAGTCGTCTCTGGTTATCATTATTATTATCAGCAAATATATGGCCAAGATGAATATAAAGTGCAAAATGATGTCATGTGACAGAGCCAAGGAAAGTCTTTCAGTATAGTAAGAACTAATAGTAAGTTCTAGTCAAAATAATTAACATCTAACATCTATCTGAGGGACAGAGAGCAAGTCTAGAACTTTTTTTCTTTCAACTAATATAAGTCTCGCACTTAATATTTTTCATTCCTTAAGCTCATATAAACATTTCAAAAACTTCTTCAAGTTTCCGGTGTTCATAATCTATGAAATTTACGTGCTTTCAATTTTTGTACATTTTTAAATTAACATTTTCACGACTTTTCGTGTTTGTAGTCGCACGTTTTTTTTTTTTTTTTGTGTGTTTTTCCAATCAGTAGCTCTTTTCCAATATTTTATCTGCATCTTTAGTTAATTTTTTATAGCATTAGCGTCTATGAGTTATATTTATAGATCGTATCTCAGCACACTTGACATTTCCACATATTTCAATTGGAATTTATGGCAGTTCGTCTATGTATACATTATATATATGTATGTATATAAAGTAGTTTGAGAAGTGTTTCGGACTGTCTTATCAGCAGGGAGAGCTATTTATCATGGCTTTATGACGGATCTGATATGCTGCTCAAATGAAATGGGTTCAATAAACACATTTCCAATAAATATTGAAGATCTTGAAAGTGTACTATCAACCCAACATGAAATATGTATAGACTAAGCCCTTCAATTGTAAGTAAACAAAAATTATTTTTCATATACATATATGTATGTATAT
The DNA here is from genome assembly GCA_035047565.1 of Drosophila mulleri. NCBI lineage: Eukaryota > Metazoa > Arthropoda > Insecta > Diptera > Drosophilidae > Drosophila > Drosophila mulleri. The sequence continues at coordinate 27,724 of JAWNPK010000065.1, read as the reverse complement.
ATAGGAAATATTTAATGTTCCCAAAACATAGAGAACTGATAACGATAGCATATCAAAGCGTTTGCTTACGAAATCGCTTTTGTAAGTTTTGTCACCTGTTTAGTATTTGCCAATTTTATTTGAAAGATCGCTATCACTGCCGCATATGGCAAGGGCCAGGGCCAGGGCCTATTACAGCGTCCAGACTAACTGCAAGACAATTTTGGTCAACAGCTGAAGATGAGCCAAGTTTTGAGGAGGCAGCGACCTCCACAGAGATCTCTGATCTGAGCATACATACGAGCATTTTGTGTTTCGCATTTCGAATTTCGTATTACGAATTTCGACTGCTTTTGGTGATTTCATCTTTCGTCGACATTTTGGTATGCGTTCCAAAACGGATTTCAATCCGTGTAAGGCCAGTGACCAATGGGGGGTTAGGGGGCAGTGAAAGCTATCAAAGTAACAAGCAACAACAGCAATACAAGCCGGGTTTAATGCCAACGCATGGGAAATGGATTGGAAAACGAAAACGTAGACGAATATATACATATGTATGTATATGTACATGTATATGAATAGATAGAGATTGGTTTTGCCTCGCCGATAAGGTCAACTCAATTAACGGCGCGTTAAACAAATGTATATTCTCGGATCTCACACGATCCGTCAGCCTGAGCTGATAAATGGTCGAAAGCGTAGAAAAGACACACAAAACAGAAGTAGGGACTAGAGTGGGACAGTGTGAGAGATAATGAGAGTGAGAGCGAGAGCGAGAGCGTAGCCAAGCGAAGATCCGAAAAATGTCCACACCGGCTGTACGCGTCGGCAGCAGATGCGTTTGCGCTTGCGATCCAGGCTGATAAGCAAGCTGGAAAACAGTCGGGGGCCAATCAATAAATATGAAAAGTGCATACACACACACATACACACTCGCGCGCGCACACATGCATGACACTCTTCAATATGCACATGTGTATTACGTCCCTTTGTCTGTGTGTGTGTGTGTGACTTTGCATTTCAAAAACACATTTCCAGCAAATGTTTGCTTATGTGTCGTTGTTCTATCACAGTTCTCAGTGCATGTGTGTGTGCGACTTTATCGAGAATCGCTCAGCTGAGTCGTTGTTACAAAACCGTTTTCTCGTCTTATCAAATTTCAAATAAAATGCAACAACGCTTGACTGTTGTGCACGTCCCTCCACCTCCCTCGCTCACACTCTTGCACTCTGCGTCAGTCAGCCGATCTGCTCCTTGCACTCTTGCACTCTCGCACTCTGACTGCCTCTCTGCTCTCTCACCCAATAGCGACTGCTAAAAATGCACAAAAAAATGCCAACAACAATTTAGAGTTTTTAAATAAAGCGACCGTTTGTTTGCCGTTTACTGTTCGCCCGCTCTCTCACTGGTTTCCTACTACTCTCTCCCTCTCTGTGTGTGTAGCAGCACTCTCTTTTCATTTTGCTGCGCTCTCAGCTCACTGAATGTTCCAACTGCTGGCTAGTTCAGAGCCTAAACTGGTTTTCGGTGCGGGTGTCAGTGTGCGTATATGTGAATCATAATAAAAAAAAAGCAGCGAAAAAAAAACAAAGCACAAAAGAAACAACACAAACAGTGGCGACACGCAATGAAATTGAAATTGTAGCCAACAACTGGGAGAAAAACAAATTATTAACCAAGGAACGTTGGACGAAAGACGGAACAATAGAGTGTTTGTTAGTGTGTATGAATGAACTAAATACATACATACATACAAATAAGTACGTATTGAAGCTTGTTAGTATGCCACGCGTGCGTGCGTGTGTGTGTGGGTCTGTGTGTGCGTATGCACAGAACATAAGCATAATCGAAGCAATACTCGAATATTTCTGGATTTCAATTTGTAAATATTTGATTATTTTGCCATGCTAATTTCTTTCGTATATAGAATGATAAGAAAGTCTTAAATATGTATATGTAATTTAGAGTCTTCTACAGTGGTCCACAACTTACTTTAACTAACGCCTAAACAAAATCCTCTATATATAACATCTAAATTAAAATAGATATACAAATAAAATGCAAATGCAAGTAACTTGTAAGAAATCACACAATCCACGATTCTATATAAATGTTATTAAATAAATATTAGCTCACTAATTTTTATCAAGTATTTTTACACCACTTTACAATAGTTTCCAACCTGCTACTACACACACTCTATGTACATATGTATGTATGAGGAGGTATCAATATTATTTATCAAACTGTTGTAAGCATATTCTAAAAGTAGAGAATATGTTCGAAATAATTTTCCATTTTTACTACAAGCATACATAAGCTTGTATATGTATGTGCATATACAAATTTCTTTTCACATAGAGACATATAAATTCATATGATTGTATAACAATTTTAAGGTAAATGAACATAATCAACATAATAGATATGAAATTTGTTCATAGTAAAACGATTATGTCGATTATATTTGTATACACATACATATGTATGTATGTGTATGTGTATAGGGGGAAGAACAATTGTAACTTGTACAACAATAAAAATAAAAGAGTTTATAAATTGTATTATATTCATATTTTTTTAGTGCTGTCAGGCTGTTGACGCCCATTGTGCGACGCTTCGGTGCCCTCTCAGGGCCAACGCCATCAAAATGGGCAACAATTGAGCCAAACAATTGGACTACTGCCATTACTAATACTACTACATACATACACACACACAACACACATATGTACATTCTCAAAAGAAACGACGCACGATCGAACATTGAATACAAAGGCAACAACAACAACACGAATAGGGAGAAAACACTCGCATGGTGTAAATAAAAATAAATAATAATAATAGTAGCAAGGCAACGCCAAAGAACAGGAAGGCTTAAAAAAAGTAAGTGTATGGGGGAGGGGGCATGGCTGGCACACAGTAAAATGTGTGAAGTACATCGATACTCGAACGAACACACACACACGCGTGAATTGGAAGTCTGGAAGGGAGGCATGGAAATGCTATTGGGTAATGCCATGGCAGGGGGGATGGAGGGGGTAAAGAATCGAAATCGTGTTCTCTTATCTTATCATTGCTTTGTCTTTCTTTTTCGCAGAAAAGCAATGGCGACCAATGCGCACGATCGCAAGGGAATGAAACAAGAAGCAGACTGACTGAGTAGACGGACGACCCTGGCCGTGAGGCGAATATCAACCAACCACTAAAAATATTAGGGGGAAACAGTTACAAGAACGGGGGCGGGGTCAGAGGTAGGCAGGGGTATCGATTGATCAAGGGTTCGTTGTAATATTAACAGTAACAGGAAGTGAGAAACTAACGAGCCGTGCCGAACGTGTTTAAGTGCAGCACAAAGAGCGACAGACAGAGAGAGAGAGAGAGAGAGAGAGGGGGGAGAGAAAGAAAATAAGAAATAGAAGGAGTAGTGTGTACTTCTCCCAGAAATATACGGAAACGTAAATAGGGGCTGCTGTGCTGTTACTAAATCCTTTACAGGGTATCAGCTCTGTCGACCTACCGGAATGATGTCCCGCATCATCGTCTGCCACTGCTGCTGTTGCTGTGTTGCCCTGCTGCTCCGACACCGACTGGGAGGCATCAGGGGCCTCAGTCGAGGCGTTGGCGGTCGAGTGCGCGTGGAGATCCTTCAGCATGAACCGCTCGCAGATGAGCTGCTCGCAGTGGTCCCTCTGGAAGTAATCACCCAGCTCGTCCAGGCTCAGCGGGCAGATGTCGTAGTCCATGTAGAAGTTCCAGCACCAGCGATCCGTGACGCTGGCGCAGCTGCTTGACGCGGACAGCGCTGTGCCGGACGACATGCCGTAATGCTGCTGATGCACTGACGGATGTGCCGTTGTTGATGCTGCGCCGGCGCCGGCGCCTGCTCCGCCGCTGCCGATCGTCTTTAGCAGCGAATTGCTGCGCGACAATTTCGTGGAGTGGGCGCGGCGAATGAAGCTCAGCGACTTCTTTGGCGGCGAGGTGATGGGCGTGGGCGGAGGCGTGGCGTCCGCTGTTAGCTTTGGCGTCGACTTTAAGAGGAACAGATTCTTGGGCGGGAAACTGTGCGTTAGAATGGACGCGGCTGAGGCGCTGCTCTGCAGCTTGTAGGGCGTCGAGAGTGTTGAACTAGAAACGGAACCGGAACCACAGCCGGAACCAGCGCAGTTGTTGCTGCTGCCACCAAACAGCTGACGTTGCGGCAGCGCCTGATGTTGCTGCTGCTGTTTGTTATTGTTGTTGTTGTTATTATTATTATTATTGTTGTTGTAATAGTGCGCTGTGTCGTCCAGCGCGGCCGCCTCGCGCAGTGCAACTGACGGCGATAGGTTCTGCGGCAGCGTTTTCGCCTTAGCGCGCAGTGTGATCAACGTTGTTGTTGTTTTTGCAGTTGTCGTTCCAGCTGCCGCTCCCGCTGCCGCTGACGCCGATGATGACGTCGTCGTTGCCAGACCGCGCTCCACACTGGGCAGCGGCACAGCCAAAATGTTTGTGCGCGAACGCGACTTCATTAGTTTGATGGGCGTTGAGGTGTTTGTCTGCATGCGGCTTATCTCTGAGTCATCGTCGTCGACAGCAGCGGCTGCGGCGGCAACGTCCACGGCCGCTGACGATTGACGCGAGTGTGCGGGTGAGAGCGAGAGCGCCTGCTGCTTGGGCGGCGTTGCCATCACAATGTCGTTATCTTCATTGAAATGAGTGCGTGGCGCACACCTGGCGCCATCTGGCGGCATGTTAGCTAAAGGCTCAACGCTGCCGCTGCCGCTGCCGCTACCGCTGCTGTCGTCAGCGCCGCAGCCGCTGCCATTAAGACTGATCACATTCAGAACAATGCCATAGCGCTTAAGCTTGGCGTTCGATGCTGGCGTCGCTGTCGACGGTGCAGCTGATGCTGTTGCTGTTGCAGACTTTAGCAATTGCTGGCGCTGGCGTTGCTGCAACTGAGGCTGCTGCTCATCATCAGAGTCAGAATACTGCGCAGCGACGTCACTGCCGCTAATGCTCCAATTGAATCCGCAAGGCGGTGACATTTTGCTGCCGCCGCTGCTGCTGCTGCTGCCGTTAGATTTGCGCTCAGCTGCCTTAGGCGCGTTGCCCTTTTTCCAGCTGTTGCTGCTCAGACTAGAGCTGCTGCCGCCGTGCGGCGCTAGATGGCGCTGTTGCTGTTGCTGCTGCTGTGGCTGGACTTCAGCGCTGTCGTCGTCCTCGATTACCAACGGCACGTAGAAGGTGGAGCGTCGACGCTGTGTCTTTTCCTCCTGCGTTGGCGTCGAAACTGCGACGCTGTCGTTGCTTTCCGCGCTGTTTCTAGCTGTTGCTGTTGTTGTCGTCGATGTGCTGCTGGCGTCGCTATGCGCCTGCAACATTTTGCGCGTTTATTTTAATTGTTATTCCTGCTGCTGATGCGCTTAGGCGCCGAGCTCATCATTGCTCTCTCTCGCTCTCTGTCTCTTACATATATACACACATACACAGGCGCATAGGCACGCATGCAAGGAAGAGAGCACAGTGTGCAGGTATTTCTATATGAATGTGTGTGTGAGTGCCTTTAGCTCAATGTTTGCGAGAGTTTCATCTTTTTCCCTCCTTCTAGCTGTATGTTTGTCTGTTTGTTGTGGCTTCTTAGGCTACTATGCTGCTGCCGCTGCTGCAATTTGCTGACAAGCCGTTTTTTCTCTTTTTGTTTTTGCTGCTTTTCTTTATGCTTTTTGCTCGATTTTGTTTTTATTGTTGTCGCTGGTGTCGCTTGGTTTATAAAAATTATGCGCTCAAGTGCATTTCCGCGTTTGCGAGTGAACGTTTTATTTTATTTTTTCTGCTTTCTTACAGTTTTTTCACGCGTCGTTGTCGCCAGTTGTTGTCGTTGTTTTACTTGCAGTAGTTGTTTGCTGTTATTTTATCGCGACTTTGCATCACATTCTCTGCGTTTCGTTGCATGCAACGCAGCTCATAAAGACTTTGTTGTGCGTCGGAATATGTGAGCGTGTTGTACTATACATATATATGCATACACGCACACACGCACTTAAAGAGTTGTTTGAATTTTCCTAACGAATTTCATGAAAACGAAAGATCCATCAACAAATATTTTGCAAGAAACACAATTATTATCACGTTAAAAAAAAAGTATCTACGCACGCACAGAGTGAAATTAGCGGAAAAGTGCTAAAGCAACGCGACACACACGGAATTATACATTGTAAGTTGGAAATTAAACCGCAAACGCAACACACACAGAAAACAACAAAAAAAAACTCAAAACAGAAAACGCATTGGCAGGCGTCGTCGTCTTCTTCCCGCTTCGCTACCACTCGATGACGCGCCTTTCTCACAACTGACGCTGCCGCCGACGCAGCCGTTGCTACAGCACGATAAAAGTGTGAGAGAAGCAGAGTAAGAGAGCGAGAGAACGATCCGAGCTAACACTGATCACTTAAAATCAGGGATGGAAAACAACAAAACAGCCAGCCAATTGGGAGTTGTGTATGTTTACGTTAATTTTAAATTAACATTGTATTTTATTGCTACCATATAAAATAGTGTTTAAAATTACGGCAAACACTGAATATATATCAGCTCAACAATCAAAATAAATGAAAATAATATTTATTGATCTCTTAGTAGGTTTAAAAAGTACGGTGAGTTGATACTGCACAGTTTGCGAGCTGCCCAGCCCTGTTTAATTCAAGTAAGAGAGTGCGCAGTGTAGCCAAGCGACGCTGCCAAACACAAACAGTGCTGCCCATGCGCGTTGACAAAGCCACCGAATTCTTGACACAAAGCAGCAGTGCGAGCGAGATAGCGCGATGAAGTGCAAGGCGTATGAGAGAGCAAACCACGACTCAGTCATGCAAACACACAAATGCACTGCATATATAAATTTGGTTTTAAATAACAACAATTGCAATATGTATAAACATACAAGACTGCAAGTGTTTAATTTTTATAATATAGGTGAAATTGTTAATGCAGCTGTAATAGCCTTTTTATAAAATTAATATTTTCACCTTTACTAAGAAAACTGACATAGCTAATCGATCTTTGAAATTCGTCCATAATAATTGATAATTAAACACACAAGAAGTGTGACAAGTACCTCCCGCAGATTGGGTTCTATTGTATGGACAAGTTTCTCGTGTATTTCGATCGTATCTCTACATTTTGCAAGCATGTTTGTACGTGTCCGTGACAAGTCGAATATAGAATAGGCAAAGACATGCACAAACATGTTTTCTGATGATAGGCATGTACCAAATGTTATCTGCATACCTGCATGCATTTTAGCAGCATACATATTTATGTATACACACACATGTATGTATTTATGTATGTATGTACATACATACATATGTATGTATCAAGGATACAAAAGCAATATGCCCGATTGTCTTAAGCGCAGCGCAGCGTATTGTAAGAAACGGAATCGAAAGCAAAACAAAAGCAGCAGCAACAACAACATCGGTAGGGAGTACAAGTGGACGAAGAATGTAAGGGGAGAAGTAGACAGCGAAACGAGACGCAGGCATAAGCCATAAGGCAAAAGTACGCGAGCGGCAATGTGGCTCGTAATTGAACGTAATTGAGCGCAGGTACACACACACACACACACACACGTACACGCTCTTATCCAATATACTTGTGTGTGTTTGGGAACATACTTGGGCACATAGACGGCGCATAATAAGCAAATTAGAGGCGTACATTTCCAAACCCACCCCATGCCTCTCTTACTACTTCCTTCTCACTCCCGCTCAAGCAGCAGCAGTTGGCTGCTAACGGAAGTGCGTGACTTTTGTATTTTACATGTATGCGACACGTTCGGCCCTAGCCGTTGCCTTTATCCTCAGCACCTTTAGCGGAACTGTGCGACTTATTTATGAAGCTTGGAATTAGCCATTTCCACTTCTATTTTCATTTCCATTTCCATTCCCTTTTTCAGTTGTGTTTGTGTTACACTTGCGTATGTCAACGGCACAACGAACTGTTAATGCGGGTCCAACTAATATTACAGTTTATTTTCTCTCCCCCTTTCACTAGACTCATATCATAGCCAGCCGCAGAGTATACAATGCAAAACAGTTACGCAAGCGCTGAAAAGTATGCAACGGCAGCTTGCGAGTCGTGCCTAGAGATGGGAGTGTGCCGATATACATATGTATATATTTATGGTAATTACAGCACGATGGCGAATCATGTTCTGGGCATTAAATTAAATTGTCTTTTATATACATACATATTTTACTATTGCGCTTATAAAGCTGTCGTTACAAACTAAATTACTATCGATTGTGACATCTAATAAAAGTTTAGGCAGTTAAAGTCAGATTAATTATTATATCGACTTTATATATCTTCTCATTGGAGATTAAAAAAAAACAAAAAAAAAAAAAAATTGGTTTACCTTCATTTAATGACGTATCGTTTAGTGCCGTATCAAAGTGTATGCGGGGCAATGTCTTCGACTTGTACTCACCTGCAACAAAGAAAAAGAGAGAGAGAGAGAGATATATATAGTTAATGAAGGTTAAAAACATTGTAGGAAACATTATCAATATAGAGTATTTCTAGATAAGGGGTCTTTAGTTAACGGTAATTGTGAGCCGTTGCGATAGCCAGTCACAAAGCGACCCATTTACATGGTCTGACCTTTCGCTTTGGTTTCAATTTGCGGGGCAGTGTCAACTTGTTGTGAATTCATTTCAATTAATATGCAAAATATGAATAGCCAGCGAGACGACAACAGCAGCAACAACAGCGGCAACAGCAACAACCAAATGCGCCAATTCAGCGTCAAGCACAATTTATGTGCATACACAAATGTGTCGTCAAATGACAAAGACGCCTCGCACAGTTACAGATACAGCCGGAGATACAGCCACAGCCACAGCTACAGATACAGATATAGATACTTTTACACAAAAGATACGCGCACTCAGTAGCAGCAGCTGTCAAAGCTGTCAGGGGCCAAAGGGTGACAGGGGTGCGGCACGTGTGTGAATGCGCATTGGCATGGCCTTCGCTTAGAAAGTCGTCGGCTCCACGACAATCCCTTCTAGCTCCCCCGCGCACACCTTTCCCGCCTTACTTCCATTGGATATGCTTTCCATTGAGAGCAGGCACTGACGTAGAGATCAAACATCAGAGAAAGCATTTAATTTGATGCTCGACTAACAGTTGCCCTGTACTCACTGTTAACCTCATGTATGAGATCAAAGAGCAAACTGGAAAGCGTAATTTTGAACATTCCAGCCACATTCTAGTAAATGGATGTATGCTTGTTCTCATTCCATTCATAATTCACTGAATAGAAGCTTTGTTCTCTGGAGTTACGAATTGCATATTTATCCATAAACATTAATAGATAAACAGTAAAGTTTAGCAAATAAATGGAGTCAAATGACGGAAAAGTATTTCCATTATCCATTATCACTCATTATAATGGTTGATAATTATTTTAAACTACAAGAATTATCTACCCACGTGCAAATCTGTGATTATTGTACGCAATTTATAGGGTATTTGTCTAGTCATCAACATGTGTTGTTGCGCCCCAAGGAAGTGCCGGCTATAAACTGCGCATATAAGGAGAGTTCAGGCAGCTCAACTCTAAAGCTAAGAATCATTCAATGATTCAACCAATTCTCTATATTCATTGACTGCATTCAGTTCTTAAGAATATTACAAGCTCGCCTCATTCTGTTTCCCTGTTCATCATACATACATATATATGTATGTGTGATGAAATTTCTTCACTTGACTTAAATTCCAATTCAATGGAAACGCGTCTCATTCCATTTCATATCATTCCGTATCGTTTCAGTTCCTTTGTCTAATTGCTGTTTGATGTTCGTTCGGCTCTACTAGCGGATTTGGCCCGTACAGGTTGCCCATAGTAGAACGGATTACGTGTGCGATAGTTCTTTGGCTTGAATGTTGCATGGTCAGTGTTACGGCAGTTACCGTTAACCAACATCGATTAACGCTAGGGCAGCAGAGTGCAGCAGCAGCAGCAGCAGCAGCAGCAGCAAGAGCTCATTTCTCAATTTGCCGCATTTCGCTGCCATTTCGTTCCCTTTTTTGCTGGCAATTGGCGTTTATTATTCGCACGTTTTCTCACTCGCGCATAAACTGTAAATTCTGCGGAGCCGCACACTAATGACATCAAAGCAAATGCCTAGCCCCGTCCCGCCCCGTCCCCAGCGCAGTTTCAGTAGCCGATGATGTCATTGGCATCATGGAGTGCGTATCGTCAAATATGATACATTAACGAACCCACTTTGTCAAGTTATATAGTTCGCATTCCCATTCCCATTCGCATTCTAATTCTAATTCCCATTCTCATTCTAATTACCATTCTGCTTCTCATTCCCATTTGTTTCTTTTTATGATCAATTTCGTTCCGGAAAAACTATACGCATAGTGGCTATATAAAAACATATATTGTACATATATACATATGTATATATGTTTAGATATAGTATCTAAGAATCTATCTATCGTTTACCAGTCTAAATTGGGCTTATTTTTAAGCTACCGGCATATATTTACTAGTATCTTTATATGTCCCTATATGTATATCCCATGTATATGCATTATATACATAAATCGTAAGTATATCATATATCGTGCATAGTATATAATACATAAATCTTAAATTGTATATCGAACAATATAGACGTATATATATTGCATATCCTATAACACAAGTCGAATGTCATATATCGAACATCCCACATCATATACCGCATATCGTACATCGTATATCTAGCTTCCTTCAGGGTATGCTTATGATCTTTAAAAACTAGTCCACTTAGTTCACCGTTCGGCAGCTCATGAACAATTCGAATTGCTCAGCTCTACAGTTGATCTTGTGATCAACATTTAAATATATAGCTCATGCGAGCGCTTTGAACAACATGATGAGCTCAACTCAAGCATTTCTGTAATGGACCTTTGAGCTGGTCGAATCGCTTTTTAACAATTTGATAGCTCTGCATTGAGTCGCTCATGAAGCGTTCAATATGCAGACTTGTATGAACTAGTACTTTATAGTAAATTATTCATTAAAATTATAATGAGTAGCTCAATTGAACTAGTTACGCTATAATGATTGATGAATATGGCATAGACTCGTATAAATGTGGTTTCTATATCTTATAAAATCGATTCATCAGTATTATCTTTAATATGTTAAATAGTATTTATACCAGATTCCTATTGGCATATCCAATTGTATAATATATATGCCTTAATACTACATATACTATATACTTTACATTCTATAAAATACGTATTTGCGGATAATGTGTATATATGCACATAGTACCAGATGATCTATGATGTACCAATAATGAGTGCGTTTATGTACATCATATATGCTCCTCCATTCACAAAAATCGAATTTTTCGCATTACTCTCATAAATTTAACTTGCTAGTTCTATATAATATATCTGGTAAACTAGATTCTTTGGAATATATATGTACATACATATGTACATATATGTATGTATATTGTGAGAGGCTATATTTCGTTGTTCTCTATTTTATTTACGCAGCTAATGCTTTAAAACTTCTTCACTATCTCACTAAGAGTTCCGTCCTGCTCTTCTTCCGTTTCAGCTATTTCTCTGATCATCGCCCAATCGCGAACTATCGACAGCCTCAGCCATCGATATGGTTAAGTATGGATATATGATAATTAACCATAGTGCTGTTCCCTCAACTCTTATTGGCCTATTGCAATATACTTATGACTTTCAATTCTATAAGATTCCTTATATTATAGCTTTAATGGATCAGTATATTTATTTAGTGAGATACGAACAATTCTTGGTACTGTAACTGAAACTGTCTACACTCGTAAAACTATATCAGATTCTCTACAGATATACTGCTTAAATACTTCCTAGATATACATACAAGTATGTATATATGTAGGTATATGTATATATAGCACACATATGTATATTTATAATGCATCCACATATCTAGTGAAACTCTCCAATTCACTTTGTTCGACTACTTACTCCTGCCGGCTGCATCTAGCGCTGCTGTTGTCGCTGCTGCTGGGGCCTGAATGCCGCTGCCCAATTGCAGTTGATCCTGCTGCTGCTGCTGCTGTTGTTGTTGTTGTTGTTGTTGCTGCTGCTGCTGTTGTTGTTGTTGTTGGTGTTGCAGTAGTTGTTGTTGCAGCTGCTGTTGTTGTTGCAGTTGGAACTGCTGCAGCTCGCAGTGCACCTCGTGCACGGGCGGCGTTGGCGCATCGTCGCGTTCGCCGCGCAAACAGGAGGCGAGGCCACGCCCACGCGGCATTGTGCTGCGCCGCAACGGCTGCTCCATGGCAACGACGCGACACGGCGCCGTCGTCGTCGACTGCAGCTGCGACTGCGCTGTCGGTGTGCGCGGCATTGAGTGCATTTTGCGCTGTGCTTCGAGCTGTTGTTGCTCCTGCTGCTGCTGCAAACGCTGCTTGCTGCGCTGCTGCTGCTGCTGCTGCTGCTGAGACGCTGCTGTCGACTGCAGCTGCGCGTCGTCGTTGACGGTGCGCAGTGCACCGCAGTTCATGCTTCTTCTTCGACTGCTGCTGCTGCTGCTGTTGCTGCTTGCTCTTGTTGTTTAGGGTTTTAGTTGTTTTTGCCTTGTTAGCCTTGCTTATTTTTGGTATTTTTTTGGTATTTGAATTGAATTTTCAGTTGCCTTTCTTTTTATTTTTGTTAATTAGATTATTGTGTATTTGGTTTGCGTTGCGTTTTGTTAGTCTCTTTGCCCTAGCCCTGGCATGATTCTCATCCACTTGCTCTGGAAATTGTAGCGAAATGCTTTTTGTTTTAGTTTTTGAGTTCACCCAGCGAGTAGCGAGTAGCGAGTATCGAGTCACTGCTTAAACTCTACTGAGTGGACACTCGTTGCTTTAGTCTTTTAGGAGCGAGTGGCGACGAGCGACGAGTAACAAGTAACGAGTGAATGCAACAACACGATTATACACGACTTAAAATTAATTTCACATAGACGCGTAGTAAGTACCGAATGATCTGCAATTTATCTAAGTAACTGTAGCGTGTGATGCATAAGCAGTAACGAGTAGCTGCAGCGAGTGCTGAGTGATAATTAACGTTGCAACAAAAACAATCATAGCAAAACAAATGGGGCTTTAGGCAGCCGACACAATTCATCCGTAACGAGTAGCGAGTGTCAAGGCACTTATAAAAAAAAAGCCTTCAATTGCTGATCTGTTGTCAATGAGAGCGAACTTCGTAAGACTAATCAACCCACCGAGTGGCCGGAGCTGACTATATGACTGACTGACTAACTAACTTGGCAAACGCTGTCGCCCTGACACGCCGGCTGCGGCGCCAGCGTCGGCGGTTTCGCTTGCCTGCGTCGACAATTAAGATTTATGGTCATGGCGTGCTGGCTGCCCTAAAGTTTTGACCCTGACTGCGCCCGACCCACTCGCAGTCGCAGTCGCAGTCTTGGCTCTAGGCCCTAGCAACCCCTTTCTTGCCCGCAGTCCACCTTATGGCAGCTACCTCTCTGTCTATGTGTGTGTATTGTGCACCGCAAATTGTTAACTAATTTTACTTTTTGTTGGTTTTTTATTGTCTCTCTCTCTCTCTCTCTCTCTCTCTGCTCACACACGCGCGACTGCGCACTTCGGCTAACCAATTTGTTATCGTCATCGTCATCGTCATCGCTGTCGGCCCCAAAAATTTCCTTTTAACTTGTACAATTTTACGCTCGTTGGCTCTTGGCGCGAACGAGTTGGAACGAATGGAATGGTAATGAAATGAAACGTTTGTCGTTGTTCCGTGGCATGCCTGAACGCTACTGTGCGAGCCATTTTAGCAGGTTATCGATAATTATTGCAATGTTTTCTTAAGCTTTTGTTTGTAAATAGTTTTATGGCAATTTGCATTACTTATTAATACATACATCTATCTGAGAAGAATTCTTCCATTGTCTATTATGGCCAAGTTTAGCGAAACATTGGAGCTACGATATGTATCGATATGTATTTGTAAATTTATGTCAGTGAAGTGTTCTGATTGTTATTGATAAGTTTAATTTAACTTCAGATTTTGCTGTTGAAATCGAAAATATATCGATATATATATATATATATATACTTATTGATATGCTTCATTCATATTTTTAAACTTGTTTTAGAAGGATGGATTATTAGAAGGATGGATTATCGATTGTGATCGATAAGTTTTTTGAAATTAGCAATATATCGCTATATGTTCATATAAGTACCTATCAATTTATTAGCCCAGTTTGCCAAAGCGCACACTTATCGATATTTCAATTTATTGTTAAGAATCTTGTTAGTCAAAAGTCAATTGCAATTAATTTTCTATAGATAATCACTTTAAACACAATGCTTAGTAACTATGCTAATTGTAGCAATCGATATGCTGCTTAATGCCAGCAAATTGTTATCGATAATTACAGCAGACAAGAGAAGAAAAATGATGCATTTATGTTTCTAATTGAAATTCAAAGGCTTTCACGCATAAAAATTATGCACAGACATTTGAATTCTAGGCCGCCTTTTTTCTCTCTCTCTCTCTCTCTCTCTCTCTCTCTCTCTCTTCTTCTATTTCACTCGACGGCTGCGGGTTTTTCTTTAAGCATTGTTGTTGTTGTTGCTGGCACTGTGGTTAATGAATTTTCCAAGCCAAGTTGCGTGCGTTTTGCCATGAACACTTTTCCATAAACATTTTACTCCACGCCTTTTGGCTTCTAGCGCTGCGAGCTGCGTGAGCCCAAAAGAAAACGCCAGAGCATGAGGTCGCTCTATATAGAGATGACTACACACAAACAAACACACACACACACACACACACACACAGACACTTTTATATATATATATATACATATAGTTATGGTTATAGTTATAGCGATAAACATAAATTTCGCCGTCTTACTTTCTCCACAGAGCCAAGAGACGCAGCTGTTCTCAAGCGCTGCTGTTGCTGAAGCGTGACGTCGACGCCGACGCTGACGTCGTCGCACCTGTAAACGGCTACACACACACACACACAGGACTCTCAGCCGTGTGTGTGTGTGCGGAACGGAAGTGCGAGCCAATGGCCAGAAATGGACAGAATTTGATATACGTGCGCATATGGTCATGGGATCAAAGAAACATATGACTGCACAGACAAGCAGCAGCAAGTGTATGAGTATGAGTATGTGCTTGTGTTTGTGTGCGAGAACAAAGCGCCGCAGCGGATGCGCCAAATAAAGCAACCAAGCGATGCGACACGATGCGACGATACGGCAATCATTGCATTTCAGCTCCAGCCAACTTAATGCTGATTAATGCAACAATATGGCAACACACACACGCATACATACAAATGGGGTTGCAGGAGTTGGAGGTGGCTGTGCACAATTTGGCAGCGCTACATTTTTGCACGTCGACTGCAACGACGCCGATGACGTCACAAATGTAGGTACGAGGGCCACTTCAAAAGTAGTTCACAATCTGAAGAGCTTAATCAATTTAAATAATCCAATCACGTAGAGCTCATTGGATATTCTCTCATATCTCGTCTGTACAATCTTTAAAGTTCAACTCAACGAAAAGTTTTAAGATCAGCTATTTTGCTTAAACAACTCACACAGTAAACAGTTCAGAGTTCAACACAAAGTTCCATTCTCACTCACAAAAAAATATACAAAGAAAAGTGAGAGGCTGATCATTGTTTTTAGTGTACATCAATTTATCTGTTTTATTACGCGTATTAAAATAATATGATAATTGTGAATGCAAGAGCGTAAAACCTATTCACAATTTACTCATTTTGGCAAATAAGCTGCCGTAGCCGTAGCCGTAGCCGTTGTTCGTGTGAATGATATACCATAATAATAGCAATATAATGAACACTCCAAACAAGCTCACATCACGGCAAAGACATTATAAAAAAAAAAAAAAAAAAATATAAATACACCAACAATTTAACATTTTCTTGACACTTGAATATATATTATTTTATTCGAATATTTCCACTTTAATTGGCAACACGATATTGCAATTAGGCAAAGAAAGTTGGATATTTTTAGCGATGTGGCAACACTGCATTGAATCTAGACTGAACTTTATAAACTTTATGTGATTTACTTTGAGCTCTAAAAAAGTTCAAACTCGCTATTTGACTGAAATTTCAGCTGTGTGGCAACTCTTTGAGCACTCTCGTCTTTAGCACTATTAGCTTTATCTTCAACGGGAAGTATTTACTTGTAGAAGCAACAAATTCATATGAAATATTAACTGTTAGAAATGTTCATTGGGTGTCTACACCGTTACAGGGTTGCCACTTGATGAGGCAACAATTAGGTTTTCGATTTGACATTTATTGCATGCCCGCATGCGTGATTCATTTGACAATCAAATAAGTTTTTAGGTATTATGACTGGAGCCACGTATTTCAGTTACAGCAGTCAGGTAACCTTGGTCAGTTCACAGAGCATGGGTACTAAAAATACAAACTACTAGACATTTAACTTGCCATTAATTTAAATGTCTCATATTTTGCCATATGAACAATGAGCTCTCAAACCAAAATAGAGTGGCAACCTTGCATATGCAAAGTGGCAGCACACGATTGAGCGTGCTCTCTTCTGCCAGCATGTGAACCACGTGAATTGTCTTTGCTTTCAAAAAACACAACCCCGACTCTTTGCTATACCTGTTATAAGCTGGAAATATGAATAAAGAAGGGCAAAGAACTTTTTAGCATTTTATTGGCATTGCTATATAGTATATAGAGACACAAAGTAGTAGAGTTATTCAACTATTTTGGATATAGATCCGATTTGGGTTTGGTTTCGCTGCGGATTGCTTCCTTTGAGCACAGATACGATTTATACTGAAGAATGGTTTGCAGTTTTGGGACTTGCTAATATCATAGTACCTTTATTTACATATGTACATACATATATGCATTTACATATATTTACATACACATATATATATATGTACATATGTTAAATGGAACTACAAATAGCAACTAGATCGAATTGTTTGCATCTCACGTAGGCGACCCTTAGATCATCATAAACCTCATTTTATGGCTGTCAAAAGTAGTTTTTTTTTGGGACTATTTCAATGGAGCTTCCCTCGCTGGGGGCCTCGACGCAGTCATTGTCAGTCTTCTTCTTCTTCATTGTCAGCTACTGCTGGATACGTGGGAAACTTTGCCGCATTGTCGCATAGAACAAAAGACGCTGCAGTCGCCGCCGACGTCGCAGTTCGCGTCGACGCAAACGCAGTCGGCCATATGATGAAGCGTTATGCAAGCCCAGTCACGGGGCACGCCTCTCGCAATTTGTGGGTCTGGGTCTGGGTCTGAGTCTGAAACTGAGACTGCCTCTGCCTCTGCCTCTGACTCTGACTCTGGAAGACCTCGATAGATCCCAGAGAGAGGTCGTTGGCATTGGCGCAGATTGGCAGATCGCTGGATTGGTGGATTGATGAAGATGAGAGATATAAACAAAGCAAGCGGATCACCAAGCAAATGATTTCCATTACATGTATATGTATATATATATATATATATATATATATATATATATATATATATCTTTAACTATATATTTTGCACGGTCGGGTAATTGACTTTTGCCGGCGATGATCATCAAAATGGACCACGATGATTGCGGCGATAATTGCGACATACATAAAGCCCAGCCGAGAGACACGCAGTCGAGAAGAATGACAAGAAGAACGGAGAAGGAATTAATTGAAGAAATAACAGAGTGAGGGAGAGCGAGAGATGGCAGTGAGAGAGAGAGGGAGTTAGGGAGTACAACTACAAGACGAGCTTAAGCGACTGCATGATGCCCTGCAAACACTAGAAACAAAGCAAAAATCCATTGCAATTGATCGATATCAAGACATCAATTGATAGCCTCTATATAACGCGAAGCCATAGAATAATGAGTGTATACACCATTTACAGAACATAAGGCAAGGGAAGTCTGCTTTAGCTGTCAATGAGTCAATGTATCGATAATCAATTTCCTATGGAGTCTGATGGCATAGCTGACCATTTGATAAGTTATCGATAATTTAAATTGATATTTATGTGGAAATAGTCTTCTTATTCCAAGTCCACATACAATGGAAACATAACCAAAGGTTAACATTAGTTGACTTTGAAATAAGAAATAAGATCGAGAAGATCGTGTTGGAACAAAATATAAATTTCGAGCTAATGGGATTGATACTTAATGCTCTATTTTATGCGAAATCCTCAATTTGATGTTATTAACACTTCTGGCTGCTGTACATAACACAATTAAACAAACACGATCGATATTTATCGATTTAAAGAAAACGCGATAATTTGTTAAGAATGTTGACTCGACTGAGCGCTGAACTGTATATAGGGTATAATAACGAATTAGAATAGGAATAAAAATAAATGGCAATATAGCAGGCGGAATGGGTGGGCGTAGCGGGACAGAGAGAGAGAGAGGGAGAGAGGGAGAGGGAGGAGTGTGACGTAGGGCGGGGCAGAGAAGGCAGATAGCCATAAACGAACTGCCTTTTGAGTGATTCACTCCGAACAATGCAAAGACAGACAACGAAAACAGCAACAACAACAAAAGAGAGACAAACAACAATCAGAACGTTAGCTGAAAAACTAAGCAGCTCGAGGAAAAGCGAGGGGGGAGGGAGGGAGGCGGACTGGAGGCTCATTGTTGTGGTCGTTGATCGCTTGTTGGCCACAGTCAAATTAAATTAACAACTACAAAATTAACAACAACAGCAACGAGAAGAGCCAAGACAGCAAATGACAAAAAAAGTGAAAATTGTTGTTTATTGTAGTTCGTCCGGTTGGTAATTTCTGTTTTTTTTTCGACGGATATTTGCGGTTCTTTTTTTTATATTTTATTTTGGGGACAGTCCATTTATAGCCGGAGAGACGACTGTGAAATTCTTCAATTGTTTGCCGTGAATTTCAATGGGCCTCAGCCGAAAAACCGACTTGAAATGGCTAAGAGAACTGGCTTAACTCATTTTAGCCAGAACTCAAACTATTTTCCATTAAGCTTGAGCCCCACGAAAAAGATAACGCAAAAATAAACCTGAGCCAAATCAGAGAAGAAAATCCCTTTTCTGCTGGGCTAATTCTATTTCCGAAATGATAGAAAACTCAACTAAAGAAACAAAAAACTATTGAGTGGGAAATTGGGACAGAATTTTGGTGTGGCTTTATTTTAATATTTAACACTAAGATTGATGGTTTTGTTAGATAAGATAGCTGTACTATAATATACATGTAAATCTCTATAAACATATCTGTTTACAAATATATATATTCATCATCAATAATATATGTATACTCGTATATTACATATACTTTTCAGCGAACTTTCTATTCTGCGAGTTTTGTAAACTTAACAGGCTTGAGGTCATGTTAGTGTTGATTATTTCTAATCAACAATAACAAGGCATAAACACACACACACACACACACATATACATATATACACAAAAGGTGTTTGTCTAGCATTTTGAAAAACCTCTTGGTTCTGGTATCAACTGACTTCGCTAGCGTCTGCTGCGTCATCATCGCCTTTGTTGCTTTCGCTAAGCTACAACTAGTTGGGAATTCTAAGTTTACGTCCAGTTGCCGACTGTGTCATTTGATGACATTCAGTAGACTTGAAAGAGTTGTATAGATACTATAAGAGGGTATGCTTTTATTATGCTTTATTATGATGCAATGATATGTGGATATGGAAAATTAAGAAACTACTGCGAACGTATGATTAACGTATGTGGATGACGAAGAGCCCACGGCACTCAGTGCTCATTTTTTATTGAACAGAACTCCAGCTCAGTTTAGCTCGACTGAAGTCAAATAATTATACATTTTTGATATGATTCATTAGAGATTTGTAAATGATGTATCCTAGATTAGATTTTCCTGTTTAATAGAAAGTATTTAAGATTTCGTATCTAGATCATTTTTGTTTTGAATTGAATTATATCTCTATCTCTATCTCTATCTCTATCTCTATCTCTATCTCTATCTCTATCTCTATCTCTATCTCTATCTCTATCTCTATCTCTATCTCTATCTCTATCTCTATCTCTATCTCTATCTCTCTATCTCTATCTCTATCTCTATCTCTATCTCTATCTCTATCTCTATCTCTATCTCTATCTCTATCTCTATCTCTATCTCTATCTCTATCTCTATCTCTATCTCTATCTCTATCTCTATCTCTATCTCTATCTCTATCTCTATCTCTATCTCTATCTCTATCTCTATCTCTATCTCTCTATCTCTATCTCTATCTCTATCTCTCCTATCTCTATCTCTATCTCTATCTCTATCTCTATCTCTATCTCTCTCTATCTCTATCTCTATCTCTATCGCTATCTCTATCTCTATCTCTATCTTTATCTCTTCTATTATCTGGCTCAGATCTCGGCCGAGCTATTCCGTTGCCTTAGCAAAGTCTTTATAGATCAATTATCTTAGCCCCTGGCCGCTTTATTATCACCACTGAAATTGAGGCTGGCACTGCGACTGGGATTCATCCCAGTCTGGGGCTGGGGCCACGCTTTTCATTCAACGCAATTTTTCACACGCTGCAGGCAAAAAAGAATGAAGGAAAGTGGGCGAAGGGGAGCAATGATAGTTTACTTTGCTTTACTTTACTTCAGTTTAGTTGACTCTGTTGGCGGCCTTTTTGTCTGGCTCCACTTTGATGGGGCTGTCGTAAGTAGCTTCAACTAGTTAGCAAAAGGTGCACAAGATATTGAGGGGGAGGGTGCGAGGGGAGGCGAAAGGGGCTCTGGTTAGTAGGAAGCGTTGCTAATTTTGCGGGCTCTTTTAGGTCTGGCAACGTTTGCATATTATGTAAATTATTTTTTTTTTGCAGGGGCAAAAAACTTCAGTCGAAGGAGGCGGATGAGGAGTGGAGAGGGGCAGGGCTAGGTATGTATCTTCCAAGACTTTGGGCCCAAGTAGCGCCCAACGGGGCCTCAGATGTTGAAATGGGCACATAAAGCAATTTAACTGTTTAATGCTACCTCTACCTATCTACCTCTCTGCCTCGCCCAGCCCTCCCTCTCTGTCGCTCTCTCTCGCTCTTTGCCTCTGTCTGGCTGCCTTGAAAGGGAGCACAGCCAAAGTGTGGACGAGCGGGCTCTGCGAAGCGGCTGGGCACATTATATTTTTTAATGGCAGAATTGTGTGAACTTATTGTTGTTGCCAGTTGTTGTTGTTGGTAGTTGCCCAGTTTGGTTGTTTACGCGATTATTTTCCTTATTTTTATATTCGTTTCAGTGTTGCCTTTTTTCGCTATATTTATCTGATTTCTCAGCATTGTGTGGGCGCTGGTAGGCGTGGCACTGTGCTAGTGCCCAGGCTAGTGCGTCGCGCATTGGCGTACACAATTCGAAATTTTTATTTTTGGAAATGATTTCAAACGCATCTCAAGGTGTGATAAACATTCGTGTAAACAAATCAAATCAAATTCAATTCATTCGAGCAGCAGCAGCAAAAAGTGGCCCTGGGCCATGCTCCAACTACAACTAACTGTGTTGACCCCCAACGTCTGTTCGACCCCCCACTCCCACTTTCACACCCCAGACCCCGCCCCGTTCCCGCCCTTAATACCTCTTCGCAGTAGCCAACAAATTGATTCCAGCGACTCGTTGGGCTCCAATGTAAACAATGGCAAACACTGAAATTGTTTACAGATGCAGCAGCTCTACTCTGCTCTGTGGACAGGCTGCAAGCTGACATAAATCTTTTGCTGTTGCCTAGGATTGGCCAGGATGAGAGCCAATGTAGATGAAGAGAAACCATGGAGAGAGCAAGAGAGGCATATGACAATGGAGTTATTACTAGAAGATTGCTCTTTTCGGGAGTGCTCGACTATCAGATACCCAAACTTCAATTATTCATAGCCATCATCTTGATAGATATTTATAGTTCTTTTTAGATCCCATAGAAATCTGTGTATATGTATGTGAAAATGCCAAGTGAAAAGGAAAGAATGTATGTATCTACATTTCTATTCATTATAAGAACATGTATGAAGTAATTGTCATCCTTAGTACTTTTATACCCTGAACCCATTGAAAATGGGTCCGTCCGTCCGTCCGTTCGTATGAGTGCGTCGATCTCAGAAGTTATAAGAGCTAGAGAGCTGAAATTTTGCATGTAGACTTGTGTATACCATACGCAGTACGAGTTTATCATATTTTTTTCGATAACTCATCCGATATAGTTTTTATCGAGAATAATCGATAAATTGAGTTCGTTTTTTCAGCCTAATCTGAAAACTATTAACCTGGAAGAAGACTCTATTCGAGACTGCTCGACTAGGAGATACCCTGAACCCTCCATGCTGATGTTTCAATCATTCTGCACACATACATACACATGCATCCACCCGCACGCATAGGCCCGAGCTCTGCTAACTGCGCAGTAAGCAGCGCTTGGGCTGCGCTGCAGTGTGGGCAATATTATGAGAATTTATTTGTTGAATAATGTCGTTTGTAGACGTACAATCCTAATGAAAATTTCAGAACGTAATCATTGTGTGTAAATGTGTGTATATACCAAAGCACAATTCAAATTTCTGGCATATTTAAATTGTATTCACAAAAAAACTTCAATGTTTGTTAAATTCTCATATAGCTAAATATATATATAGCTTAGGAAAACCTAACATTCGCTTAGGTACTACGGGATATTCCTATTTTCAAGATCATTCCCACTCTAAAAGGAAGAACATTCAATTGATAGATATGGCCGATAGGTCAAGAGCAATGTAAAATAGAGAAACATTTCAATAGACATATATATGATATGAATATGTATTGTAAGTATTGCCTTAAGCTGCGGTTGCCAAAAACTAGTTCGATGGAGCAACAACAATTATAATCGAATCAGTATTCAAAAATCATTAACTATGTATATATAGAGAGAGATTTGTATATGTGCACATACAATACATATGTAGATATATCTTTCAAGTAGCAGATCTTAAAGTATATTCACACTTGTGCGCAATCCTAGGGCTAAGTCCGATTAAAAATAGACACGAAATAGTCGTAAATAATTGCACAAGTACTTGAGCACATGCACATACATACATATATATGTGTATGTGTATATGTGTATGTGTGTGCGTGTGTGAGTGTGTGTGTGTTTATATATCCATTATATAATTGGCTAGCTCAAATTGGAAGTGGAAACAATTGCCATATGTAGATCGACTGCTCGACGGGACCAAAAGACGCTGATGATGATGATGATGATGACGATAATAAAGATAATGATGATGATGACGATGACGATGACGACATCGAGCACTTTTTGTGCAAAGTGCGAACGAGCAATTTACATGCAAACAGATACATAGATACAAGTATCTCATGGATACAGATACAGTCGACTGACTGACAGATATTTATGACATATGAATTACTGAATGCGACGCCGTTAATTGTTGTCGTTGTCGACGTTGTTGTTATTGCTGTTGCTGCTGTTTCATTTATGCTCAATTGAATGGCCAGCAAACAGCTTCAAAGCCAACAGATACAGCAGCAAAAAAAATAAAATAAAATAACTGCTAACAACTTTGAGATACATTTGTATCTACAGAAGCGCAGTGGCCGCGATGCACCTGCAGTTGCCAATAGTACCTTCAGCGACTCACTAAATAAACAAAACAACAACCAAATGGGCGTGGCAGTTGTAGACAAGGCATCACAGACAAACGTCGCCAATTGTAGTGCATTTTAATTTCGACTTGAACTATTTGCGCATATAATTGCAAGAGATACACAGACAGAGGAGAGAGAGAGAGAGGGAGAGAGCGAGAATGGAACATAAGGGAGTGTGAATGAGAGAGTCAGATAGAGAGCAGCAGTTAGCGACGGCAGCGCGATAAAAAACGCTCGAAAAACGCGCGTTTGTGTTTGTTGTTTTTTTCTATTTTCTTTATTTTTTGTTTTTGTTTTTTTGGCTGCCAATTTCACCCGCACAACAAGCGACAAATGAACAAACGCAACAATAACAATGCAATGGCATTCATCATCATCACGAACAGACAATGGCAGTTCTCCAACTCCCACCCAGCACTGCCCCCTCCCGGCCACCAGCAATGCCCGCTCGTGCCGGAGCTAACAAAGGGAGCGCCCTATTGTTTCTATTGGCGTTTGCTTTCCCAGTTGAAAAACTCCAGGAAAAATGATATAGTAGAGTATCAGCGGCTCACAACGACTTGAACTTGAAGATAAACACACACACACACACACACATACATAGATACACACTCAGGATTTATTGGCCAATGATCCATTAATTAAAGTGGAATTTATGCAAATAGATAAGCGAAATATTTTGACAGTTATTAAGAGCAACTTTCTCTGGAAATCAACCTAAAGGTTTTCAAAGAGACAGGCCATATGGGGTGCACATAGCTTATATAATAAATGAGTCTCTTATATAATGCAAAATGAATACTCTATAATATGTGCAAGTACCAAAGGAGAGGGCAAGTATGGCTAAGGGAATACTGTATAAAAAGTTCATACGAAAGAAAAAGCATATATAAGCGACTCACTGAATACTCTATAATCGGTATATCTACTCTATGCAAGGAATACTCTAAAGATATTATACAAAAAAGAAATATGAGACTAAGAAAATACTCTATACAAACTGCATGTGCTACAAAATGAGAAATTTTCTATATAAGGCTCTATCAAAAGAGCAAGTATTACGAGAGATTGACTATAAAAGAGCTGGTTCATAGAGTTCCATGAAAAGTTCCAATATTACCTACAAAAAACTAGAGGTAACATTCAAAACGAGGCTCGATATATGGAACTCACTGAATACTCTATAGAGAATTGCAATTACAACTAAATTTAAAAGATTCTAAATTGAGTTTAGAGATAGGGTATTAAAAAATGTTATCTCAAGGAAAAGCTTTACTTTTTACTGTTATTATGCTGCGGTTGCAATTTTTTTCTCCATTTTATTGTTGTCTGAGGAGCGCTAAGCGCTCTCATGCGGGTTAGGCACTCAACATATGTGTGTGTGTGTGTGTGTGTGTGTGAGGGAGAGAGAGAGGTAGACAGGTGAGCTGAGGTGGTAAAGCTGTGGTAAAGGTAAGGGGATGAGGGCGGCTTTGAGCTGCTGCACTAGTGCATTTGATTAATGCATTTAAAATACACACGTATTTTCAATTATTTTTAGTTTTATTTTCAAAATAGAAAGTTTGCAACGCGCAGCCTCAGCGACAACAACAACAACAACAACAGCAGCAAGAAGCGAATGCATAAAATGCGTATTTATGCAGTTTTAGACATACATATACATATATATTTACATTTATATATATATGTGTATACATATATTTAGATACTCGCTGTATTTGTTGTTATAAATAAAATGTGGGTCATGTGCATCAAATTAATTAATTGGTGTCAATTGGCGGCATTTGCAGCGCGCGTTTTTAAGCTCTTTCCCTCTCTCTCTCTTTCTCTTTTCTTCTACCTCACTTTCTTTAAGCGGTTTGTTTCATTTTTTTTTTCTTTTTGGCTGCTAACTTGGCCAAATGTGGCTGACATAGTTTGCCATTACAGTTGCTATTCTGATTTCCATATAAATACCCCCCCCCCCCCCTCCACGCCCAGCCACTGCCCCATTCCTTCCACCTTTGCTACCTTTGGCATAGTGTCACACAAGCTAATCCGGATGCGCTTATAGCCATAAGCGGTTAACTAACAACAACAACAACACACGCTCGACTTTCCGGTGTGTGTTGGCCAAGTTTTTGGGCGCTTAGGCGCTGCCACGCCTCAATTCCCATGCCGCGTTACGCCTTCAGGAATGGTGTCAAGCGCTCATTTTCCTAATTCAGTTTTACGTTTTCTTTTAATTTCGCTTCGGCTTCTTCTTCTTCTACTGCACGCAGCCGACGCGGTTTTAGCCGCGCACAAAACGCGCCGCGTGCGTTTGTGGGCGGTTTTTTTTAAATATTTCTTTTTTCTCTTTTTTGATACGTTTTCGAATTTTCCTTTGTAGAAAAATATTTTGTTCCGTTTGCCTTTGCTAAATTTATAGCCCAGTTGAGGTTGAAGATGATGATCTATGCGAGTGTGTTGTGCGTGTGTGTACTGCCCAGTTTTCGCGTGTTTTTTTTTTTTTTTTTGTCTATCTTATTTTTTTTTTTTTTTTTCTTTATTTTCGCCTCAGTTTTTGGGGTCTGTGCGCGTTGCGAGTCGCAGGTTTATTTGCTTTTTGTTGCTTTTGTAGTTTTGTTTGTTTGTTGTTTGCATTTTATTTTTAGAACATTTCATTTCGCATTCGCAACGCGCCGCCGCGCGCATAGTTTTACAAAATATTTTCCAATGGACTACTACATTCTGCGATTTTTCTTCTGCTTCTTGTTTTTTGCTTTTCGCACAGCAAAAAGTTTTCATTCACTCACAACAAAAAAAAACACGTACACAAACATTTTTCATTATGGAAATTCGTTTAAAAAAATTCAAAAATGTTGAGGGCGTCTTTGCTGGATGCCAACGGAAAGACACCGAACAAAAAATACTAACAATAAAATAAAACACAAACACATAGGCACAGCACAGCCGCCACTCAGCTGTGAATCGAGCGCAACGACTAAAATTCGAATAACAAATATGAAAAAAAAAAAAAAACAAAACAAAACAAATATTCATACTAGAAATTAAAAAAAAAAAACACACACTAAACTAAACAGCAAGTGCGGTGCCGTAAGAACGCACCGAAGCGAGAGCTGACGAACCGAGCACCGAACTCAACCGCCTGCGCCGGAAGCTTAAAGTGGACTGAAACGAATCGAACCGAACCGAAACGCAGCAGCAACCAACAGCAGCGTCAAAGCTGGCTATACGACACAGTGGGCCTCAGCTGTCGAAAGCTGTCAAACAAAAGTGCACAGCGGCGGTTGTGTATGAACAAGATTCTATGCTAAGCTAATGTACGTTACATATGTATATAAATCTATCAAGCCGAAGCACCAAAAGCCAGTGCTTGATTTTCAGTTCGTTTTAATTTATATTTTCCCCATGGTCCTATGAATCAATATACATACATACAATACATAAATATAATAATATAAGTATACATATAAATCAATACACATATATACATACAAATAAATAAATTTACATGTATGTACGATTTTAATAAAACATCCGTATATCCGTATGAACGTTCATCACGTCTAATAAATATAATAATATATGTATATATAAAAAAGTACGAATACAATAAATAAATATATTTACATGTATCTATTGATTTATTGAAACATACGTATATTACATTTGTTTGTTTTTTTACATAACAATAGGATTTATTGAATAAATAAATTAACAACTATGCATATAAGTAACGCTTTCGACTTCAGCTCACAGAATTATACATAAACTTCAAATACTTATATGCTCGGCAAGTATATTATAGATTCAATAGAAATTGTAATCAGAAGCGGAACTTACGTATACAGACATGAATTGACATTTCAGCAGCGCCAACAACACATTTGCTCCACAGTGCGGTGCAAGTCAATGAAATGAAACGCAACGGAAATGAGACAGTCTTTGGCTGAGGCGCTGTCTGTCGCTCTTTCGTTCGTTCGCTCGCTCGCTCGCTCGCTTGCTTGCTGGCTCCCTCTCCCTGTCATTCTGTGTTCTTGGAACAG